>CM040749.1:5231486-5271486 GCA_022829145.1 Albula goreensis
GATCCTATCTTTAACAAATTACCGCTGTCACCTCCAGGCAAACCGCAGCCAGAAAAAGCAGTTATCCAGCAGCTCTGATTCTTGCAGCGTGCTCACGATGTCTAAAAACAGAACACCAAACACAATAAAAACCTGGAAGAAAAATTGCCTATCTTATCCACTGGTCCATTATCAACTTATACACGGACATCTCGGGGGACTATAGCAGACGCTAAATAGTAAATATAAAAAGTAAAAGTCTGAATTTTTCCGTGCTAACTACACTCCTGTGCCTGTCTCTGCTCATCTGGTCCCACCCCAGCCAGCTACACCCTATTTTCAAAGACACACAGGTGTCTGTACAGCAGACTATTTCAATATCCCATTAAGTGTGCATAATTAACAGGGATAAATCTTACATGAAGCACATTTAGCAGTGTTTTATTTAACCTTTATTTAACCACAAAACCTGACTGAGATTTAAAATCTCCTTCGTAGGACGGACCTGAGGGAGTATAGTCGCGGTAAAATAACGAGAATAATTAGGGCTGTTCTCTGCTGGTCTGCTCTGGTCAGGCCTTAGCGTCCTGTGTGGTTTGGAGTGTAGCTCCTACTTTGAGCTCAGCCAGGGTTTGAAACAGGGGAAGGGGGGCAGTCGAGGAGCCCCCAGAAGGCATTAGGAGCACCCCATAGGAAAGAAAACTGTAAGCCTGGTGGGGTGGGGGGCATTTTGTCACTGTATTGGTGTAATGACCCATCCCCCATATTTCAGTATGGACAAAGAGTATTGTGCCCTGGAATTTTAATTCTCAAAAATGCAGAGCAGAGTGTCAACAAATTTATGACTCCAGTGACAATGTGATTTAGACCACAATTTACAATTCAGTAATTTGGATGCACTTATTCAGAGCGCATTGCAACGAGTGCATTCAAATTGGACTGGACAAATAAATACAAGTCGCTATGGCAGTATGAAACTCTTTTCACTAACGTAGCCATGACAATGGCAGGAAATAAGATTGTTTGGCGGACGTTTTTTTTGGATGATGCGTAGTGCATCTGAAACTACAGAAATCACAAACCTTTCTTTTCAGACACTACTGTCTGACACATGGTGCCTGCGTCCAATACCCCAGCACTCCCTGTGCTGTTTTTCTGTGGAAAAAGCAGGGCAGACCCATAGCCATACCGCCGGTGGCTACAGCTGAGAAAAAAAAGGCAACCGTTTGAACTGCCTGCCAAGACAAGACAGACGCACACAACAGAGAGGAGACCTGCAGAACTGGACAGCCAGGTTTCTCTCTCTCTCTCTCTCTCTCACTCTATCTCTCTCTCTCTCTCTGCGAGCTGGGGGAGGAACAGCTCATGTCGAGCCTCCCCAGGGCCTTGCTGTGAAATCTGACAGCTCTGACTGCAGGTTTACCGGGACTACGTCCCTATTATCCTCTGAGAACATCAAAGGCCCTGCAGGTTTTACAGCCAGTCTCTGCTGGCTCAGGAAGAAGGGAGAATACACAGCGGTGTAGGCAAGGGTGTACACACAGATACAGTGTACCCATAGACCATGCATCAGCTACACTACTGGAGTTGTACAGTACACTCACCTATTACCCATACACCCTCATACCATTAAAACATACACTATAGCTTTGGAGTTATAGTATGCCCACCTCCTCAGACAGTATACCCACCTATTAGCCTTATTACCATTAATACATATGGGCTTTGGAGTTACAGTATACCCACCTCCTCCACCTACCCACCTATTAGCATGCATATTTTGCCTTTGGCTTTTGGGCATGGTTGTGTTGCAGATTCATTTAATGTATGTGGCCATTGGATTGTATCACAGCTGTGGGTTCCGAATACCATTGGCACACTTTTTAAATTTAATTTTTCCCCACACAGAACTCAGTCAAGCTGTTATAGACATTCCCTATCGACTTAGGCAGTCTTTGGTCATGGCATCCTTCTCCTTTATTGTTGGAGGATGACAAAGTCAGCTACATCCTTGGTCCGTGCATTTACAGCCACCCAGCTGACTGACAGGGGGCACTAGAGAGCGATGAGACTACTGCATTTACACCCTGTAATACCTTGGCACGGCTGAGCCAAATGTCCCTTCACCAAGGCAGATGCCATGGCCCTGATGGGACCGACAATCTTCAGTCCCAGGGCTCACCTCCGCTTCCCAAACTAGCTTCTTCACCGCATGGACAACCCCGAGGCCCCACCATTGGCAGACCTCTATTTGTTGTTACTAAGAAGCTCCACCAATCATAGGCCACGAATACACCACTGGAATGAAGGTGTTATGTGGGGCCTCCTTCTTGGAATTGGTCCTCTGGAATCTCCAAAATTCCCAACCTTCCCCAAATTGACCATGACTGTTTTCATACTTCTCCACTCCTTCTGTGTGGGGTGGGGTGGGGAGGGGTTATCAGTCCTGAGCGTAAATTCTTTACATTTTTTTTTTTGCTTTCTCCTCCTCTAAAGTCTTATCGGGTACAAGCTAAAGTGAGCTCCTCCCTCGCTGAGATGGCGTTTTATCAGCAGCTCTCGCTCCCTCCCCTCTGTCTGACCACTGTCTTATTCGCTTACGACCCAATCCTCCGTAGTACAAAACACCCAAGGTCTCTCCCTGAGAAATCTCCTCCCCTATTTAGAAAAAACTCCAGCAAAGCCTATTTGTTCTCCAGGGCCAAAGTTTGGGCAAGACTGATATGTTTTATTTTGTCTGACTGGAATGAAATCTTTCTTTGATGGGTGAATGAAACCATGACAGGCCGACACTTTGATCTACTGTTATTGTAATCTTTGTTAACGTTAGCCTGATAAAATATTCCACTGATTCAATAAAACAATCAGCACAAACCTACTACTGATAAACCTAGGAATGTTGCTAGGAATAAGCTGTTCTGCTCTCGGCAATTTGCAGTTATGGTGAATACAACATGAAATAAATCAATAGCAATGTGAACACAACACACCACTTTCAACGATCAGAATAAATGTTTAAAATCTCAGTCACATATACTTACATCCATACTGAACTATTCACAATCATGTGTGAAAACTAGTGGCCCGCAATGTCCTACCTGGCACAAAAATATGACATCATGAATATGCCGAGAAAGTTCAGGAAGTTATCAGATTTTCCATGAGAGACTGAGCATGTGCAGCTGAAACTAGGGACAGGATTGGCTGCTCTCTGACAGTGTGAATCTTAATTGGTTGGTATGGAGGAACTTACAGGAAGAGAATGAGGCGTTGACAGCACCGTTACATTTGCACATCTGCTTTAGTCCCAGCAGGAGCTTCTGTGCCAGCAGACAGAGTTTGTGTGTGTGGACAATAACAGAAACTTACATCATCCGTAGTGCACTGTCAATGCTCCATGGCTCTCTGACAACGTTTGTTAAAACTCTATGAACCAAACTTATGGCATCAAAATAAAGCTCATTACCTTGAGTAACTGTTGTCATGTTTATTTAATAACTATGTGGCTTAAACTTCATTACTATCACATGGGACAACTATCACATGTGATTATGTGGCTTCAAAGGTTATAAAATCAACTTGTCCTGACTGTCATGGATGTCACACAAATCCAGGTTTTCAAATAAACATTGCTCAAATTGTTCAGTGTATTATGGCCTTTTGTATCCCAGAGCCACACTTTTGATTAAAAAAATATAACTGCTCTGATATAATAAAATTGAACTTATCTAAAGCAGATTTTTCTCACTTCCCAAAATGTTGTCCTTTTGCACACCGACTGTAAACAGAGAATTCGGGACCATTTCTGACAGAAAAATTCAGGTGAGCGGCCTCTCCCAAAGACACAGCAACAGGAGAAGCTCAGCCAGGATTAGAGCCGACGCCCTCCTGGTCTGGGCCCTGGGGTGCTGACGTCCTCCCCACTGTCCCTGTTTCTGTCCGATGACCGCATTCTTTTCCATTAGATGTCTCCGCGGATGGAAAGAGTCTGCTGTTGTCACCACCAATGAATTTTGGCACCCTCCTCTCTGCCTCCAATCAACGCCCCCCCACCGCGCCGACCAACCTCTCCGACCCCCGACCCCAAGATGTCTCTGGCAATTGGCTCGACCCAAACCACCCAGCAGAATCCCTTATTAGGTTGCCCCGTCGCTCATGGAGCCCAGCTCCGCTCCTTCGCAGGAGGCGGCTTAAATGCTTCTATTTCAGAGGGTCCTGTACCCCGAGCTCACCTAGGGGAGTATAGGGTTCCCGAAAACGGAGATGCGCCCCGGTTCCCAGGGAGCTGCCGGGGCCACGCCTCGCTCCGTACTTAAAGAAGAGAGCGTGCAACGGGCTCCGGATAGATACACCGCGTTAGCACGATCTGAGCTCTCTCCCTGCTTCCTCACCTGCTGGATATGAGGAGAAGGAGAGCCATGTTCCCAGAAACCGCTCTGTATGTGGCCAACTACATCCTGAGGTTAGTTACGCACTCTGCTGCATGGTGTGCCGGGAATAAGAACAGAGTGAGAGAGAAGAAAGAGAGAGAAAAAGCAAGAGAAAAAAGAAAAGAGAGAGGGTTGAGAGAGGGGTGTTTCGGAAGATAAATATATAATAATAAATGAAATCTACATATTGTAATATTTTTGCTATGAAAAATAAAAATTGAGACATATTTAACTTCGAAAGAGTAACAGAGAGAGAAAGAGTGAGCATTTGGTTTGGTTTCTTACCTGTTTCTGTGGTAAACTGAGCTGATACCAAACGGACGTGTAGCCACATTTGTGATGGGTTCCGTTTTTGCCCTGGGCCCAGCTTTACAGAGAGTGGGGCTCTCCCTCTGCTGTAGGACTGCTGATCTTGTTTAATCCATGTTTGAGTGCGTGTTTGTTCTTCATTAAGTTGCTCTTGACAAAGGCATTACTAAATGAACATAATGGAATGTAATGTGATGTAATGTAATTAATGGTGCAGGGACTGTAGAGTAATGAGATGAAGGCTGTACTCTCTGCTAACAAATCATCACCTTCAGCCAAAACAGGATTAGTCACAAAGCTTCAGAGTCGTTTCAGATTTCAAACCTATTTGTTTTTTTTTTTTAAATCTCAGCACTGGACACTGTCAAGTTATGCGTTGGCTTTTTTTTGGATATTAGAAAATCCTTTTTTTTCATTTGTCTGCTCTCTGAAGACGACCAAACCCATGGGAGAAATTGAGGCTGACAGCAAGCCTATATGAATGTTGTCGTTGTCGTCGTCTCCATTTTGGACACAGTGCATTTCATCGGCTCTGGATCAGTGTGGTTCAGTGCACTGAGCAGTACCAGTATGGCCAGATGGGAACGTTTTTGGGGGCTTTTTGCACAAAAATTGTAGGGAAAGTGCAGCTGAACATTTGGACAAAGCACTTTAAAATTGCTTCAGTGAACATAAAATTGCATAATTCTCAATCTGTACAAAGTAAAATGTTCAGTGTTCATTTAACTTAAGAAGAGTTCATATGAGCCCACTCTCCAGATGGACCAGATGTACTCTATCAGAGTTGAATCAACACCGAAAATCGTTCAATTATCACTGAAAAGTTTACTGTGTACAAGAGCATTAAAGTATTTCTTAGATGCCTGAATGTAAATAAAAATGACCACAAAGCTCATTTTGGTGACAGACACTCAGTGGTCAAACATACAGCATCAGCACAGGTAAGAGTGAAACTGCAGAATGATACGAACAGGCCATTTAAGCCTATGCAGGTTCACCATTCATCTGCAGTGTAGAGAGTATCCAGCACCGTGTCAAGCTTGGGCTCCTGGCAGTTAATTAGAGAGGTATGAGTGGAATCATAAACACTCACACACATACACACACACACACACACACGCACACATATATTTTACATACACACACATACAATCACACATATATTTTACACACACACACACACACACACACACACACACACACACACACACACACACACATATATTTTACACACACACACACACACACATATATTTTACACACACACACACACACACACACACACACACACACACACACACACACATATTTACACACACACACACACACACACACACACACACACACTTGTGTGAGAGTTTCGCTGAATGTGGTTGTCAGGATGCTCCACTGTAGATGGTGATGTTGATGTCAGTCAGACACTCACTCACAGATCATCAGCTGTTTCCTGAAAGCAGGAGCTGTCAAACTTGAAAAATGAAAAACCGAAAATAATAATAGGAGGAAAAACAACCCCCCAAAAAAAAAAAAAAAAAACTCTACTGCTGCTGTTTCTCGTTCCCGTGTAGATAGAATTAACTGTCAATAGAAAAACAGTGCTGTTCTCTTTCCCTTTTTGAGCTCGACTTCAGTAATTTACAGCATGTCAAAAGCAGTCGTCTATCACAGTGTGATGAAACGGCAGATTTACTCAGCCGGGTGCAGCTCTATTCAAAGAAAAACTTTTTTTCCTTTTCTTTTTTCTCCTCCTCCCCCCAATCTCTACCCCCTCCCTTCGGCAAAGCACAGAATTTAGCTTTGTTCAGAGCAGTGCTTAATTACCTTTGCTCCATAGGGCCCTTCTCTATTGAGTTGGCTCCTGAAGCAATGACTAGGTGGAGGGAGGGGGGAGAGGGTATGGGTTTCTGTTTTTTTTTTTTTGATCAAATTCAGCTTGTTATTTTCATAAACATAAGTTTTGAAGGGGTGTGTTTGAGATGCGTAAAGAGGTGGGGGTTTTCCAGAGGCACATGCTGCAGCTGGACACCCCACAGCAGGGAGTAGGAATCTGAAATATTACCGCCTTTAGCCGGAGGTCCAGTTTGGGCTAGAAAACAATTGGCCAAGGCTGATGGAAGGCAAACAGCGGGTAAGGCAGCTAAACTCATCAGTCTCATTGTTTTCCAGTATTCTATTCTGGTCTCCTCCAGAGTGCGGAGTTAAGGTATACAATGGGACAAATTAAAAGACATTTGGTTATTAAAATGATGGTAATGCAGATAACAGTGATAGCATAATGGCATGCCTCATACCTCATGATGGGAGGACATGCCATGAGCTGTCAGTCTCTGTGGTCTGAACCAATCAAAATATGTTCCCCTGCAGTAGAACTCCATGGTTGGTAGCATTTCAGGCAGCTACTGGTAGCTCCTCCCATTTGTGGGATCTCTCATCCCTAATTGATGATGTGATAGTCCATATTTTTACCACCTTCCTGCTTTGGCACCAGGCCGTAGAGGCCTTAGCGAATGGGTATGAGAATTAGAATGGGCTGAGATAGGCCTTGGCAAACGCCTGGACACCGCGGATTTAGTGTGCCTGGCTGGAGTACGAGTTTTGGTGAGATATAGGCCTCTGAAGAATAATTTTCTGTGATTTATTTATTGATTTATAATTACTGTTATTTATTTGTTGCTGTCAGCATCCCGATAAGGTTACCCATTACCGTCCCACAGTAACAAGCCCGGTATGCACTCAGTACAGAAGATCAGAGGCTCGCAATAAGACCAGGATCATGTTATGAAATCTGAACGGTCTGAGGGGGAAGACTTCGGTCCAAGTTGTCTTGTTGCCACGGGGACACAAAACAAAAATCCCCCCCACTAGAACCCCCTAGCTCCCCTGCCACCTTTGGCCCCCCCAACCACCCCTCCCTTGCTAAGTCCCTGCTGTATCTGATATTTGCTGCCTGAGGAAAGATGTGTGTGTGTGTGTGTGTGTGTGTGTCTGTGTGTGTGTGTGTGTTTGTGTGTGTGTGTGTGTGTGTGTCTGTGTGTGTGTGTTTGTGTGTGTGTGTGTGTGTGTTTGTGTGTATGTGTGTGTGTGCGTGTGTGTGTGCGTGTGTGTGTGTGTGTGTGTGTGTGTGTGAGTGTGTGTGAGTGTGTGTGTGTGTGTGTCTGTGTGTTTGTGTGTGTGTGTGTGTGTGTGTGTGTGTGTGTGTGTGTGTGTGTGTGTGTGTGTGTGTGTGTGGACGAAGTGATCGTAAATCAGTCGCCAGCCCTCTGGCTGGGCTCTGCGCACACCCCGTCTCTAACGTTTGCGTTGGCGAGGAGAGATTTACAGCAACGTGTCATCGAGAGGGAAGCCCGAGTCCCACAGGAACCGGGAGCGGCGCAGAGCAGTGAGTCACCGCCCGTGATAGCAGGGACCGCTCTCCATGCTTCCCCTATGTCACGGTTAAAGCTACGCCCAAACAGTGTCCTCCTGCCCTTTTTCTTTTTCAGCACGGGCACTGATTCAAGATCAGGTTCACCCTTTCTATTGTCCTAATCTCATCAATTAGGAGCTAAACTGATCCTAGATCAGCTTTTCCACACTGAGGAGAATAGGTATCACTTAAGCTAAAATGTATGGGATATTAACTAAAATGCAAAACTGATCAGGGTTTGTATTTGTAAGGGGCTCAGATTCAGAGGGACTTAGACAGGTTTACCCTGTCTTCGTCCAGACTTAGTCCATTTTGAGCTAAAATGCAAAATTGAATGACAACAGTGCTTGTATTCATAAAGCATCTCTGAGTAGGATTGCTGATGTAAGCAAAAATGAACCCCTACTCATGATGAATACGGACCTACATGGTTTGTGATACCATCAGGTAATTCATTACAAAGTGGCTTTACTCCCATTACAATACAGGCATATAGCAGATGTCCTTGTCCAGAGCAACTGGTTTCAGATTTTTACGCACTGCTCATTCATATTTTCTGAGGCAATTCAGTATTTCGCTCGTTGATGGAATGATAGTGATATATCCAGGAATTGAACTTGCAACCTCTATACAAGCCCAGCTCCCTTAGTGGAACTTTGTGGAGGTGTAATATCTGATCCAGATATTAAGGCAGATTCAAAAGACTGCAGGACTGTGTAACAGGACTGCTCTCTTTCTCTTTCTGCAAACATCCCCCACCCCCCACCCCACTCTGCAGTCCTTCAAGGCCCACGGTGTATGAACCCCCATATTACAGCCGCTACGGGAAGGCCCCTATCCTGGAGACCTTCTGCACCCCCCACCAGGGCAAAGGCGGGTACTGGATGAGCCCCCAGAGGCATCACCTGTCGGGCACCACCTGGCGCGACCAGCACCGCCGAGAGGTGGTCTTCCCCGGAAACACGGGCTTCTCCGACGTCCCCTCCAGCCACCTTGCTGGGTACTGCCGCCTTCACCACACCTTAGTGTAAGTTCCCCAGCACTGTTCATCACTTCCTCTATGTCACTTCCTATGATCCCTCAACTCATCACTTCCTGCCTTTCACTTCCAGGGATCACATCTCTTCCCGACTTTCACTACCAGTTACTCCCCAATACATCACTTCCTGCCTGTCACTTCCTGTGATACCCCAACACACCACCTCCTGTCAGTCACTTCCATTCACATCACTTCCATTCTCTCACTACTTGCATCATTTCCTACCTATCACTTCCAACTTTCTGTTGCAGCAGACAGGAAGTGTGAATTAACTTCATTGTGTTTGTGTGCGTATGCGTGTGTTTACGTGACTGTGATTGTACATTTGTATTTGCATCCTTTTTTCTTTTCTCACCAAGATTAAGAAACCGTGCAAGCAAATCTTCGCTGCACAAAATGTTTATAGTGACAAGATATGAGGTAATAGTTATTAGTAGATTGCTTAGTACATTCTTCAGTTCTGGGGGAGGATTTTCACACTCTTGTGGCCCTGTAACCCTTACACAGACCTGCATTGGAATTGGTGCCTGGGGAAATTAAAACGCACAAAAGGGGAAATCCCAGGGCTCAAAACCATTTCCTCCGCTTCTCCACGGTCTACCTCTTCCTCTTCTATTCTCTTCCTGCTCGCTTCCTCTTTCTGGTCAGGGTCAGGTGATGCAATACTAGGCCCTTGTGGGTAGCTGCTGTCTCTAATCACAAGTTCTAGAACTTTTCTAGAAAATTCCTGGATTGTTAGGGTTAAATGTTGCCAACATATAAATATGCAATACTTCCCAGTCATCACACATGAATGTTATTTACCTGGAGAGTTTTAAATTTTCTAAAACACTTTGGGGGAATATTTTTACTGTAAACAAAACATTATCACTAAATATTTCCCCAGTGTTCCGGGAACATTTTGGCTCGGATTCAATAAACACTTGTTTTTAACTTTTCCTCACAGTGGAATTCAATAAACAACAGTTGTTTTGACTGCTGGACTTGCCAAACTGTATCAAAGAAGATAAAAATGAACACATATCTAATTGTGGAATGATTGAATAGTTTTGTTTTGTTTTTGCCCACACACAGCTCAGGCAGTGTGACAGTCCCATGGGGAATAACAGTTTGAAGGACAGCAAATGGACAGCAGGCTCATTTATTTAAGGTCCCTTCTTATCCTCCCTTTTACTCTGTCTGCTGGACTTGGTCACCTGCACATAATCTGTATCAAAGACACGATAAAAACCACACACACATACACACACTTGCATACCATCTCTATCCATAAACACACACACACACACACACACACACTTGCATTCCATCTCTATCCACACACACACACACACACTTGCATCACTTCATCTTCACTCAGCCTGACTGATACCACAAACCTGTGTCTGCATCTGCGCAGTCAGAGGGACTGTCTGCGTCTGTGCAGTCAGAGGGATTGTGTCTGCGTCTGCGCAGTCAGAGGGATTGTGTCTGCGTCTGCGCAGTCAGAGGGACTGTGTCTGCATCTGCGCAGTCAGAGAGATTGTGTCTGCATCTGCGCAGTCAGAGAGATTGTGTCTGCGTCTGTGCTGTCTGAGGGACTGTGTCTGAACAGTCAGCATGTTCATGTGTGTACACCATTACCTGTGTTGATATATGCTCATTCTTTCGTGTGTGAGTGTGCATGTATGTGAGTGTGTGTGTGTGTGTGTGTGTGTGTGTGTACATGTGCTTGTGTTTGTCTCTATGTGGGTGTACGTGTGCAGGCATGTGTGTGTGTGCATATGTGACTGTGTGCTCTGAGCTCTTAGGCATTAGGGAACTGTTGATAATAGAGAGATTAGCTATATGCAGTCTCAGCTTCACCGTTTGCTCTCGCAGCTCGACTGTGTTTTTGATCACAGGTCTTGCAGCACGTGCATTTTCACACCAGTGGCACGTTCCCGCAGCTCAGCTGCACATTTTTTCACTGGCAGGTCCCCACAGTATTTTCTCACTGATCCTGCATTCTAGCTTTTTAACATGACTCTAATGCTTTCACCAGAATTAGCATCTTTCCAAATTACTGAGCTCTCCACGGTATTCAGCTTCAGGTGTCTGCGCTGTGTGAAACCAGACAGACCACGAATGCATTCTTACTCTTGGTGCAGACAGAGGTGTGTGAAAGCAATAACAGTTTAATGTCGCAATGCAGCAGCTGCCCCAGCAATTAATCTGCTTTATTATATTTCTTCTAATTTTATTTTTATTTACTTTTTAAACATTAATTCAGTATTGTCTCTTTTTTTGTTTAAGAACACATAAGGCCATTCAGCTCAGCTAGGCCTGTCAGTGATCTTCTTTATTTTTTTGTCCTGCTCTGGATAAAGCAGAGAGAAAACAGAGCCATTGAACATTCAGTGAAGGGTTTTCTACTCCACCCCTCCCTCCCCCATTGGCCACACCTCTGAACCTTAACTCCACCCCATACATTAGCCACTCCCCCATCCCAACTCTCCCCTAAATCTGCTTTTCAACACCTGTAATGCAGGACTAGCTGGTACTGTTTATGGGAGAATTTCAATGCAAATAATGTGTTCATTATTGCAAATAATTCCTCACAAATGCAGTCATGTATTCCATTTTCCCCTAACACACAGTCATACACATTTGCACACACACACCAACCCCCAGCACTCAAATGTAGGGGCATATGTACATAGACATATAAATAAGAGCTACAAGCTTATCTATAAACTCCAGAACATGAATTTCAGAGACTCAGAGAGTGAAACCTCAGCAGGTCATACAGAACCAAGCTTCTAATGAAATCAGTACAAAGCCACACCTGAAGGCTTTTCGATTCAAACTACTCTTCAGCTGTTTCCACACCTGCCAGCAGAGCACCTGTGCCTTTTGTCTAAACTGCTCATGTTGGTGGCCATGGTTAGGGCTAACAGTTAGGCCTAGCCCTTCACTGGAAGATAACAGACAAATGTCTACTTCTAATGTGGTCCTTTGACTCAGCCTGAATGGAAGAGTTTATTTTAAAACAGAAAATGGTTAACGCCATTAGGCTGACTGTGGTTATGAGACAAGGGTGCGGTGTGCATAAATCGGAGTCTGCCTTCACTGCTGGACACCAGATAAGACCCTGTCTTCCTGCTGTGATTTGTGACTGCATGTGGGCTGCACACAGTCTGCAAACTGCGCATGTGATCTGCACACAGACTGCAAACTGCACATGTGAACTGCACACAGACTGCAAACTGCACATGTGAACTGCACACAGTCTGCAGACTGCTCACCTAAACTCCACACAGTCTGCAAACTGCACATATGAATTGCACGCAGATGGCCAATTGCGCATACGAACTGCACATGGACTGCAAACTGTGCATGTGAACTGCAGACAGACTGCATCTGCGCATACGAACTGCACACGGACTGCAAACTGTGCACGTGATCTGCACATTTATTTGCATAGATGTGCACCCAGACACTGGCCTGTGATAAGATAAGGCCTGAGCCACACCCCCACAAGTGACTTTTTAGGTTTGTGATGGGGGTGTGGGGGGGTATCCACTCTTTATTTGCCTGTTATCTCCTGGGGTTGGGTGGGCTGGGCATGGGATGGGGTGGGGGTGGGAGCAGGGCTGGGATGAAGTGGGGAAACAGGTGCAGCTGGATCTGCCCAGGAGAACAGCTGTTGCAGGCACTCAAAAGGCCCTGTGTGTGCCACACCTGCTGCAGTGAGAGCACTGGGCCCTGCTTAGGATCTCTGATCCATACACTGTACCAGTCACACTGCTCCACACTGCTGCTCCAACCATTGATCCACACTGACCTCTGCTCCACTCTGCTGCTCTGAATGGGGCTCCACACTGACCTCTGCTCCATATTCCTGTCCTGACCACTGCTCCATATTGCTGCTCTGACAACTGCTTCACACTGACCACTGATCCACGCTGCTGCTCTGATAACTGCTCTAAACTGACCACTGCTCTGACCATTCCTCCACACTGACCACTGATCCACGCTGCTGCTCTGATAACTGCTCTAAACTGACCACTGCTCTGACCACTCCTCTACACTGACCACTGATCCACGCTGCTGCTCTGATAACTGCTCTAAACTGACCACTGCTCTGACCACTGCTCAACACTGACCACTGCTCCACACTGCTGCTCTGACCACTGCTCCATATTGCTGCTCTGACCACTGCTCCACACTGACCACTGCTCCACACTGCTGCTCTGACCACTGCTCCACACTGACCACTGCTCCACACTGCTGCTCTGACCACTGCTCCACACTGCTGCTCTGACCACTGCTCCACACTGCTGCTTTGATCACTGCTCCACACAGCTGCTCACTACTGTGACCACTGGTCCACAATGTTGCTATTAATGAGGCAGAATTGAAAGTGTTAAAGTTTAGGATAATAACTAGAACAGTTTGTACATTAAATTGAGACAATGATTGGCAAAGCTAGACCACAGGAAACAAAAGCATGAAGAAAGCATACTGAATATGTTTTATATTTATTTGCAATGGAAATGAAAGTGTCATCTTAAGACATGTTGAAAGCGTAAGAAATGGAAAATTAATGAAAATGTTTGCTCAGTTATCATTTGAATATTTATATCGTAAAAAGAACAGAAACACCCCCTAATTTGTAGACTGTCCTATTTTGGTGTTGTTTCTTATTTTCAGCTTTGTTCGCTGATATATCTAAAATTGTGACCCATGGATGAACACTTGGCTGGGCTTTTAAAGTAGCGTTCAGTCTTCAGCCGATCTGCTGCATGTCACTGATGAGTGCTCATAAATATTCACTAACGTGGGTGATAACCGAGCAGGGCAAACTTTACGCACTGGAGTTAATGTGGGACCGTCCCAAATCCTTCTGACCCCGGCCATCCCCGTGTGCCCCCCCCATCCTCACCCCACCCACCCACAAAGGCATGTTTGTGTAGCATTTTTGTGTATTTGTTCTTAATCTCTCTCTCAAAACACAACTTTTCTGCAACTGGAGGTCAAATTGTCATCATCTTCCACTTAGATTTGTTTACAGCTTTAGGATCATAATGTTATTACGATATATACAGAGTATTTACTGTCCTCTAATTACTCAGATTACTCAGAAAATGTCCACTGAAATGTCCTGAGATGGCTGGAAAACAAAAGACAGTTTTGGTGACAACTCTCACAGCCCTCATGTAGCATTCGCTCCAGCTTATCTTATTGTCACTGAATGATATTAGCATATTATTTTCTCAAAGCCAACAATGATGACCTTTTGTGGAAAAAAATTATGCTTTCATTGTTTCTGAAACAATAAGGGAATTTTTGGTGCGAACGTGTTAAAGGTACAGAAGAACTGGACAGAAGTTATGCCAAGGAAACATTTTCAAAAACATTCAGAACGTTGTGAGAATCATTTGAACATGAAGGAAATGAGAGGGAAAGAGCTGTTAGCTCAGGTACAGGGATTGACCTAGCTTCAGCCAGGGGAATTGTGGGTAATGAAGCGTGTGAGCGCTAGGATTGCATGCATATGTGTGGGTGCATGTGAGAGCGTGTGAGAGCATGTTCGTGCGTAGCGGTCCTGTTTTTCTGGAATGGCTCATGGAGCGCAGACTTCCTCCTGACCCTCACAGACCTACATCATTCCTGCAGGGACACACGCTTCACACGCTCTTCTGGGCGCTTCATGGCTGGGACACTTCAGTTCATATACTTCAGCTGATTCTGCGCAACTGGATTTGGTTGTTTACGCAGCTGGATTTGCTTGGTTCTAAATGGTCCATTTCTGTCTCTGTTACTGTACGTATTGATTTGTTTGCCACTTAATTATTTGATTTGCTTTTTTTAACATGTTCCCAGTTGAACTGATCTTATGTTTTAACATTTCTGGTCCCTCTGGGCTATGAGACAATGCTTGCTTCCTCAATGGTTTACTGCAGTTCAATCAAAATATCTGTACTTGTCAATTGAACAAATCAAGTAAGACGACACACCGTTATGTCCACTGTGAAATAAACGATTGACTCTCAGTCTGGTCATCCATATTGGGGCAGTTGCTTCCCGTCATTTTTCAGCTGGAATGGCAGTAGAATGCTGAAGTTGAAAGCGGTGACAGGTTCTCCACCCACCCCACCCTGACATGCAACAGGTGAAAACTCTTGGCCTGTTCAGCGCAGTGTGGGGTCTCCGTTTGGCCCCCTGTTTGGAGAGCAGATGGTGAGCCCACAGAACTGAATCAGGAGAGAGCCCCTTTCAATCTGACAGGGGCCAAATGGGGTTTAAGGAGGGGGGGGGTGAAAGAAGAAGTCAAATAAATGACAACAGCAAAGAAAAGAAAAACACAAGAGGGAGACAGACGGAGCAGTCTGTGAAGGCTGGGCTTCAGGGACTGTCAGCTGTGTGCGGCCGGGCTGAGAGACAGAAAACACAAACGCGTGTGGAGCTGACAGACTGACTGGCCAGGTGGATAGAGGGGGAGTCCAGGTGTAAAGACAGACACACAACACAGACACAACTGAATTCTTTAATTACAAAACGTGCATTTTTAGTTACCTCAAAGAATTTAAATGTTTATGTGGGGTGTATATCTGCGTAGCATGCCTGTGTGTGTGTATTTGTGTCTTTGTAAATACATTAGTACTGTGTGCTTGTGTGTGTGTGTGTGTGTGTGTGTGTGTGTGTGTGTACATTAGTACTCTCTGTGTGTATGTGCATGTATGTCTGGATGCATTGATGCTATGTGTGTGTGTGTGTGTGTGTGTGTGTGTGTGTGTGTGTGTGTGTGTGTGTGTGTGTGTGTGTGTGTGTGAGTTTGTGTTTGTGACTGTTAGTGAAACCATTAGTACTGTGTGTACATGTGTGTGAGTGCCTATGTACCTTTACCCATATCCCCTGCATATTTGTGTGTGTGTGAGTAAGTGTGTGTGTGTGTGTGTGTGTGTGTGTGTGTGTGTGTGTGTGTGTGTGTGTGTGTGTGCATTCCCTATGCGTATACTCAGCCTGTGAGTAAGTGTGCATGTGAATGGCTGTGCACAGACTGCAGATGTAGCAGATATCTGTGCGGTGGAGCTGGTAGCTGGTTTAGCTAATCTGGAATGCTGTCCAGATATCCTCAGGCCTGCACGGGACAGACCACTGAATAACACAGCCGTTTCCTGCTCTTTCAGGTGGAGATATCGCTGGCGGAAACTGCGGGATCAAATGAGGGCGCTCCATCGCTGAGAAACGAGGGCTGGAGGGAAGGAGGGAAGGAGGGATGGAGGGATGGAGGGTGGGGGGCTGTGATATGAGTTTCTCTCTCTGACTGTCCTGCTTGTAGAACACAGCCCTTCTGTGTGTGCACATGCTCAGCTCCTGATTCACATTCTTTCTCTTATTGCTCCTTAGAACCCAAAACACACAGCTATACACACAGAGAACCCAGCTATACACACAGAGAACCCAGCTATACACACAGAGAACCCAGCTATACACACAGAGAACCCAGCTATACACACAGAGAACCCAGCTATACACACAGAGAACCCAGCTATACACACAGAGAACCCAGCTAATACACACAGAGAACCCAGCTACACACACACATGGTACCAAAACATATACACAGAACTTGAACATATGTGTATGGAACCCAAACACACATACACACACAAAACCAAAACAATCACACACAGACTCATGTACATATGCAGAAGCATATACAGACTCCAACAGAACAAAGAACCAAATCACAACAGGACAGCCATAATTGCACAGCCATAACCATGCCTTTTGGTCCTTTCTTTTCAGAATACGCCTGCCTTCTATTATATTTTGATCTTTATGTAATAGCTTCTGCCTTGTATTTAGCAGTGATATTTTCTCTGTGAATGGACACACACACACACACTAACCCACGCATACATATATACTCTCAAACCCCATGCCCTTGTAAGCAGTTTGCATTCAGGAATGTATTTCGGGGCATGCAGGGGAGGCTGCAGGCAGTGGATGCAGCTCTGGTTCTCCTTAGCCCCATGCATGTGGTCACATGACTGGTGACTGGCTTGGTCACATGACTGATATTAGCATGGATGCCAGACTGCATGAGCATAACGCATCGCGGGTCCTATGAGTCTCTGTGCAATGAAAACGCAAACGAAAACCAGCACCCATCACGCCCCCCCTCCCCTCCCCCCAGTACCCCTCTGCCCCATAGACTCTCTGGGTCTCTGTGCCTCACGCCTCACAGGGGTTTGGCTCCTGGTGACGGCGGCGCATTGGTCAGTCTGAGTCAATCCCAGCACAATGTACCGAAGACCCATGGCAGTCCATTGTTTTCTCAGCTCCCTCTGCTAGAGTGAACACAATCGCACTGTATTCATGTGGTGTGCCCTCACGCCGAGCAGCTGCCCAGATATCACCCACCACCCACCCTCCGCTTTTGCAACAACCCAAAGCCACCCCCCGCACTGCCACCCCCATGCCCTGGCCTGGGCACTGCCTGCCACCCCCCACGCTCCACCCATATGGCCATACTTATTAGCCCTGTCTCTTCCGATACAGTTCTGAATGGCAACATTGTGTTTTCTTCACACTTGCTCCTCTCTCTTTCTCTCTCTTGCTCTCTCTCTCTCTTCCTTTATTGTTTTTTTTTCACGCCATGTTGTGTTCAGACTCACTGCCGCATCTGTCATAGTGAGAGAGGCCAGTCCAAGCTGGAGCGCTGCCAGGACCAACAGCTGCCCGAGAGAGAGAGAGTGAGAGAGAGCGAGAGAGAGAGAGAGAGAGAGAGAGAGAGAGAGAACGAGAGAGACATAGACAGAGAGGCCAAAACAGTATACCAACACATAGTATACAAGTGCTTTTTATGTGGCAGTTTTTGTTCTTCTTTTACTTGCCTTCTACACTTTGGCAGCACAATTTTTGTATTTTTGTTGCTGTATTTAAGCATGAATGAGAGGGAAAGAGAAAGCCAGAAAGTAGAAGATGCAGACCGAGAGAGGGACAGTGTGGCGGGGGTGGGGGGGGTTGGTGGGGGTTGGAGGATGTCATGTTAACACTGTACATCTGTTCTTGCTCGCTGCACTGTGTCAAAACCCCACCTGCTTAATCCTCCCCATCCCCACCCCATCTCTCTGCCCATGTCTCTCCTCTTTTCTCCCTCTTTTTCTGTCCTCTACCACACTACTTTCCACAGTCCAAGCGATGGTTCCCTTTCTGTCTCCCTCCCTCGCCTCCCTACTCACAGAGCAGAGGCCATCACGTTTTTTCGTTGGGAGGAAGAGGGATTTTTTTTTTTACTCCACTTCCTGTCTTCCGTTGAGAGGCTGGGGTCAGGGGTCAAAGCGGATGAGTTCCGGAAGGCTCTCACCGTCCCGCTTTACTGACCCGGGGTGACCTCTGTTTGCGTTCCCACGGAAACAAATAAATCCTGAGCGTGCTCTGTTGTGCTGCTCAGCACGTCAAGGCCCGGCCAGGATGGGAAAAGAACAGGAAGTCTTCTTCCAACCAGAGGAATCCTTATACCTCCGTCTTTAAGGGCAAGCCCCAGCCAAACTTACTTGCAGATTTTACTCGGAGAAAAACCTTTTCAAAACTGAAGCGGGTGATGATGTAGAAGTTTAAGGTACGGGTCGGAAAAGTAAAACCTCCCCATCCACTTAGTGACTTTACAAACAGGATAGCTGTGTCACACCTGTAATGTATGGTTGGCTTGTTCAAATGAAAAATGAAAGACAAGTTTTAGTTTCGTTTATGTTTACCACGTCTTGTACAGTCCAGATAAAAACAACACAGTGGTCAACAAATCAACTTGCTGTTGCCATAGCGATGTATTATGATTTACTTAATGAGATCCATCTCATCTTTTAATTGTGGATTTGATGATTCTTGGCTTTGGGATCAGCAGGTAGAGCTGAGCAGAGTTCACTCTGATCAAAATGACTTCTGAAAAGGCTGTTGAAATGGCCTCGATGGCCTGAGACGGCAGCTTTTTGATTTAAATAGGTCTTGACTTGCACTCAGAGGTATCGCATAGTGGCAAAGTTCCTGGCACGTTCAAGTGATGTTGCTCGGTATTTTGGGCTTAGAGGCAAGGTGAAGCGTCGGTGTGAAGCTTTTAACAGAGACTCTGTGATGCAGAAGTTTATGGTCACACAGAGGGATAACCCAGAAATGCCCTGCCAGAATGTGCTTTGGGTCCTAGTTTGGGTTCTGAACTCTTTTCTGTCTTAGTCTCCACGGCAACCAATTTCCTTGCCGACCAAACGTGTGGCCATACCAGGGTGTGGTCATAACGTTGTGTTAATGTTATGGAGGGACTGTGGGATTGTATTTTTAAGTCCTTGAAAGGTTGTGGGAATGTTACCTGACAGCGACAACTGTAAGTGGTCTGTCGGGTTCAGTGATTGGAGAATTATTGGGTCTATGAAGTAACACGAGGGACTGTTGCCATGGCAGCACTCGGTCTTAGACAAACAACATACATCAACGGGTGTTACAACATTAAGATGTCAATTAGCATAAAAATAAACCGATACCCTTTAGGGCTTTCCAGGCTTTGTAGATTGTATAGTTTTAGTTGGACTCTCAAAAGGCTTTCGAGGCCTAGTTACCATTTCATCTCAGGAACAACGCTTACTGTAGCAGAGATCGCCACAACATCGACTTAGCAGCTTAAACACCGGACAAACACTCAGAGTGCAGGTCATAGAAGCTCAGTGCTCCGATACAGGCCTGGTTCATGTCTGAATTATTTCTTTGCATCGCTAGCTTTACCTTGTACCACTTGGCATCACTGGCTTGAGGAGATAGGGCAGGTAAACTCTGGTCATGTCCTGAAACGTAGGCAGGTTTCTGATGCTGAGATGTAAGTGGTGAGGTGTAAGTCTGGCAAGGAAACTGTAGCCCTGTTATGCAAATGCTACCCTGAGCTGAGGAGTGAGGGAGGGGAGAGACTGAGAGAAGCAGAGAGGTGGAGTAAATGTGAGAGGGGAGTTAATGAAGAGCAGAGTGGGGGTTTCGGTGGGGAGAACTGACTGAATGATGTGGATTAGGAGTTGGTATGAGAAGCTTCTCTAGGACTGGGCTCTTAAATCTCAATCTCCACTCCTTCTCCTGGATTGGATGCTTGGTCTTGAGCCCCGCCCCTTCTTTATGATTGGGTTCTTGCTCCTAAATACCACCCACTTTCTAGGATATGATGCTTGAACTGGATCTCCATCCCCTCTGTAGGTTTGGGTGCTTGAACTCAAGCCACACCCTTGTCCTATGATTGGGTGATTGAAGTTGAGCTCCACCCCATCTCAAGGATTGGGTGGCTAATCGCAAGCTCCACCCCTTTGGTAGGATTTGGTGCTTGATGCCAAGCCACACCCTCTTTCTGTGATTTCAACCTTCTTAAATAGTGAGAGGGACTGGTGTTTTAGCAGGATAGATTTGGGGAATGGGAGAAGTGTTTTTCTGTGAACGGTCTCCTGTGGGCCCAGCGGCATTCAGAATCACACAGGAAGAAGGAGTGTTAATCATAAAAGATTGGGACAGAGCTATGCTTGTACACTTACAATGGCACATACACTTACCCACCCTCACACATACACATGCACACAAGCATGCCCACGGCCACACACCAGTGCCCACACACTTTCACACACATACATGCAAACACGTCAACATTTTCATTTTTTTCGTTTTCTGATCAAAACCAAGCATTGTTTTTCTTCTTTTGTTCAGGTTGTATAAAAATAAAGCACATTTTGTCTGATTCTTGAAAATAATCGATGTTGCCTATTTGTGTGTGTGTATGTTGTTACTCTGCAATAATAACATCAGTAAATCATTTCATTACTCTTTATCAATGCATTTAATGAGAACAAGAAAAATGTGAAAGAGCTTGCTGTCTTAAATTACTGGTTGGTGAGCGTTTTTTAAACAGGTGGAGAGAAACACCTCTGGACCCAAGGTCACTGACATCAACCTTGTGACGCAAATGCAGCTCACATGCAAATAGGATAAATTTGACTGCCTGAGTCCCAGAGGCAGAAGGAGACGAAGAGGTCGACGGAATGAGAACGCTCATAATGTCCATGAGAGCCTGGCACCATCTCTCATCGATGACCTCACCGGCCCAGGCATTGCATCATTGTTTATTTGCCTATCCTTTGCCATTACGCATCGGCAAATCATTCTGCTGATGTACAGAATGTTCCGGAACCCTGTTCAGTTCAGTTTGAGTTATCTCACTCCATTGTTCAACCACCTGTTGCACAGCAGAGAAATCCACCTGCACCATATATATATATATATGTATATATATATATATATATAGATTGATTTCTGTTAGCAGTAGACCGACAGTCTATGAGAAATTCTAAGGCCTCAAACTACCTCCAATCAAATCTGAGGAAATCTTTCCACAAAAACTTTCAGACTATTTTTCACACCTCCAGCATTTTGTTTTGTAGTAAGATTTCTTTGATCTTTATTGGAGCCCTGGTCTTGGAGCTTCCTCCAGATTATGCAGACTGAAATTAAAATGGCACCGCTGGGTTTCTCTAGTGTTGTTATGGAGAGAAAACAGGGTTTAATTGTCAGAATGTTGGCGTATCCCTTTAAGTGATATCAGAGAGCTGGAGAAGTTCCACTACAGAAGGTGATGTCATTCTCTTCCCTTTGAGCCTTAGTCTTTAACTCAATGGGCCAACCTCTCGCTGCACTATGACCACAGTTACAAACCCGTTACTGAACACACATTACCGTGACACACTTGTGAGTTTAACCGCTTTGCTCAGGGGCACAACGGTGGAGGTGTGGATGTCCAGCAGTGAATGAAGACAATTCACACTTTGTCACTTTCAGGTCTGCTGCACCAAGGAATTAGTTGGTACGTTAGCCCAAGACATCAAGATGGCAGTCTGCCAGCTGCTGGCCCAACTGGCGCTGCAGTATCCCAGTCACTGATGCCAGCTCACACCTGAATTACCCCATACAGCCTGCCCGAGAGCACAGCCCCCTGACTAAAGGGCCGTACCCTGATAACTTCACCAAGAAAAACACTGATAATGGACAGCTGGAACAAGAGAGTTATCTTAGAAAGGACCTCTTTATTCTTGGGTTGATGTTTTTATATTGTCTTTGTGATATGTTTTTTATACAGCCTTCTTGGCCAGGTCTCTCTCTTGTAAAAGAGATTTTAATCTCAACAAGACTTTACCTGGTTAAATAAAGGTTAAATAAAAATGAATAAAAATATTCTGCTTTGATTGTGCTGGAGGTTTTTCAGCCCTCTTTAAGAGCTGCCCTGGGGCATGTCTGCAGCCTTTTTTGATGCCTTTTTTTATACAGCCCATCGCTGGACTGGATTTATGGTATGCTGGTGAAAGGGTCAGAACACAGGTTGGACCCCATCACAATTACCTGCCCTTATCTTAACTGCTTTGTAAACAGAGTTATGCAATTCAAAAGTGGTGCAAAGATAAGCACTGTAATTCCCCTCCTGTACTGTCAGTGTGTTAAATTAAAATTAGCTATGGCATGTAAAACATCTGAGGCAGGTGCATACAAGCACACCTTCTGGGGAACATGATAGGAGAGAAACTTTGGAGGAACCAGACAGAAGAGGGGAGGCCAGTTTCCTCTGGCAGGCTCGGAGTGAGCATTTCTAATGATGTCAAACATGATCCGTAATTCTGTTTCTCATTTATATTAACATTTTAGCATTTTGCATTCACTCTTATCCAGAGCAGCTTACAAAAGTGGGTCCAGAGGGTTTAGACAACAAACAGGATAAGACAATGAACAGAGGTGATAGAGTTGATTTTAGAGGGAGCTGAACTGTCAAACATAAACATTAATATCATTTCATACACATTCAGCCCCTCTCTCTGTCACACCTGACACACACACACACACTCACACACGTTCTCTTTTACAAACACACACACATTCTCTCTCTCTAACACACACATGCTCGCACACACACACACACACACACATACACACATTCTCTCTCTCTACACACACATGCTCGCACACACACACACACACACACACACACACACACACACACACACACACACACACACACACACACACACACACACACACACACACACACACACACACACACACACAGGGCACTGTCTGCCAGGTGAGTACACATGGTGACCTCATCCCCACCAATCAATCAGAGTCTGAATTCTCTCCAATAACTTCCTGTCCACAGAGAAAACAAACAGGAAGTGGGCCTTTCACGGGGCCAGGTGAAGTGGTGTGTAGGAAGGGGGGAATTGACCCTGGAGATGGGTAAGATCAGGGACAGAATGAGCTTTCTGCAGGTGCACTGGCACAGAGCTTCCTTTGGGAAGACACTTCACTGCCTGAGTTATGTTTTTTTTTTTTAATTGTATTTATGTATTTATTTGTTTTTCTCTTTTTTTCCTGGTGACACTGTTTGCCCCAGTGTGCCCGCAAGAAATGTGTCATCCCAGATTGACAATTCCGCCTCAACCACCACCCTTCCCACTTTCCCGACTCTGCTTCTCCCATCCATCTGTTACCTCTGCCACCACCCCCCACTTCCTGTTTCCTCTCTCCCTCCACCTCCTTGTCACCCAATGGTCCACCAGCCGACTGACTGACCATCATGCTATGCTTCCTGTTACCCCCATTAGAATGTTTGTGTGCACATGTGTTCGTGTATGTGTGTGTGTGTGTGTGTGGGCCAGGTCCACCCTCAGGTCCACCCTCCTCCCCCCGCCCCCCCTTCCCCCATTTTCATTGATAGTTTTCCCAGCAGTCCAGATAGGTGCTGTTTTTTGGGAAGTGTTGTGGTAGGGGCGGAGTGGAGGGAACATTGTCCCTTTCCTATCTCTCTTCTTCTGTACTCATTGCTGATGAGCAACTTACCCACTGGGAATACACTGACAATAACAGGTTACACACTGGAAATACACTCACAATGTACAAAACCAGCTCTCACAGGAATCTCAATACAAATGTATCCTCTCTCAGTCGTCCCCTCCCTCTCTATCACACACACACACACACACACACACACACACACACACACACACACACACACACACACACACACACACACACACACACACACGTACACACATGTACACACTCCCACACACACACACACACACACGCCCACACAAACACACACACACACACACACACACAGGCCAATAAGAGAGGAATCAAAACAAGCTTATTGCATATAGCCTTGAGTTTGTAGTTTAATAATCATTAACACGTTCAGCTGGAGGCAAACTATAAGGAGGTCTGATGTGAGTTCAGCCATTCAGTCCAGTCTCCTCCAATCACTACCTGCTTATCTGAAAGATATCTTTACATGGGGCTTTAACTTGTCCTTTGTGGCTTTTATTTTTCAGAAATTTTCATCATCTAATTTAATAAAACTAATGAACTATAGTAGCTGGAACATTAACCGTGGGCTAATCTAAGAGTGTACTGGCCCTGGTGTACACAGCTAATCGGTATAAATAAAACCTGCACACCCTGCAGAACTGGAATAGCCCAGGCCTGTTTTAAAGTGTGTCTGTGTGCCTCTTTTACCCCTGCAGGCTTACAGAAAGCAGAGCAGCTCTAGATCCACAGGGCTCCCTGCACAGAGTCCTTCACAGACGCAGATAGCTACAGAGGAAATTCCTGTGATAACATTGTCTTCTGGATGTGATAAGAAAGGCCTTCTTTTGAGGCAGTGTTTATACCACACACACACATGCACACAGGCGCGCACAAACTCACACACATGCACACAGGCACGCACAAACTCACACACATGCACACAGGCGCGCAAAAACTCACACACATGCACACAGGCGCGCACAAACTCACACACATGCACACAGGCGCACACAAACTCACACACATGCACACAGGCGCGCACAAACTCACACATATGCACACAGGCGCACACAAACTCACATGCACACAGGCGCGCACAAACTCACACACATGCACACACACATACACACACGCGCACACATGGACACGTGCACGCACTCACACACATGCACACACGCTAACACACACATGCAGACACACACATGCATGCACACACGTATACACACACACAAACACACACACATTTACATACCTCTGAGAAGAAATGAGGATGGGTTCCAGACAACTGAGGCACACACACACACACACACACAGGGCAGGGTCACACTGCAATCTGTCCTCAATATCTACCTGTGAGATTCTATCAGTGCTCGATGGAGGCCTTTCTATCCTCTACCCCCATCTCTCTCTCTCTCTCTCTCTCTCTCTCTCTGATTAGCTTAGCCATTATCAGTCTGAAGGTACCAGAATGCTTGGCATTTTCCTGGTATTGCTGGCTGGGTCTGAGCTCAAAGACCTCTCTCTGATCTGGGGTGCAGATTACAGATTCCATGCCACCATCAGTGGGCACATTCAAACACGGATGTGTTTTCACATGTTGCCATCTTAATCCCCTGTCCAAATGTAGGTTATCTTGAACCACATAACTTCTTGGAAAGGAATTTGCCAGCTTTTGTGATGCACTAAATAGAATCAGTATGTGTGTGTTTGTGTGTGAATGTGTGCCAATGGGTATGTGTGCGTGTGTGTGTGTGTGTGTGTGTGTGTGTGTGTGTGTGTGTGTACGTGTTAACATGCACATGGGCCTGCATCTGTGTATGTTTACCAAGGCATGTATGTTCATGTGTGCCAACACGTAAGCATGTACATGTCTGGGGTTTGAATGTCAGTAAGATTATCAATGGAACATTGACTTATTACTGATTGCCAAGACACACAGATTCCTGAGTGCATGTGTCTTTATGTGTGCATGTGTGCATCTGTTTATGCACCTATGTATATGTGTGTATGTGTGCATTGGAGTGTGTGTGTGCATGTGTGTGCTATCGTGTACATTCGTGTGTGTGTGTGCATTTGAGTGTGTGTGTGTACACAAGATTTATGAATGAACTCAGAGGTTGGCAGCAGGCACTTCCTGCTGGACAGTGTATGTTCCTCTGCTGCTTCCTGTCAGGGGGCTGGTCACTTCCTGTTGGCTCACAGCTGGGCTGGTAGACTTCCCATTTCCGGGACACTGCTCCAGACCCCAGGCCCCATTGTCTCCCAGGGAGCAGTGCAGGTCACAGATTCGCTCTTTATCTCCAAACCACCCCCCTAAACCCACCTCCCCCATCCCCTCTACATCTCCCTCCAAATTGGCCAGTACCAGATATGGCATGAAATGAGTCAAATACATGTTCATCTCTTCTTTTTTTCCCCCTTTTCCTTCCCAGATGAATTTCTCCCTCTGGAAACTGGAACAGCTCTTTCTCTGCGGCTGGAGAAGCAGCCTGGCCTTGAGCAGAACAGCACAGCCTGAAGGGGAAGCAGCAGTGAAGCCGTAGGAAGTTGAAACCCCTTCAAACAGGACAAAATCTGCTCTAAGGCATCGGCCAAACACCAGTTATTAATTTAAACAAGCTTTGATTGTACAATTTAAAAAATTCTGAAAGGGACGCAGGTGGCCAGGTCACCCTCCCTTCCCCCTGGGTCATTAAAACAGTGGTTTTAATGTGTGTACTCCAGTTTATCACTGCAACCAATTAACGCTGCCTTATAGGTTCAACTAATTTACCAACTTGCATGTAACACTACACTATGTGGGGGATGAAAGCAATTGTTCTTATTAAAAGCACTACTACCTTATCTTATTTGAGTGCATGACTAGTACGTGACTAATGATGTAATCAAGAGCAGATGCGGGAGAGTGAACCAGCGCGCATGGGCTAAGCACCGCTGCATTTAAAGCACACCCCGTTCACCAGCCTCCATCTGCTGGGAATGCAAACTCCTCAGAGGAGGAAAAGAGAAGGAATTAAGCCTCCACGCATCGCTCTGTACCTCCCCTCTCTCAAATTCTGCCCTGTGTCCTCATTCTGGTCTCAGTGAGGTGCAGTTTGGGAGGGCTGGAATGTGACGACAGCGGAACGTGCTGCGCCCTGTGTGGGCCGCCCCTCTTCCACCCCCCCACACTCCCCACCCCCCAACCCCCCTGAGTCCTGATCTCCAGGCACTCAGATCCTCAGAGAGGAAGTGGTGATGAAATAGAGAGAGAGGAGGAGAGAAAAAGAGAGAGATGGATGACTTGCATATGACTCGTAGCAGAGAGCATTCGTTAACAAGTTTACAGGTTTTTTTTTTTTTTGTGGGGCAAAATCAAGAGACTCAGAGACAGTTAGTAAATTGCTGGATAACTTTAGTGGGTTTTTGGCGTGTTAATGATGCTGTCTGCCATGTATACGAGGATAATGATGAATTTACAGGGTGTGTTTCTGACCCAGATGATGTAAGATCAGATATGTGGGGTTGGGGGTGGGGGGAGGGGTGGAGTGGATGGTTTTAACCGTGATTGTTGCATTTCAGTTCTGTTTTATCACTGTTTGTGCTTTCTTATTTTCCTTTTAAAGCAATAACCGCTAAAGATTCATCGGGACAGTTTTTTATACATTTTTACAACACAGACAGTCTAAATAAATTCAATTCATACAATTTCCCTCTCACTGTCCCTGATTCTGTGTGTGTGCGTGTGGCATGTGGCGTGAGTGTGTGCGTGTGCTTGAGTGTGTGTGTGCATGGGTGTGTGTCCTTGCCTGAATGAATAAGGATGTTTGTGTATGTGTGTGTGCGTATGTGTTCCAAGGACGTTGCTCTGTAACTTCCAGTCTAGATAGTATAACAAAAGGTCTTTATTACTGTAGAGTCACTTGTCTGTAAATTTCTGACGAGTGTGCCAGGAAGGCCACGCCCCCTTTCCTACCCCACTCTGTCTTCTGGTCTCTCTCTCTCAGTTAAATCATAATCTATTGGAAGAGCAATCACAGTCACATTTCCAAATCAAAGCATAAACAAAGCATACAAAGTGTGACTACCAACATAATGACCTGCTAACAAATAAAAAGGCCTGTCACTACTGGGCTGTGCTGGGTCCACACCAGGCCCATGCCAGCCCAAGTCCTCCCCGAGCCTGGCCCACGCCGGTCACCCTCTCAATGGGCCGACCGATGACCCCACAGCTGCCTCACAAACCACTACTCCTGCACTGCGTGCCAACTTCTGCTCTCAACTACCGAGCTACCCGTCATTTACCTGTTGTGACATTTCAGATGAGAGCGTGAATGAAAGCCGCACGCTGCCCCTCTGGTACTCTGCCCATACATACAACACAACCACTATAGCTGAGTCTGATAGGCTGGGATTACACTCTGCTGTCAATCATTTACTGACCTGAACCAATAAAAAAATGCTTTTTTCTATATAGCCAATGAAACAATGTCTTTACTCACTGCAACGGCCGCCAGCCACACACACACACATAAACATTCACACGCACACACACACACACACACACTCATGCATACACACACACACACACACACACACACGCACACACTCCCACACACACACACACACACACACACACAGGCACACACACTCACACACACACACACACACACGCACACGCACACACACACACACACACTCACACTCACGCATGCTCACGCACGCTCACGCACCTCCGCCATCACCTCTCCTACCTGAGTTGCTCATTGAGAGGCGTGTCAGCAGTAACTCCAAAGAGGAAGTTGTGCAGAAGGTGAGCTCTTATTGGCCCCCAGGGGCAGCTATGACTCAGCCCAGCGCCCGGCTGTCTCATTGCGCTGTTTGATGTGTGCGTTAATCATTCCTGTGCCTGTTCCAGGCAGAACGTCACCAGAGCGAGGCCTGAGGTGGCAGGAGTGGCGACATTGGCACAATCATAGATTTGAACCCGTGACCCTCTGAGTTTGGCATCATATTTCTAAGCTACAGCCCTAAAAACAACAAATGTTTGTTCACACCCAGGATGTGTGACTCCATTTCTGAGACACTGGAGCTGTGAGCATGATGGTTTTTGTGCTTTTCTTGTTTTTTTTCCTTTTTTTCTTTCAACCATGAAGCTAATTAAGGCGTCAGAAACAAGGTGTGTGGAGTCTTGAATTGAGCAGTGACTTCAAGTAATATCTCAAGCAGGAAAACGCAGGAGGTGATCTCACAGCCAGAGAGGAATCGGGGGCCTACACATAACATCCATCTGATGTTTTTATCTAAAGCAACTAACAGGTCACCATGGAAACAACATAGCACTGCTGTGTCTGCTGGTCACACTCTGACCTTAGAGGGGTGGATCTTGGACATAAACAAAAACATGATACAGGGGTAAAATATGTTTATGAATTACAGAAAAAATCTAATAAACAGGTGAAAGATTCTATTCTCAGGTACATATATGAAATAATGTGTTGCGCTGCATGCGTGTGTGTGTGTGCGTGCGTGCGTGCGTGCGTATGTGTGTATGTGCGCGTGTGTGTGTTTGTGTGTCAAGGATGTTGCTCTGTAACCTCCAGTCTAGATAACAGAAGAAAAGATATTTGTTAAAAAGATTCATGTCCTGTAAATACCTGAGGCGTTTCTCAGAAAGCCCGCATAATCACAAGGACTGTCCGTTCCGCTGCCATTTCGCACGCTGATGGGGAACTTTTGAGGTTTTTTGGGGGTTTGAGAGGAGGCAGATCTTTATGTTCAGTGAGTGTGGGATGGGAGGATGGGACGTTTTTTTGTGGAGTTGTTTTGAAGTGATGAATTGATGTTTTTATTCCTGTCACAGTGTAACAGTTGTTATTTTTGCTGCTTCTTGTTTTTTTCCTGTTTTGGTGTAATTTGGGGTCAAAGCACTGAAGATGCAGAAACCCCGCTGTTTCTGTTATCTTTGATTCCTGCTCTTTTTTCATTCCTTTTTCATTTCTTTTTCTTCTCTCTGTTTCTCCTTCTGAATTCAGTTCAATCGGTGCTTTATTGACAGGGAAACCCCAGCAGAACGCTGACAAAATATGCAAAGTATGATATTAAATATACATACCAGCAAACAAAAAAGAAGCATGATGAAGATAAATAAAATAATCACGCTTTAGTACTAGTGACAAGTACAATGGCATCTCGCGAGTGAAGTTAAAACTATTCTTTCTCTCTCTCACACACCCACACGCACATACACACACACACACACCCACACACATACACACACACACACACTCTCACACACACATACACACACACTCTCACACACACACATGCACACACACACACACATACACACAAATACACGCACACGCAAACACATACCCACACACACACATACACACACACACATGTGCACACACACACACACACACACACACACACACACACACACACACACCTAATTTCCCACACCACCATTCACTGAGGCATGTAACAAGCATGTCAGGCCTGCATCCGGCCCGATGAGTGGCCGCAGACAGAATGCTGCACGTGCTCCCTGAGCGGGCCGTGGGCGTGTCACTTCCTGTGGCCTAGGGGGTGATGGGGGACGGAGTTTGGGACGCTGATGGGGGTGAGGGAGTGAACACGGCCCCAGGAATTCTAGGAATGGAGCCATGTGCCTGCCCATATATGGACTGGGCTCTGACACAGAGCTGACAGACCGCTGAACCGTCACTATGCTCCCCTGTGCCACAGAGAGTAAAAATTCCTCATCACCCTACAGAAAAATCCCCGTATCTCTAAAAAAAAAAAAACACTTTTCAGAACATGAGAAAAACACGTATCAGTTATTAAATTACATGAATTCAAGTTTTACTCGCAATGTAATACCTAAATACTTTTTCCGGGTAGCAGAGCTTTGAAAAATTGGTCGTACACAGTATTATGTCAACTTACTATTCATGTATGAGATTCAGAAATGGGGAAATAAGTATTTTGATGAGACCGAAGATGGAAAATGGGGGCTCTATCCTATTCACCTACTTACCGTATTTTCATCTCTATCAGTATTTTATTTTCATTTTTTACTCTGTTTTAAACCAATCCAGTTCTTACAACCCCACCCTCAATTTTATGTACAAAACTAGTGAAGGGAGAATGAGGTTTCATTACATCACAAACGAATGGAGCTCCAATAGGTTACCATTACCTGACCGAGCCAATCATTGTGTACTGATGTGGAGAGAAACCCCTTTTGATTGGCTAAAAGAGGTCATTGCCTTACAGGTCATCATTGGGTTCATGCAATGTGAGAGGCAGAGCTCTGGCTTTCAGCGCTTTATTCTGAAAGTGATCTGATAAGATCTGAATATAAATAAACTGAGTTTTTTTATTGACCTTGTGATGATTGTTTTTTTCCACATCTTGGAGTCAAGAGTTTGTATACATTAAGCCTTTCCGTCCTCTTCACCTGCCTTCCTGAGCTCTTTCATCACCTAATGGCCCCAGGAATGTGGCCATGGCTGGTGGGTGTGTGGCCCCAACCAAAAGAATGTGGCCATGGCTGGTGGGTGTGTGTGCGAGTTTGTCCATTCGCGTGTGTGTGTGTGTGTGTGTGTGTGTGAGTGTGTGTGTGTGTGTGTGCGTACGTGTGTATGAGCGCAGATTAAGATACAGTGTCTGTGTTTATTAAGGTTTTCTCAGGTGCCAGAGGAAAAGGCGCCTGTCGCAGCAGTGGATCTCCCCTAATGGAGCGCGCCGCCACGTTTCTTTCACAGCGTGAAGACAAGGCAAGCTCTGACATGGAGGCCGGCTCAGCCTCCTCACCGCTATCGATTCTATCTCCCCCTGTTTCTCTCTCTCCGGCCACTGACTGCCGCTGATGCATGATGGGATTGTGTGATGATTTGCACCGCCGAGCATGGGCATGCTGATGCCGTTAGCGATTGCGCACGTTCCGACCGTCAGGAGACATCAGGCCGCGTCTCGGAAACGCACGTCTCTCTGAGCTTCGCCATAAGTCGCTTTACCGTCCTGGACCACGTCTGCAGTTCTCTGCACATTGCAGGTAAACGATGGTAGCTGGGCTAAATGGCCACTATGATTTTGTATGTTTTCATTGTTCGCATATGGCCAATACAGGCCACACAATACTAGAGGAGGGGCAGTGACTATGCAACACCCTGTTGGCCATACAATAGTAGAGGAACGGGGAAGTAGCAATTTCACTAAAACCCACACAGTTATGTTCGAGTGAAAACATTTGGCAAGAGAATGCTTTAATATCACCCTATCCCAATGGGAGGTTAACTTTGCGTGGGACCTCTGTATGTAGCGTAAAATGTCTCATCCCACATCTAGATCGTTGTATTTACCATAAACATATATCTCTTTTGACAAGATCTTCAATCAAAAGTAAAAAGTGAGATAAGGTCGGCAATGTAAACAAGCCATGAGTAAAAGCCCTCTTTGAGTACCCAAGTACCTGGCAACCCTGTTGAATGATGGGTCACATATGAACCTGGCAGCCCTAGGTGAGTACCTCGTTGATCAAAGCATTCCTTATGTATCTCTCTTATTATACTCCTTAACAAAACAGACATTTCTCAGTAAATACAATGGGCCAGTCATCTTTGAGGAGTTTGTGCAACCAGTGGTTTTGTCATATTCTTGGAAAATTATCGTCCATAGATTCCTTTTCACATTCCTAACTGTTTTTGTTTTGGTTCATTTTTTTTTTCTTTACTTGAGGAATCCGTGGAATGTCATTCCTAGAGTGGCTTCTGCGCTCACCGGAAGGTAAAAATACAGAAAAACACACAGTGCAACCACCGAGAACCAGGAGCCCAACCCAAACATCTGATAAACAAACACAAAAAGAAAACAAAGATACAGAAGTGAGCGAGCCCAGCTGTGGCCGTGGAGGATGGGAGCGTGTGTGTGTGTGTGTGTGTGTGTGTGCGTGTGGTATGTGAAAATGACATGCCGTGGCCCTGTTTTCCTCAATGGGTCAGGTGAGCAGGTGAGCGATCTCTCCTGTTCAGCTACGACACAAACATGAGGACGCGGCCGCGGTCAGGAATGCACCTGCGCTGTCGTAATAACTCACCGGCACGTTCCCAGACGACAAGCATGCGGACGCACGGACGGACGCACTGACAGACAGACAGACAAACAGACAGGCAGCCAGGCACAGGCAGTACTATGCCAAAAACAGTTCCAATAAACAGAGATTGCTTGGTATTTACAGTGAATTCAGAAAATCTTCAGGCTGTTGTTGTTATAGATTTCATTTTAAATCGATAAAATTGCGTTTTTTTCCCCACAAAAAAAAAAAAGAAAAATCTCCACTCAATAACCCATGATGACAGAGTGAAAACATGTTTTTATAAATGTTCACAAATTTATTAAAAAATAATAATAAAATCTTGTTTTTTTTTTTTTTTTTAGCAAAAACTCAAATCTGTCTGGGTTGAGAATATTTTTGGAAATCCAAAGCTTGCATCCTCTGAAAAGGCAGAAAAATGGTTTTATATACAGAGCTTTCGTAGGACTGAAATGGGTCCATCCAGACTCCATATGCCAAGCCTGGCCTCTCAAAACCACCATGCTGTCTTTTATGACACAGTGACACTTGGGCATTGGCCATGCTCATATAAATGTTCCAAAGGAATGAAAATATATGGCTGAAACATACATCTGGATTTCATACTTGTCACGCTATGGAGCATATTGACAAAACTGCAACACCCCAAGAAAATTCTCATATATTTTCATCTTATAAAAAAGCATGTCAAATTAAGATACTCCAGGCTAAGTGTTGTGTTTTCATCCATTGTACGCAGACAGATTTACAGGCAGCCAGAGAGACACAGGCAGGCAGACAGCTGTTATCTGTGAGTGACATAGTTGGGATTCTTTCCGGCAGGCTAGCATTTTCAAACAACTGATAAAAACGTTATCTTTAGATCTGTGCTCTCTCTCTCTCTCTCTCACACATACACACACACACACTCACATACACACGCACACATACACACACGCACACACACATACACACACACACACACACACACACACACACATACTCACACACACGCCTGTGATTCAGAAAAGATTGCTCATCCAGATGGCTCATTACAAACTGATGAGAAATGTCTTGGGGATTTGAGGAGTTTGGGAGTTTGTGTTGCTCATTTGACTGGGGGACGAGCAGCTCGATTTTTTAAAGAATTGAATGGCTGCTTTAGTGCCCATAATTTTTGTAATTAAATTATTTTTTTGTGGGTCTTTGGTTTGTTTCATACTTTTGGTGTAACATAATAATCTATTTTTTATTTCAGTGTATAATTTCTGCTCTTGTTTTTGTTGGTCCTTGGTTCTTTTCTGTTAGTGCAATTTATTTATTTTATTATTATTATTTACATGTAGCAACATATTTCATGTATGGTTGTGTCATAACTTGGATATGCAAGTCTCTTATTGTTGATCAGTGCAACAAAGCTATTAATATAATAATAAAAGGGAAAGCTCACCAAAATGACATAGTTCTGTAATATATCACATACCTTGCAAGTGATCTATAGACCAGTTATGAGAGTAATGGCGGTGAGATAGCTTGTTGTAGGCTGCACTTTTTTCTCGCTAACAATGCTAACAATTCAATGGAATCATGTGTAGACAAAGCTAACGGTTTGCTAATAAAAGTCGTAATTTGGGTGAATTGCCCCTTTAAAGTCAAATCACTTTTTTCTCCACCTCTCTCTGACAAGTTGCGCGATTTGCAGTCAGTCAATGTGTCAAGTTAAAATCTATTTCTTTCCCCTCATCAGCTGGGAACTTCATCTCCAGTTATCAATCAAGGAGGAGATGGACAAGCGGTGCCGCGAAAATGAAGACGGTAATTTATCGTGCCTCCGAAAGGAACGAGCGTGTCTATAACTCAATGAGCGCCCAGGCAGCCGAACAGTATTAGAGCAGTCATATGTGACTATGTAAGTGATGAGAAAATGATGGATTGAATATGTCGCATTTTTCCACCTGATTTGCAGGGTGATGTGGTCTGACACTGTTTACTCAGGTAATACAAGTGTGTGGATGGACCTGTGGCTCAGGTGTGTTTATTGTGAAAGTTCAAAAAAAGATGTAGATATGCAAATGGCTCCATACAAATTGGGTACTCATATGTACATAAATGTGGCATCCGTACAAACTTTAAATAACATGACAAAAGTAAATTCAGGGCTCATTTCCACTACGGTTGTCTTTAATGACTTGGTTGATGGGTTTGATACACAGGTCTGTCTGTCTGTCTGTCTGTCTGTCTGTCTATCAGTCGTTTTATTTGTCAAGGAACATAGAGACATCTCTCAGAAAAGATTAACTCTTTCATTCAGACTGTTCACTTGCTGGTGTTAACTGGGCTTTTTTACAGGTTGTCTGTGTGTGTGTGTGTGTGTGTGTGTGTGTGTGTGTGTGTATGGGGGTAATAATAATACAGTAATACAGTAATACTGTATTTCCTTTAATAAACTTTAATAATACATTTCATTTATGAAGCACCTTTCATACAAGAGACGGAGCTCAAAGTGTTTGTTCATAGAGGCCTTCGCATGAATTCAAACCCCTTCGTCGGGGGGGGGGGCTAGACTCTCCGCATCCCTCCTCTTCCTCCTAGCCTTCCTCGCGTCTAAAAAAAGCTCGTCAGTGGAATCTCTGAATCTTAACGAGCTCATTAAAGTCTCGCGCCGCCACGCTAATGAGAGGGGGTGCTAATGGCGCTAGCGGAGAATACCCCAGTCTGGCTGCGTCGCCGGAGGGCTCTGGGGATTGGAGACGCTCACACGTGTGTAACATGACCTCACTGGCACTTTTCTGTGTCGGCGTAACTCCCACAATGCTAATTGAGAGCTAGCTGGGTGAAAACAGCCACTGTCAGGGGAATCTCAATTTGACATGTCTTATTTCTACATGCTGAAAAATGTGGATCAATTCTGAAACATATTTTTCAGTGTTTTTTTCATATTGAGTGTGATGTAATTTCCTGCGTAGGTCTTCATAGCCCTCCACTAGTCATAAAACACAAGTTGTTCAGATCATGTTCTCTACAGAAACCTCCTAATCCTCTCCCAATCCAGAAATATACAGACCAGATTTTTGGCCCTGGTGGAACTGCTCCAAGCCGAGATGAGACCACAGGGGTGTGACGCGGCAGAGGGTCTGTGCTAAGACGATGTGGGGAGTGGGGGTGGGGGTTTGGGTGGGCGGGTGAAGGTGCAGTATCTTGTGGGAGAGGAAAAAGTGACTGAATGTGGAGGAATGCAGCAGGAATTTGTGATGGGGGTGGAGGTGTGGGGGGGAGTGGGGCTGGGGTTAGGGGCATGGGTGGGAGGGTGGAGGGTGGGGGGTTATGGCTCCAGCCGGGCAGATGTTCAGGGAGGGTGGAGGGGGGGGGAGTGGATGGGTCATTCAGTCACAGGGTCACTGCCTCACTGTCTCTCAGTTTACTCAGCCACCGGCCCTCCCTGGACCCAGCGCTGCCAGCATCCTGTCCCGTTCTATCCCTTCTCTCTCTCTCTCTCTCTCTCTCTCTCTCTCTCTCTCTCTCTCTCTCTCTCTCTCTCTCTCTCTCTTTTCCTTCTTTTTCCTTCTCTGTTTCCTTTTCCATCAGTGTTTCTATCTTCCCCTGTCTCTGATTCTTTCCTGCCGTTGCTCTCTCACCTCTCTTGTCCTCGTATCTTTCTCCCTCCAACTCATCCCTGATCTTTTAAATTCCAGGTAATTTGTTTATGGTTTACAGGTAATTTTAGATATGCTTCATTATATCATTATTATATATTAGAAAAGGCCAATGGAAAAAGACAAGATACAATACGCTGACTGAAAGTTACATTTATAATATAATTGATTGGAAAACCAAAAAATTACATTTGTAATCCTGGAAAACTATATATATATCACTCTGTCTCATGTTTGCTTCCCAATTTCTTCCTCCTCTCCTCTTCAGTCTTCAGCTTTGTCTTTCTCGTCCTCCCTTTTTCCTGTCATCCCGCACGTCCCTCCTCTCTCTGTCATGCACTTTCTCACATACGCAGGAGGGCTTATCAAACGCGCACAGACACACTTACATACACACGGCCGTATCGCTCTCGCATGTGTACACACTCAAAACACTCCACACGTCACAACCCTTTCCCGATCGCGTCAACAGAGATGCTGATGGGGGGAGGTGGAGGGGGGTGGAGGAGGAAGGAGAGAGGGGAGGGGTGAGAGAGAGAGGGGGAGAGCAAGAGAGAGAGGGGGGCAGGATGACAGGAGAGTCATTGGAAAGGGGAAGGGGTGTTTTAAATCCACATTTTATTCTGTCCTCCCTTTCCCTCCATTTCCTCTCAAATGTAATAACAACATTAAAATCGTTTTCCTTCATCTGTGGCCTGTGCATGCAGACCCTGAGTTTTGCTTCGTTTCTGGTTGTGGCAAGCCTGGTGTTGCTCTTGGAAACACGATCACAGTTGCATTACATTTCTGCGGAATGCTCTTATCCAGACCTACTTACTGAATGCACATTTTTACACATTTTAACACACTCTCCAGCTTACACAGCTACAGGTGAAGCACCGGTCAGGGGGACCTGGGACCTGGACCTGCAACTTTTGCATTACAAGTTCAGCTCCTTAACCATTATACTGCATTGCTGTCTGAACAGCAGCATGAATATTTTGGGTAAAGGTCTGCGAACAGACTGGATCAGGGGGGTGTCAGGCTGGCTCCCTAGGATTTGGGGTGACCCCTCTTCCCTGGGTTCATGCGGGATGTGATACAGGTTCAGATACCTACAGAGAATAACTGCTGTAAGCCTCAATATTTACATCAAATATCTACAGCAAATAGTATCTACAGTAGATACCAAGCTATTCATATATTATTGATAGAAGGTCTATCTATCAAAGTAATCTAGTATTATTATTATTATTATTATATTGAATTGATTGTTATCAGAGATGGAGGGAAACTCCACGCAGTAGGACTGTACACTAGGCCTCTCATCAGCGTTAAATGATTGACACCTCAGAATAAAGGTGAAACACATTCCTGTTCGACGGGGAGAGACGGCGTTTCAAAGCGACCCAGCGTCAGCGAAGCAGACGCGCGTTGGAAATATCTCTGAGGAATGGAGTAACGTTTACAGAACGCCTCCGTGCACTCCGGGGGGGCGTGTTGGTCAGTAGAGTACACAGCAGTGGTCTCACACATTCTGTGCCTTAAACACACACAGGATGTACATATGTGATGGATTGAGCTGTGTGCTATGGAGGGTTCACAGAACGGGATGTACTGTTTGAGAATTCGTGTCGAAAAGCTGTCCGACACATCAAGATAAGATATTTTTCGCTTTTCTTTCTTTTTTTTTTTTTTTTTTTTAACGTGTGTGAACATGTGTGACTATGTGCACGTATGTGGGGTATGTACGCTGTGTGTGTCTGGGTGTGTGTATGTGTATTTTGTTCCTGTAGCGGGGTTTGGGCACTGACAAATTGACTGGACTGGCTTGGAGTGAAAAACAGGGACAGAACAAAGACATGGCCTGTTGCATTGTGGGTAAGAAGAGGCCTGACGGACGCAGTCGAGGGCTATAGAGTGGAGCTCCATTCCCAGTTGGCTCATTCTCTTCCGCTCTCTGTAGCTTCAGAGGCAGACTGAAGCACAGAAGCACCTGTCGAAGCACAGCTCTCTCGGGCGGGGAAAACATAAAGCGCACCCCGGCATGAAACAAAGAAAAAATACCCAAAGAGTTATTTCTTGAAATTTTCAGAGAGTATTGCCCCCCCCCCTTCCCACCCCCCCTCTAGATACAGACAGCAGCAGGGGATTGTTGAGTTGGGCTGGTTAGGCACATCGCATTCCTCTTGAAATGCTGGAAAGGGGTGGGGTTTTTTTTGGGGTTTTTTTGGGGGGGGTGGGTTCAAACCATTTCCTGTCGTTGGTGAGAACTCTGGCCGTAAAGGCAAAGGGAAAGCAGATGGCAGCGACCCGCAGGACGAAGCACTCCGGAACATTCGACAGCCCTCCTCTTCCTCTTCCTCTCCCACCACCATCACCTCCTCCTCCTCCTCCTCCTCCTCTTCGGCTCCCTTTTCTTTGTCTTTTTCGTACTCACTTGCCATTATTTTGTCTTTTTTTCTGCATCTTCATCTTTCCCTCTGAGCTCCATCTCAAACAGACCCCACATCTTCCTCCTCCTCCTCCTCCTCTGCCCCCCCCACCCCCCGCCCTGAGTGGTTAAATGTCCTCCCCTCTTGTTGCTCCCTAGATGAGGGGAATGTGGGGCTTTGCCTCGTGGGTATTTTCCATGGCTTGGCCAGCTTGTAAAGCTCAGCAGGCCTGGTGTGAGCATGACCATCAAACAGGGACACTTCCACTTCCGCTCGTTTCAGTGAAATGTGAAAAGACAGTGAATGCGTTCGTTAAAATCTTTCCTGGTAGGACGGTCCCTGCTCGTTCCTATGACAACACATTAACGTAACTACACAGCCGCACACATTTCATTTTTGCAGTTTCTTTAGTCCCTTTAAACACAGTGGAAAAAAACATTAAAATTTGTGTTCTGGTGAAAAAAAAAAAAAAAAGGCAGACAAGAGAAGCAGCGGACCAATGAAAAACAGGCTTGGTGGACAGAGCCCTCAGAACCTGGTCATTCCCTGGTGAAAATGTTGGACTGTCTTGGTGAACTCAAACATTGATTCGGCTTGTGGATTTTGCCCCGAAACAGGAAGCTTAGTTAGCAGAGTAGAGAACATACAAACAATCAGTCAAACAATATGCCAGTACATATTATGACAATTGCCCAATATACAACTATAGCGATGCCTTAACCCTGTCTCCCTCCCCAAAGACAAGCCAGCTTGAAGGAGCAAAAAATCATGTGAGGGGCAAATGTTTCAGGCAAACATTTTGGGCCCAGTTGAATCCCCTCTGTACACAGAGAGCTGGCAAAGCTTGGAGCAGACTGTAGGCAGA
>CM040749.1:5276486-5281486 GCA_022829145.1 Albula goreensis
ACGTTACTGTCAGCGTTCGACGTGCATTCCTCAAATTCCACCCCCCACACCTCCGGACCCTCCCTGCCCCTTCACCCCGACCACTCCTTCCCGCCACAGTGCCAAGAGTCACAGCCCGCCGCTGGATCCAGATCCACGATCTGTGACTCTGCCCCCCCACCACCCACCCCACCCTGCCCCATCCATCACAGATCCACCCGCCCTGCCGCAGACTTCTGGCAGATCACACCTTCCAACGCTTAGTGGGGGAGGAGGTGCGGGATTCCGGGGGTGGTTTGTCGGGGTTGTCGGGGAGGGGGTTCCCAGGGCATTTCATGAAATGTTATGTCAGCATAAAGTTAAGACAGTCAACGTACAAACATAATAAACATCAAAAAGACAGTCAAAATGTCAACGCAAAAAGGGACATATTCACATGTTGTTGATGTGACAGTAAGACTATTTTGGAAGTCTATTCATTGCGTTTTTCATAACCTAGAAAATATTTAATCAAAATTTAACTTTCAGATATATATATATATATTGTCCTTGGTTCTTCTGGATATGATACATTGTCATTTTGGCTTTTTTTTGGATATGAATTTCAGAGAAATCGAAGAGTTTCCGTTTATTTGAGGGAATGTTTGAACCACCAACCAGGCTAGTAAAATATGCATATTGCCCAGTGAGGGGACAATTCCTAAGATGCAGATCTGTACCCGGGACGTTCCTTGAACGTTATGTACCTGAAGCGGATTTTCTATGGCTTTCACAGGACTAGTTTGGAGAGATAAAAAATAGTTTGAGACTGGTTGGGGAGCATTCTTGCCGTAACGTTATCTCTCAGCCACCACGGGTATCTAACGAAAATCTTCCCTCAGCGTCCTGGATATGTTTTCTGTTAACTGGAATGTGGACTGTCGATCGCAAGCAGTGGAAAGACTATCTGGGGAAGGATTCCGGCAGATTTACTCCAATCTACAGCTGAGCTGTAACAGTCAGTGAGTCACAGACTAAGGGTGCTCTCCAGAGAGTACTAGCTGCTACAGGCAATTTTACATGCGCAAAGCTACCTTTCCATCATTGTGTGTTTATATTTATCAGTATTAATAATGATAATAATCCTTTATCATTGGCATAATCAACACATGAAGCAACTCCTGGAAGTCATTTTACTGTGTTTCCTCAAAAAGTGGCTCAGTCTGGGTCTTCTATTGTAATTCTGGAAAATTTTCGTAGCGAAGCATGAAGCTTTGCTGCTTATCAAGGTCTTGCCACCTCCACCACCTATTTCCCACCCCAAGCTGAATTTATCAGCTCACTGTTGCGAGCCTGGTCCCCTGATTCAGGAGGTTTCCAAAACCTGTGACTATTAGGTTTGGTATGCCACCATCATCTCTGTGACCGTTTGACCACGTTTCTGTCGAGCTGTGGGGTCAGCCGCCCTCTTTTTTGGGGTGATGGTGGGTGAGCAGGCCTCAGCGATGTGAGCGGGAGGCTAGCTCTGAACAGATAATGTGCTTTAGATATTCACAGCAGCCAGTGTGGATTAACCGCCCGGGCCAGCAGGAAAGCCTTACGCCCAGAGAACGGCCCGCCGGGGACGGCTGTGACACAGCGCTGTTATTGAGTTATCCCATAACTGGCTCAGAGAAATCTGCGCGCGCTGCGCTAATGTCCAGCAGCTGGCCCCGAGGGCGGGGAGCGACGCGGGTTCAGCTCGCGGGGCGGACGTGCACAGCAGTGGCAGTGATGAGGCGTGATGGAGGTGGAATCTGCACCCACCTTTCAACACCCTCCTCAAATACATGGACACACATACACACACACACACACACACCCTCACACACACACACACACACACACACCCTCAGACACACACACACACACACACACACACACACACACACACACCCTCAGACACACACACACACTCACACATACACACACACACACACACACACACACACACACACACACACACCCCTCAGACACACACACACACACACACACACACCCTCAGACACACACACACACACACACACACACACACACACACACACACACACCCCTCAGACACACACACACACACACACACACACATACACACACACTCAGACACACACACACACACACACACACACACACACACACACACACACACTCACACACACACACACACACACACACACACCCACAGACACACACACACACTTGAGCGAGCGCGAGTGTGTACGTGTGTGTGTGTCTGTGTGTTTGTGTGTTCCTACTAGAATGCCAGGGATGTTTTGTGCCCAGGCTCATGTGAATGTGGCAAAGCACTGCGTTTTGATTAGCTAACTTTCCACTCAATCTCCCCACAGAGTTACCCTCACTAAATCTCCCACAGAGTTCCCACCCACAAAACTGTGTGTCTGTGAGTGTGTGTGTAAGTGTGTGTGTGTGTGTGAGTGTGTGTGTGCGTGTGTGTGTGTGTGCATGATGGTGTGTTTCTGTGTGTGAGTGTGCGTGCATGATGGTATGTGTGTGTGTGTGTGTGTGTTTGTGTTAGGGTGGGCCTTCCCACAACATGTCATACAGATGAAGAGCAAGTAGAGAGCTCTCTCCCTTTCTCTTTTACTCTCTCTCTCAATCATATGTTGGGGAAAAACAAATGATTTGTACTAGATTTGTTTTCGGTTTGGTTTTACTCAGAGCAACTTAAATTATATATTTTATGCAAATTGAGTTTACGTTATGGACAATTGGAATGATATGTTTGTAGACGAAAGGCAACATGAAATATGCCTTATTGGCAAGGCAAGAAAATTTATGATGCCAAAGTTTTGAAATACAGTTAAGATAACAACAACATCAGCGCAATAACAGAAACCCAACCCAACCCAACTCCCCCCTGCCCTCAACACACAAACAAACTCTCTCCAACATTGTGTTTTAAACATCATCTTTGTTTGAGAGGTCATAAATGCAAATACAGTATACAAATGCAATACACTCACTGATTACTGGCTCACCCTTCCTCCTGTCTCTCTCTGTCTGTCAGACAGGGCAGCCATATTGGGCAGCCATCTTTACCAATGGAAGTCTCTTAACCCAGAAGCAATCACAGTCCATGTGTTTCTGTTAGGCCTTGAGACTGATTATCAGTACAGAGGGTTTTGGGCAAAATTCCATCAGATAAAGAGATACTCAAGGAAAGAAACAAGAAAGCAAACATTTCTCTCCACCTCTGGCTAATCTCGGTGACCGTGTTGGCCGGTTCCGTTGAATTTGCCGGGTGGTCTACTTTGTGACAGACTGTCTCAGTAGCAAGGCCGTGGTCATTCTCATTGTGTGGTTTCATTGCTCAGGCCTTTCGTTCTGAACAAGACACTCTGCCAGGGAGCAGTCTACATCATGCATTCCTTATTGTTTAATATTTGTTTTCTCAGGTCAATAATTAATGCACATATTTCAGTTGACCAGCTCATTTTAAAAAAATGAGTTGCAGATGAGACATTGCAGTTAATATGTGGTTTGTAAGCGTGGATGTTTTGCAGAGTAGTTTTCCCTGTGGGTCTTTCTCTGGGCAGAGCTGGCTGTTCACAGCTCTGAGCTGGTAACCATGTGGGTGATCCTGATTTAAACCAACCAAAAACTTTATTGCTCTTTCTTTTTTTTTTTTTCTAATGACACCGTTTCATCCCTGCAGTAAAGCAGTTTAGCTTTCATCCCATGGTTTATTTTTCACAATAACTGAAGACCCCGTACATCACTCCCATGAAGAGGGGATGGACGGGGTAATACATCACTCCCATGAAGAGGGATGGACAGGGTAATTGCTAGGAATTCGACAGATGCTCTGATCCAGCGACTTAAACAGTTTTACTCTTCTACACACCACCCATTCATACTGCTGAGTATTTTACTGAAGGAATTTGGGGGAAAGATCATGGCTTAAGGGTACAACAGCAATGCCCTGCCTGGGATCTGAACCTGCAGCCCCAGCTCTCTAGTTATGATACAACACTACCTTCCTACATGATGTCACTCAGCCTATAGGCAGGGCAGCCTATAGCTCAATGGCTAAAGTACTTGACTGGATTTAAGAGGTTTGGTGGTTCCAGCAATAGTGAGAAAGGTACAGCTGTTGGGCCCCTGAGCAAAGCCTTCAGTCTCACACTGCTCCAAGCGGGACTGGCCCCTGGTTAGTTTAATCAACTGTTTTTCTCTCATTCTTTTATTGCTTTGTGTATATCAGTCTTTACTTCTTTTGTTCTTTCTTCGTTCTCTGTCTTTTGTCTATATGTACAGTATATCTGCTGTATGTGAGAAAGTAAATTATGAGATGTTTTATGTCATGTCATTTTTTTGTGTCTTTAACGTTTTTATTAAATGAGACATCAACTGTCAACTCCCTCTCTTTTTGTGTCTTTTGCCATCTCTTTGTGGGATTCTGGGATTTGTAGTTTTTCCTCCCCCTTTACCACTTCCTGTCTCTTCAAAATCCCCCCCAAAAACCCCTCAACCCTCCCTCCCTCTCACTCTAGAAACATTCTTCCCAATATTCACAGGCTGCTGGGAAAATGTGCCCCAAATTCTATTCATGCTCAGATTTTCTTCGCTCAAGGTCAAGAGAGTGTCAGCCCACAATCTTAGGGGCGAGAGAAAGGGGCTAAAACCATGGATTTCTGACCCATCCCCCCTCCCTCTCTCTACCTCCATCCCTTCCTCCCACTCTCTCCATCATCCTCTCTTTCCCTCTCCCCCCTCACTCTCTCTCCCTCTCTCCCTCACTCCCTCCATCCCTCCCTCTCCCTCTCTCCCTCACTCCCTCCCTCCCTCTCACCTCCACCCCTCCCTCCTGCTCTCTCCCTCCCTCCCTCCTTCCCTCTTGTGGTTTGCAGCAGGATGTGGGTCCCAGAGTGGACAGCCCCCACCCCCGCCCCTCACACCCCTCCCCAAAATCACAGCACCCCCAATCCCAGTCCTGAGAGGGAGAGAGAGACACTCCATAACTTCATAAGCTCCCTTGCAGTGCT
>CM040749.1:5286486-5393986 GCA_022829145.1 Albula goreensis
CTGTTTTTTTTTTTTAAATCCGAATGTATAAATATAATAAACCTTGTGCTTCTAATTCCACATTTCTTTTTTTCCATGTTCCTCTTTTTCTTTTAAAACGCTGTTGTATCTGTCCCTATCAAATAAAACAAAAATAGACTGAAAAGGAAAAATCAATAACATGAGGCTTTAGTTAATGGCATTTCACTACAGCATCCTTGAATTGGAAAAAAAATGACACTGAGAGAGACAGAGAGGAAGGGAGAGGGGGGAAGAGAGAGAGAGAGAGACGGAGAGAAAGAGAGGAAGACAGGAAGACAGACGAAGGGAAAGTGAGCAATGCAGACTGATGGAGGAAGAGATGGGGGGGGGTGGAGAGGAAGGGGGGAGGGCTAATCTGCATTTGTGTGCACCTCTGTGGTAAACGCGAGGCAGCGAGCTCCCGCTCAGGTCCAGCAGCAGGTCTCGAGAACCAAATCGCCGGTGACTCCCCCGATAACATTACGAAAACGCCTCCGCAACATTCTACTAACGTTCTACTAATGGCTCCACCACATACATAAAGTCAGAATCACCACACAATGCTCTGGCAATATTTCAGCAATGCTGCATACTGACAACCACCTAACAACATTTTGCCAACGTTTCTTCAACTTCAAACCCTTACAGCCAACTAGCAACTCATTATTCTCCAGTACAAAATGTTCCACTAACACTCATTCAACACTACAACCCCAAAACTAGTAGAAAATGTTATTGTAACACTTAAATCCCCAAAAAGCAACCTCACCACCTGTGCATCCACTAGAAAATGGCACACCAACAATGACACAACATTCATCTGTTCAGTCTTTTATGACAAATATGTCTCAGCACAGACATACGACACAACATAACAATATAACAGCAGACCCCCTAGTATGCCAGTGGTGATTTATTTTTATTATTTTTCGCAATATTTCATGTGATGGAATTTATTTTTTGCAAAAGGACAGCTGAGTCATTGTCTCAAAAATATCAGTCTAAAGGGGAGGAAATCTAATGGAGGAATATTCTTCTGTTTTTGTTAAAAATCTGATGATTCTGCAACAGCATTGCAGAGATAGGTACGGGCATTTAGACTTCAATTTATTTGCACATTACTGAAAACGAGAAGAAATATAAGAAACAAAACGTGGAGGGCCCAGAGGGTTATGATCACCTCACCAAAAATGAAATGTGTCTTGCAACGAGCGTGCATTTCTGTGAGGTGCCTTGCTGTGTGCAGGCTTGCCACGTCTCTCATTTGGTCCTGAATGTTTTTTATTGTTCGTTTTTGTTCTACCGGAGTGATTTCAGGTAGAGATCAAGCGTGTAGTGAGTGACGCGTGCAATGTGTGAATGAGGAGCGCGTGGCGACGGTAGTGTCTGCCTGCGCACACGGACGGCGGTAATGAATTCGGGCCGCAGATTCGCCGCTGTGCTGGTGTATCTGGGACTTTGCGTGGTGAGCCGCGGCGGGGGGCTGTGGGTTTTTTTTATTTCGCGATGATGCAAGCTGATGAAAATGTGATAGGAGGCCTGGCAAGAGAACCGGAGCGCTGGGGGGGGGGTGGGGGTGTTCTGGTGTGAGGGGCGGGGGTTTGGTATTCGTCGCAACCCGGAGATCGCCCTGGCTCAGCCAATCAGGGTTCTCACTCTGTTGTGACATCACCAGGAGAGGCAAAGCCAGGCCAGGTTTGCTCCTCCTCACTCCTGAAATTATGTTGGGGGAGGGGGTTGTTTTGGTGGCGTATGGGGGTGGGGCAGTTTGCATCCGTGACACCTCAATGAGTCTGCTCTGTTCAAAACAACATTTCACACAACGGCTCAACCTGCCCACATTTATCGTGGTCTACAAGCCTTATCCTGAAACCCTTCTCCTTTTTGTTTTGGATCTTGTATTCCTTTCCTAGGTTGCGTTCATATTTTTCTAAAGTGGTTGTGTTCTGGACTAAGTATCTCCCTGTCTGTCTCTCTACGCGTCTCTCTGTTTGTTAATGTATGTGTTACGTATGTTGAGAATGTGTGCACTGTATCCGCACAAAAACGTCCAACTTTTTTTTCTGCCAGCACTCCATCCGTTCACTTTCCCCATCATCTCCTCATCTCCCCTCTGCTGTCACTCGTTCTGTTACTCCATCCTGTTGGCTCAGTCCACCCTCTCTCTGCCTGTCTCTCTCCCTTCCGGTCTCCTGCTCTCGGGTCGGGCCACGAATGTTGGGAAAAGGTCAGGGTGAGTAACAATTTCACAGCGATGGGAATCGGACATATGGGACCCGCCCTCCCCCCCTCCCCACCACCCCCGCAACATCCCTATGACATTCCATTCTCTCATACATTGAATGCAGCTCACACCCCCACTCCCCCTGCCCCCAAAAAAAAAAAAAAAACCTCTATGAACTATCACAGAAGATCCATTCTTTGGTTGTCCCAATCTGAGACAGTAGCCTGAGGAACACTACAGTAGCATTTTTTGTCTGATTTTAATAAGGGAGACTGAAGTTCCTACCTTTGACACTCACCCCGTTTCTGTTCACATTCCCTAATTATTAGCCAAGAAATTGACTTCCTGATTATACCGCAGCTCTGTTGCATATTCAATTCTGATTGGATGAGAAGGTGCTGATAATTTTCCTGTACACATCACATAGGATAACAATAGGCACTTTCAGATCGGAGGAACTTTTTCAGAGTTTTGTTTCATAAAATTTTTTGGTCCGAAAGTGTCTACTCATGAGCAGTTAAGACCAGAAAAGTAGTTCCAGCAACCAAATTCATCACTGTTTCAAATCAATATACAAGCCCTTTCTAAATTATATTTCAGTTGAAGTAATGACAAGAAGCAAACCATTTAGCAACGGCATGGCACTACAACATTTACAAAGTATTTGAACATCATGCTGTATTTCAGTGTTGAATTATATCTTTTGCAAGCAGTGGAGGTATAAGAAGAACAAACTACTCAAGCTGTGCAGTTGTTTGAAAATAAACCATGTCGGGCTGGATTTATGCCAACACAATCACTACATCATTGGCCTGTTGTGCATGTTTCACTTGGAGCGCCACACTTTCCCTTTTGCCCTTTCTTACAAAAAAAGCTGCTTCAGCTCACTGAAAACTGCAAACTCTGTACATATGTGTATGACTCAAAGAGGAGAAAGTGTCATCTGGACCACTTCTCATAACTTTAAATAACGCTTTACACAGGGTGCTGAATGTCTGCGTGTAGATGCGTACAGTAAGCCTGTTTGGAGCATGACAGCACAAGATGTAAACTTGTCCAGAACGGAAGTGTCAATACAAAATAGGGAAGAGAAAGATGTGTGGCCAGGAGAAACATTATGAGGTCTATTCAGCAATCTGGCCTCATTGCTTCCAGTCTATCAAGCAAAGACACTCTCGCTTTTTCTGCGTTCAGCAGACTGACCCAAAAAGAGCAGCACAGAGAGGGTTATATAAGAAAATAGTGAATCTGCCACAAATGGCCCCAGCTGATCCTACTTTCTTTCTCTCCGTCTCTTCCTCTTCTTTGCCTTCAATCTCAGTTTCCCTTTCTCCATTTCTCTGTCTCTGTCCCACTCTTAGTCTCTCTCTCTCTCTCTCTCTTCTCGTCTGTGTCCTCCCTCCCCCTGTAGACCTCTCTCTCTCGGTTTCCCCTCTTTCTCTCGCTCTCTCTTTCTTAAATTGCTGAAGGGCCTGTTAGCTGTTCACTGATCCTTTAACTTGCTTTTGTATTTATTAAAGAGTTGGTCCTGGTAGTCTTGGGATCACTCAGGGAGATTAGTCTGAAGCCAAACAGTTTCAAAACGTGTCAAAAGTAGAGAGTGAGGCATTAGATCTCAGGTTTAACTGAGCACCAAATTACTCAAACTGGCATGTTTTGGCAGGATCTGTCAATCTTCCCCTCTCCCTCTCTCCCCTGTCCCAGCATTCATTCTGCAGTTATTAAAATATAGAGTTTATGCCACTGTCTATATTGATATCTGAGTACCATCTTGAATTGGAATTAGCATTCCAAACAATGATAAAACTACAGCTGTGTGTGTTTTTTTTTTTTTTTTGATCGATATTATTAAGGAAAACTCCCAGACTCTTGGTTTTTTCTTTCCAATTTCAGAGGACCATATAATCAAAGGAATCTCTACTCTACCGGAAGACATTGGTTGTTTTATAGAACTCTCCACTCAAGACAAGGGAATTTTTCCATACAGGCAATGTCCAGATATAGCTACACGGCTGTGGACTAAATGTACACTTCTGTTTCCTGGATGACCAGGTAATAGTCAGGAAGTGTTTTTTGTGGATTTTTAATAATGAAATGCCAGTGCTGCTGGATAAAGAGTGCCAAAATCGCTCTGTTCTATACTTTTGGTGAACAGCATTTCTGTATCGATCTCCACTCTGCAGAACTGAACCTCTCCCAACACACACCAGGGGCACAAGATTATTCATCCGCTGGAGTTAACAGTTATCCATAACGTTCCTCACCCCCTTCTCTCCTCTTTTCCCTCAGACTGATAACATACTCCATCACACATGATGCACACTTTCCCTGGGAATAAGGGAATGTCTAAGGAATTCTGGAATACAGTGATTTCATTCGTCAAGCCTGACCTGAAAATAACCACAGAGACATCCTGATGTAGGAAAACACCATGTATGATGATTCAAGGGAATCCAAGAATGATTATAATAGTATTAATATATGGATTTAATATTTGTTTCAATTATGGTGCATATCGACAAAACTACAAATGCACGTCAAAAGAACTCAAGAATGCGTAATGATGGGAACAGCAGAGTTCATTAACAGCTTACGGTTTCTGAGAGTATCAAACGCTATGGCAAACATTCAGAAATGGCCTCCATTTTTATCAAATGACGGCATTATAATGCAAGAAGGTCCCCCTGGAATATTGACAGTTTTCTGCAGGTGCTCATCATTGTATGAGGCAAGGCTTCTTATCGCAAGATTTTGATGTTGTTTTAAGACTGTGAAAAGATGAGAACATCATGAAGATGAAGGTTTTTTTTAACAGTTTTGTGTTTGGTCTATGAGAGTTGAATAGATGCTCCCCTGAGTAAGTCAGAGCAGCTGGCGTGTTTCTTTTGTCTTTGTTTTTTTTCCCCGTACTTCAGCTGCTGGCACATTAGACTAATTGACTCCTGGTTCTCAACACCTAGCTAAAGCTGGGAGTCCCGAGACGACCTCCTCGCAAACGGGAGCCCGCACGACTGCAGTGCCGCTGCCTGAGAGAAAGACTGCAGTCATAAACGAACCGGCGTAAAGAAAACGCAGGTGCTCGGGTAACACACGGCTTTTTCACCTACTCTCCTCTCTTTAAGCTCTTCTCATGGTTGTCAGTCACGCTGGAATCACAGTGACCTTGAAGACCCAAGGATCAGAAATCACTTTGTACCGAGGACGTGATGTGAGTCTCAATCACCCTGTAATCCAACGGTGTCCTAGGAATACCAGGAAACAGGCTGGAGGAATGAAACGTGTCCAGTCAGTCCATCTTTCCGCAAAGATCTCATGAGAGATCTGAAGAGATGCAATCCTGAGATGAATTAATATGATGTGTTTGACCAAAAGAGAATTATGGAGAATATATGTATTTTTACCCAGATTTTTCATTTTGAAAAGTTCAGTCATATAAAGTTTCAATTTTCTGTATATCAACAGGGAACAGATATGGGACAAAAAACTTTTAGTCTTCAGATCAGTTACTGGCAATTAAAAAACATCAATTTTCACCAGTATTTAGAAATTTAGAATGACATTGTACAATTGTTTCAGGTTTTGTGATTAGTAACATCCATGGTTCACACCAAAAATTCCTTTGGAGCTTTAAAAGAGTGTTTTCAAATTCGGTGTCATCTAAAGAGTTAAAGTGTTTGAGATATGTGTTCGACCCGGGACCATGTGTTTATGAGGTTTACCAATCAGCATCTCCTGGGCACCCCTGACACCCCCTCTCCCACCAACACCCCTGCACCTCAGACCTCGGTTAGAAAAACACTCCTAAATCAACACTGTTCTCACCAAGGTGGCCTGACCGTGACTGGCCAGTTCTGGAACAAATAGCACAACGCCCAGGTTATCCCTCATCCAAACATACTTTCCCAGCAAAAAAACAGAAAATAAAAGACAAAAAACATCCCCGTGTGGTTGGTGGCCTGGCTCCACTCACCAAGGACAAAGGTCATGGAGTTCACTTCCTGTCCACTCAGCCACACAGGGCAGAGCCATAGGGCTGGAAATATAGGACTGTATTTACATTTAGCCATTTGGACCTGTGTACAAGTCCAGTTTGGGTCCACCCAAACACACACACACACACACACACACAGATATTTACATAGACAAACATTTTTGGATGTACACACAAATATAAATACAGACACACTTATATATGAATTTTATTTCAGCGCAATCTCTCTCCGAGTAATGTCATTCTGAAAGCCCTCCTTAACTCATGGCCTTCCTCCTTCCTCTTTCTTCCTCATCATCCTCTTCCTCACCCATTGTCACTGTCTGTGCATAATCCTGTCAGTTGAGTTTCCATGGTGACATTGGGCTGTCCTCCTGTTTAAAAACTAGCACGGGTGTGACTAACGCAGTGGACGAAGGAGGTCTTTATGAGTTTGGACTTTATCATTTGGACTCAAAGCCTGAGTGAATACATATAGTCAGGCCCAACAGTCCCTGTAACACTGAGGAGAAACATGACTGAAACAGATCTACCTACTCAAAACTGCATGATGCTCCTCTTAAAACCAGCTGGTGAGGAGATTGCAAAGCAGGGAAAACCGCGCTCCTGGGCAGTGTGTACGTTTTCTGTCAGGATTTATTATGAGCCTGATTATCAGTGAGAGCAGCAGAGTAAGAGAGAGCAGGAGAGAAGGAAGAGAGAGCAGGAGAGAGGGAAGAGAGAGTGAGACTGAGAGAAACAGAGCAAGACAGAGTAAAGAAAAGTGAGCAATGCAGACTGAGGTAAAGAGAGCGGATAATCAAACAGCTGTGGTACGAATATATGTCATGACAGTGTCACAACTTTGGTCATAACATGTAATATACTGTCATGACTGGTTATGACAGGTGTTATGCCATGTTTATGACGGTGTTATGTAGCTTCAAGTGGAGTGGTACAACGTGATTCAAAGTGGTTGAATCTGTCTATTTGGAAAATGTTTAGATATCAATTTAACATTCTACTTTTAATAGTTAGCAACCAGACAAGTACTACATGGAGAAATCATTTCTAGTCTTAATTTGTGAAATGTTTTTTTTTAATTACTATTGTCTAAAAAGCACTTTACATCTCTCTTAGCGCTGATATTTGAAGTCAAAAGAAATGTACCCGGCAAGCACAAAATGTTTCAAGAATGTTGTGGAACATTCCAGTGCTTCCTGATTAAATGAAAATCCACAATTCAAAATCTGACAAAAACAGAAGCTGAATTAACAGGCCTGATCTTTTTTTCTTGTGAAAATAACGTTCAAGAGACTTCCAGGAAACCAGACAAATTTATGCGATGGGAACATTTTCCCAACTGTCCGGGAATGTTCCAAGACACAAAAATTGTTAGTTTGGGAGGCACTTCCTGTCAAAAGCGGTACACCAGGAATTAAAATACAGTGTGTGTGTGTTTTCTTTGTGTGTGTGTTTGCATGCTATATGTTCATAATGACGTATATTTCAAATATGCAGCTATTGGTAGGTGATTTATACAGAGTTAGATGGCAAATATGTATTTGTGAAGCACTAATTATGCAGTCAGTTTTTTTTTTTAAGTCCGCAATATAGAGTTATGTGGAAAAAGTGTATATTTAAAGTGTGTACATTGGAAAAATGAAGCTATTGTCAAAGGAGAGATTTTCATCTGAACTACACCCAACTATGTCCAACACATTTTCAGAATGAATACTCTGCAATGCAGAGAAGGAGAGGCATCGTAGCTGAGTGACCCCATTGTTTGTGGGGAGGGGCGTGGTTCTGTAAACAGGGATGGTTCTGAAGGGGCAGAGAAATTTTCTTTGAGGTGGGCCACAGTATTACATGATTGGTCCCTGAGACAGAGAAGGCTTATGACAGCTGCACTCTTTTGTGGTGTAATGAAGGCTGATTATGACATCACCATGAGGTGCTATGAGAGACATTCCGCCCCAGCATCACTCAGGCCCCGAATCCACAAGCCACACCTACCCAGCATGCACCTCTCTGTCTCCTCTGCTCCATGGTAAGGCAGAATGAACCATTGTCATTTGCCTGGTAATACCTTTTAGCATCCACAAATACACACTACATACATACACACGCACACCACACACACATGCACATATATATGCATGCCCACTCAGACGTACAAACATGTATGTAACACACACATACACGCTGGCATACATGTACATATTTACACGTACAGTGCAGACACACACACACACACATACACACACAAAACAGAATAAGCATCAGTAATGTGATATGCTGCACCTCTCATTCATCCCGTACTGCACGCATGGAGGCACTCTTTTTTTTTTTTTTACCTAAGATCTTCACTCAGCCTCTCGCTGTATTATTGAAATCTATATTTATCACAAATTTATCAAAGAGGGTCGGGTGGGGGGTGGTGGGTGGTGGTGGAGGCGGGCAGGGGTGGGTTGTTGAATCGGCTTATATCCCACATTGTGGTTCATCTGTGCTGATCTTCTTACGGCCAGGCCAGCGGTGGGCCTGCTGAGGCTGACTCCGTCACGCCCCACAGACAGCCCTGTCCGCTGCCCATCTGGGGTGACCCTGACTGACCCCATCCTCCATCTGCCTGTCCATCAGTAATGAAAGGCGGACCGGAGGGTCACGGGCCAGCCTGATTGATTTCTGCTCCTTTCAAAAAAAAAAAAAAAAATCACACGCTGTAATCACACCATTAATTAGGCCTTGATGGAAAATGTCAGCATGATGGAAATATCAATTTTTTGACATTTTATTTCAGAGAGGAAGAGAGGGTCACTAACTGTATACATTTTAAAATAAATTTGATTCACACCAACAGAAATACATATAACTGCATGTTGCTTATGTATCTACATGTATGTATGTATGCATGTTTGTGTGCATATTGTTGTGTTTTATATCAAGTTTTCAGGAAAAAAATTGGTTCATTCTGACTTAACATTAGTATTATCAGACAGGTATCAGTCCCATGTTGCTTTGAATACAACGTATTCAACTGCTCCTGCGAGAACACTTGAGGCGAGAGTTTTCTTCTCATGCAACAAGCGCCAAAATGGCAAAAGTGAGATATAAGGTGTTTGTAATAATTGTGATACAGCATGTATCTGTCTGCATATTTTCTGCATGTGTACATGGATGTTTAATATTTTGGCAAATTGCTTCATAGGGCATGCATCTGCATGCATGTACATGCGCGTGTGGGCGTGCGTGTGTGTGTGTGTGTGTCCGTCTGTTTGTGAAGCGCCGATGCTGAGAGCGTATTTGTTGTAATGATATCAGCCGCAGCGGTAAATCTGTCCCCGGCTGCTGGGCCCAAACCCCAATGAGGCGTGTCTGTAAATATGGAGCGTGGATGAGCGCTCACACATTCATTAGCTAATCAATGGCTAATCAATCACGCTTAGCCCTGGGACTCATCCACTGGACTCACAGAGTGTGCACTTGCGGGCACGCGCGCGCGTGTGTGTGTTTTATGGTGCTTGGTGCATGCGTGTGTGGCGGGAGGCGGGGCTTAAAGGGAGATTGGATTCCGCTGAGGTAAATGTAGGCCATTCGGGATCACTGCAGTCATGGACGCCAGAGTGTTTATTAGAATAAACTGTATGTAATTGGGCGTTCACTTAAACAGAAATCACATTTGTAACCTGGTCCATTGCAGTGATATCTCAACATGGCACAATCAATTAGCATACAATAGTCTACACATGCACATAAACGTATGCACACACACACACACACACACACACACACACACATACACACAAATACACAAACACACCATTTCTGATAAAGCATCATTAACATGGCAGTTATCATTGAACACTGTGACAGGCCAATTATGCACTGAGAAAGAGAGAGAAATTAATCACTTCTGTCCTATGGTGTGCCTGGCATATTTATTAGCATGGGAGAGGACTCACAGAGTTAATAGATTGTACCAGTGTCTGTTTGACGTGTAATCACATGGAAATAGTTGTCCTGAGAGTGTACCCTGAAACCACCGCCCTCCCATGTCCATTTGGACAGGGCCAGCTAAGCATAAAGTATATTATGGATTGGGTAATAATTTATTACATATAATTTGTATTATGTGTTTAAAAACATTATCGTAATCATCCCAAGTCACTTTGAAAAAAGTGTGCAATCTGATGGCAGTTACATTTTAAAAGGGTTAGAAAATACACAATGCGCAAATGCGTGAAGAACTGTGAAGCAACTTATGCATTCGGACAAGCTTTGGACCTGGCTAAACAACATGAACAATTTCTGGAGCATATCTGTAAATTGGTTGATAACCTTACAAATACAAAAACCAGATTGAGCTGTCTGGTGTTTATTTTCCTTGGGCTGCTCTTAATATCATACATGCACATTTCCTATGTTCGTATGTGTCTGCAACACACAAGGAATTTCCGGATGTTGGACGCGACAGACACGGTCATGAAATACATACTTTGGATGTCTCCTAAACTGCTCACAATACAGAAATATAAAGGCAGGGCAGGTCTGGACTCTCTGTATGTTTTGACCTTTCCTTTGGATGCAGATGAAGCAGATTAGGTGGAGAAGATGCACAGGTGAAATTAAAATGGAGCGTGTTTGGAGCACGTAGACTGCATTTGCGCCCCCCTGCCCTCGCTCTCTGTACGTGTTTCAGCGCTCACTGATCCTCGCGCTGACGCTCAGAGCTCTCATTAATGTGCTCCCGCAGCCATCCCCGTGACCTCTGACCCCGAGACACACTCCCGGGAAATTCTTCAAGAGCTCCCAGATTGTGTTTTTTATTGTTAGCATAATTTGGAAAAAGGGGAGGGAGCCGGGGCGGGGGGCGGTTTGGGGGATGGTAGACAGGGCGAGTGAGCACGCTCTCAGTCTGATCAGTGCATGGTATATCCCTGTTTGGCTAAATATTCTTTCATTTTTGAATCAGCTCTGTCCAGAGGGGGTGGGTGCGTGGTTTTGGGGGTGCAGAAGGGAGGGTCGGGAAGATGATTGCCAGAGCAATATGGAGTCTCATGTCTCAAAATGCTTGCGTGGACCAGTGCTTAGTGTCTTTACCCGGCGGCAATTAGTCTTCACTCCAACCTCCCCCCACACCATGGCAGAACCTCAGCCCCCCCCACACCCCTCAGCCTCCTATAACTCTCATCTCTCTCACTGGTCTGATTTTGATAGAGAAAGACCTGCCCACATGGAAACATGGAAGACTAAATCAACCCAAGAATAAGGTTCTGATTCTGTCTATGTGGGGGGGGGTCTGAGGGGGTTGGAATTGGAGGAACTGGACAGACATAGAGAGAGAAAGACAATGTGAAGGAAAGGAGGAATGAGGAGGAGATGGAGAGATGGAGGAATAGGGAAGATGGAATGAGAATGAGAGAGGGATAAAGACATGGAGAGATGGCAGAATGTGGAAGGCAGTGCAAATGTGAGATATATGGAAGGATAGATAGATAAAGTGATTGAATGATGGGGAAGGAGGAATTGAAACATTAGAGGATAGAGTGAAGAAGAAAGGTGAGAGATGGAAGGGGTTGGAAAGGGGGAAGGATGTGACTTGTTTTCACAGCTTCCCAAATTCACCTGGAATCCACCTGTTTTCTTTTTGTCTCCTTTCATCATGGCAGGCAAATATTTTCCTTTAATTTCTGAGTGGATTCCACCAACTCCACTGTGTACACAATTATGAAATGTCCACACAGGAGTCTGGCACCAAGAGCCAAGAGGCGCAAACACGACAGTCACACATCAGACGGTTGTTTTCTTCTGTAGGCCTCCGGCACTGAAAGATACATGGCTGTTCTGAAAAAAACCAATCATATTCCCAATTAGAATAGATCTAAGCTATTTTCAGAGTGTAGCTCTTCAACAAGAATTGCACTTTTTTAAAATGTATTTATTTACTTTTATTAATTTATTTGGTGTTACACAGTGCAGTGTATCAGGATAACAAGGTCCACTCAGTGTGGAACTGTCCCAGTGAGCCCATTGGCTGAAATAATGAAGAGGCTGTGCATGTCATATTGAGCGACACACACAACTTGTGTTATCTGTTAGTGATAGGTCATGCCCCACCCCCTCCAGTTATGTGTTAACCAATCACCATGCCCAATTATCTTTGGATGATTTGTTGCTGTAGGAAATGGATTTCAATGATAGCAAAAAAAAAAACATTCGCTGTTCAGCTGGTGCTGTGCTAAGCTAAGCTAACATAATGCAAGTTGCCTTTGTTCCCTTCCGTACTTTCTCTCAGGGACATATGATGCAAGCCGCAATTCAAAATAGAAAAAAATGGTTCAGTGAGGTCCTGCAAGAACTTTTAAATCCTGGGAATTAAGGGAAAATCAGTTCTATAAAATCCTGGAAATTAAGGGACAATCAGGGCTGAATTTTCTAATCCTGAAAGTGATCCCTTTCTCTCCATTTGTGTTTGAGTTACATACCAATTCTGTTTGAGTTGTGTCACCTAAGCTCGGATCAAATCAGGCTGAAACGTGTGTGAACACGATATTCAAAGAGCAGGTGTGCCTGTCCAACTGCCAATCATATCTGATAACTTTCAATATGGTACTTCAATAAATACTTGTTTAATGTTTCAAGGAAAAATTAAAAATACAGCAGAATTCAGAAGATAATGGATTAAGTGAAAACCAGACATCCGCAAATTCTGATTCAGCATTTTGACAGAAAAGAGGAGAGCAAATAAAAAGACTTACAGACTTACACTCCTCAGAGCAAACTATGGGGAGCCAAACCAACAAGTCAACAGTCTAATAAAACTGTTTCCATAACAACAAGGCTACGTGATGATAGTGGCCAGCTTGCATATTGGTTTATAATATCTCTACAAACATTATCAACAATCTTGACAACTGATATTTTTACTAAGCATTTTATTTCTCGGGCTGCAGCCATGTAGGGAGGCAGCTGTGCATTGGTGGAGAGTCTCAGACAGCATCTGCAGCGAAATGTGAAAATATGAATGTTTATACGCTCTTTACTTTTAAGACTAATGAACGTTTATGAATAGGAATAAACCATGACCATGGCATAGATGTACATACAGAGTCTGTATACATCATGTCTGAGATGGAAATGCAATAACAGGGTAAACATTTGGGAAACATTCCCAGAAGTGAAGCAGCATTAATTCTTGTTCATGCAGCCAACATGTTTTGCGCATATATAAATACACACACGAGCATCAGCCAATCAGATGCGATTATTTGTTATTCCAAGCTATGAATGCATATGTTATGTATGCATATAAACATTTGTTAAATGCAACTATTTCTGGCCTTTCTCTTATCTCAAGAAAGCATCTTCAAAACCTTCAATGATCGAACAGTCGAAATTGAGACCCTTTCATGTTGTGTCTAAACACCAGAAGCCACAGGAGAGCGGTGAATTCTGCTCAGAGCAGAATGCGACGTGGTTTTGCGCCTTCGCTATTGTGCTACAGAAAGGCCTGTTTGTTTGTGCTGGGCACAAGCTATGAGGATCCCTATCTATACAAAGCGTGGTTTCCTGGTGGTGACACAAATACTTTTTTTTTCCCGTTTTGTAAATATCATAGCTTGCAGTGTATACACTGTGAGCTCACATGCAAACTTAGAGGTTGCAGGTTCAGTTCTTAGGAAGTTGCCACTGCTGTTGTACTCTTGAGCAATGTACTTAAGGTTAAATAGCTTCAGTAAATATCCCACTGTAGAAATGGACAGAGTCTAAAAAAGTGTAAACTTTATCAGAATGGAAAAGAGCATCTTAAAATGTCATATCTAGAAGTCAAATCTAGCTGATATTAACAAGGGCTCCTTTAAACGAGTGCAGAGAACTCCACTTTGAGGTTAAACAAACAGGAAAGGTCAGATTTGACGCAGAACAGCCATTTTAGGAGTCTGATAATTACCGGCATGACACTGGGATAAATGACAAGAACAAAAGTACGGATTCATTAAACACAAATAACCCGGCTACTGAAAGCTCATACAGTGGTCTACAACACGTTTAGAAGCACAGGGACAAGGAATGTGGGCATGAAATCACAAAACGAGAGACTGATAAGACAGACACTTTCAGTACGGCATGTAGATACACTGTACCACATTGGAGATTTGATTGTCATAAACATAACAGCAAAAAACACGTGTTAATACTTGGCCAAGACTGGTTCATTGAAAGTGCTGTGAACACTCTCAAGGGTTTTTAAATTTCGGGGGGTAAATTATGCATGTTTATTTGGTGTCAGCTCAGTAATGGAAGTGCCCCCTTATTGTGATAATGTTTTCCTTGTTTGTGAGTGTAACAGGAATGAATGGAGTCTCATTATAGAGGTGCAGTGTGTTTGAGCCTCGTTATGGAGCTGAGGTGTGTCTCAGCCTCGTTATGGAGATGAGCTGTGTTTGATCCTTTGCTCACCGTTGTTACGCATTGCTTTCACGGCCTCCTCTTGTGGTTTTGCAATACCAACGTCATTATGTGCAAGTAGGTTTTGTAACTGGGTTTTGTTGTTGTTGTCGTTCTTTCTGTAGCTGCTGTCTCATTATCAGTTCCCCTTCAGTTCTCCTGGCTTCCATTGTGTTTGTGTTGTGTGAGTGTATGTGCGTTATTTATACTCATTTCTTTTTGACCTCCTCCAATGAAGAGGAATAACACTCTTTACAGGATCCGAGCTGATTGGTCCCTGGGAATAGCTATGTCTTCATCCCATAGGCTGGAATGGAAGAGATGGAGAGAGAGAGAGACAGGGGGAGAGAGAGAGAGAGAGAGAGAGACTGGACCAACACAACCCTGATTTTTCTTTTCCTCCATCCAACCCCCTCCTCTCATTGGCTCCCCTCAGCCATGACAAATGCCCCCCAAATTATGGTGTATTTGATCAGTTTTTTTTTTTTTTTTTTTTCATTTTTTTGGTTCATCTTGCCAATATTGGAAAAAACCAAGATAGCTAAAAAAAACTGAAAATGAGACAAAGGCCAGGTGCTTGTTTGTAATTGTATGTGTGTGAATGTATGAGCTTGTTTGTAATTGTGTGTTTGAGTATGTCACATACTTGTTTGTGTGTGGTTTTGTGTGTACATTGTGTGTACATTGTTTATTGGTTCTTGCTTATATGTGTATGTATGTGCTTGCCTGCATGTATGTATGAATGTGTTTGCGCTTGTCTGTATATGTGTTACTGTGTGTTTATGTGCCTCTTTCTGATTGTGTGTGTATGTGGGTATGTGTTTGTGCTATTTTTTATATGAGTGTATGCTTGTTTGTAATTGTGAGTGTGTGTAAATGTGCTTGTTTGTTGTGAGTATGTGTGTATGCTTGTTTGTAATTGTGTGTGTGTGTGTGTGTGTGTGTGTGTGTGTGTGTTTGTTTATAGTTGTTTGGGTGTGAGTGTGTGTATGTGCCTGTTTGTACATGAGCATGTCCACTTGTGTGTGTCCGATTCCTCTGTAACTGCATAGCCGTTTAGCAGAATTAGGTCAGCACTTCCGCTCCACGCTTTGGGCCCTGACCCCCACCCCCACCCCCCCCACCCACACCCCCCGCACATTACAGCCAGTGTCCACAGCCGGGGTCAGTTTGGCGTCCAGTGCAACAAACCTAAACAGCGCATCGGCCACCCCCCACCCCACCCCCCTGCGTAAATAGGGATGAAAACGATATGAGTAAAATCAAAGGGATCGCTCCGAACAACAGTTGGAAGTTAAAAACCCCAGTCACAGAAAAGACAACAGCTACTGTATATTTGCTCCACCTGTGCACTTGCACCAGTCCAAATTTGAAGCTGGGGGTTAGGATCAGATGCTTGGGAGCTAGGGATGGCAGGAGGGATGTCTAGATGCAGACCATCTCTGGGAGCCTTTTGCTCAAGGGGAAACATAGAACCATGCTCCATATTTTTAATGCGGTGTTTTTTAATGAGGCATTTATTCTTGCATAACTTTCGCTATGCTCAATTTCCAGTTGACCCAATTAAATAATTTGGTGAAATGTATTAGTTGTACTGTATGTATTATGAATGTTCTAAATTGCTGTAATTGCACGTGGGTCCTGCTTGCATCATCTTTCCTTCCATATGGCAAAAGTACCATGAAGAACAGGAGTTGAACACATCTCTTATTGTGATGTCATAGACTTCAGCGTTAGAGAATTCCACAAAACCCTTTATAAACCTCCAATCCCCCCACCCCAGCCTCTGCCCACCCAGCCCAGTGTGTCAAGGGTAGCCGGGGGGGGGGGGGTCATGAGTCCAAGAACACCCCTCTCCGTTAATGAGCCTCTGGAGGACGAAACACCTACAAATAAGTGTGAGGTAAAGATAATAATATAACACTATATGTCCTTTGGACAGTGTGTGAGGGAGGGGGGTGCAGGGCGTGGGTGACGGGGGATACTTTAGTATCACAAATCCAGCGAGGACGCCCGGGTCGAGCTTATGACCGTGTCGTCCTGAGACGTCCGGCCCACAGTCCCCTCATGATTAATGGGGTTGGGGAGAGGCAGCTCGGTGCTCTACGCCCCCACAGTACAGCAACACTGGAACTGAGTGGGGCCGGCGGAGACGCTGTGCTCCTGTGCGCAGAAAAGCAGCTGGAGAAGCTGTGTTCCTGTGCGCAGAAAAGCAGCTGGAGACGCTGTGTTCCTGTGCGCAGAAAAGCAGCTGAGACGCTGTGTTCCTGTGCGCAGAAAAGCAGCTCGAGACGCTGTGTTCCTGTGCAGTGCAGCCTGAGACGCTGTGTTCCGTGGAGGCCCCTGTGCAGAAAAGCAGCTGGAGGTTGTTCCTGGCACAGAAAAGCAGCTGAGACGCGCAGAACGGCAACGCTGGAACTGAGTGGGCAGGCGGACACGCTGTGTTCCTGTGCGCAGAAAAGCAGCTGGAGACGCTGTGTTCCTGTGCGCAGAAAAGCAGCTGGAGACGCTGTGTTCCTGTGCGCAGAAAAGCAGCTGGAGACGCTGTGCTCCTGTGCGCAGAAAAGCAGCTGGAGACGCTGTGTTCCTGTGCACAGAAAAGCAGCTGGAGACGCTGTGTTCCTGTGCGCAGAAAAGCAGCTGGAGACGCTGTGTTCCTGTGCGCAGAAACGCAGCTGGAGACGCTGTGTTCCCTAAAAAGTGCACAGAAAAGCAGCTGGAGACGCTGTGTTCCTGTGCACAGAAAAGCAGTTGGAGACGCTTGTGTTCCTGTGCGCAGAAAAGCAGCTGGAGACGGCTGTGTCTCCTGTCGCAGAAAGAAGATGGAGACGCTGTGTTCCTTTGCACAGAAAAGCAGCTGGAGACGCTGTGTTCCTGTGCGCAGAAAGCAGCTGGAGCTGTGTTCCTGTGCGCAGAAAAGCAGCTGGAGACGCTGTGTTCCTGTGCGCAGAAAGCAGCTGGAGCCGCTGTGCTCCTGTACGCGAAAGCAGCTGGAGACGCCACCTACAAATAAGTGTGAGGTAAAGATAATAATATAACACTATATGTCCTTTGGACAGAAAAGAGGAGGGTGCAGGGCGTGGGTGACGGGGATACTTGTTCCTATCACAAAATCCAGCGAGGACTGTGCTCTATGGTCGAAAAGCAGCTATGACCGTGTCGTGCCTGGAGACGCTGTGTTCCGGCCCACAGTCCCCTCATGATTAATGGGGTTGGGGAGAGGCAGCTTGTGCTCTACGCCCCACAGTACAGCAACACTGGAACTGACAGCTCGAGACGCTGTGTTCCTGTGCGCAGAAAAGCAGCTCGAGACGCTGTGTTCCTGTGCGCAGAAAAGCAGCTCGAGACGCTGTGTTCCTGTGCACAGAAAAGGAAGACTTAAGACTGAGGCAGATTTCAAGGGCTGCTTGATTCTTCCTGACATTATTTCAGCTCTCTGTTACATCCTGTAGTTTGAAAACAGTGCTGCACAATCGTCACCGATGTGATGTAACTATCTTGGTTTGTCAAGTAAATATTGGGGGAGTTATTTTTCCCAACTAGTTCAGTGAACACCTACATCACCACTTTCTGCTTCTGTTCTGTCAGAATTTGAAGCTGGGTGAAGGTGTTGAGTTTGGGATGGGCGAGTTGGACATGAAAACAGTGGAGTCAAACAAAGTTTTTGATGTGATTAAAAACTACAACCTTTTCTTAACCACAGTTGTGAACTTGCACGATTATCTGTTCAGGTGTCTCCCCGGAATGTTATTTCAAAATGGCACATCACAAAATCTGCCCAATCATATGCATGGATTTGCGATGCAGAGCATGCATTACTAAAACCCGTTGCATCACGTTCGTTGTTCATTAAAACCGTGCTAACTTAACCATGATATTCAAAAATGCTTTTTTTGTACTTTCATTTTTGCTTTTGTTTTCGCGTCTTTTCAGATTGTCATCGCTAAATCAGTTGATGGGGTCTGATAAAATAAAACCTCAGGAGAATAATTCTCAGACAACTCTTCAGCCAATCACAGCCGACCTCTCTGGTGCTATGCAAATATATGAACGCCACATGCCTCATTTCCCACAGTGCTCTGCATTCCCAGCATCCCTCCTCCTCTCCAGTCTCCACCTTCTTCTTTCCCCTCTCTCTTTTAGACACACAACCTAACCAATACTGGTCCCCCCAGTCTCTTCCAGCTACCTATAGGGGGATTTCTCCTCACCAATGAGGACAGCTCCTACTCTCCCCCCTTTGGTCTCCAAGCCCAAGATCATTCTTTGCCTGCACTTCATACTATTCGTCACCATTCTCTCCACTCTCGTTGTCTGAGAATATGATCTACTGAAATCCATATTCAGCGTTAACTCAGATTTATCTGGATGGCAATTAATGAAGTCTGTTAAAACAAGGTTCAAAGAATCATTTTCAGACAGCTCATTCACCCAGTCTCCTCACGAGTAAAAAGCGCCATGTGCCTCATCTCCCATCATGCTTTGCATCTCTGGCATCCCACCCCCTCCCCCATCTCCACCTTCCAATTGTTATTCCTATCTCCATGGCGGGGGGGTTGCGAGGGGGTCTCCTCTCCAGATCAACTCCTTCCCTCCTCACGACTCCAAGCCCAAAACCAGTAAATAACCATCCTCAATAAATCTGTCCAAACCATCCAGTTGTCTGAAAATGTTTTCTACTGAAGTGTCCTGTTTCTGTTTTTTTTTTTTTTTGTGACACTTTACGGGGCACAGCAATTTTCCGAGCTCAGGCTTGATGCACGGGTACGTGTTCCCATTCCAGACTTAAGACAGCTCTGTCTGTAAAATTAATGGCAGTGTTCATGGAATCAACCCTTTGGACGTGTCCGAAAATGTCCACAGTTAACAAAGTGGTGAGCATAGCTGGGCTGAATGGTCTGTGCTTGTCAGCAGACGTTGTGAGAAACAGAAACCAAATCTCTGTGTACTTTGGCTGTTTCTGACCAGACCGGAGAGCTGGGTATAGATGTAGCTGCCCGTGCAGGGAACGTGTAGGTGATTTGGGCTTCGGCTGAGGTTGTGGATTAAAGTGATCCCCAGAGTGGTTGACCTGCATCTCTGGGACTGTTGTGATTAATACCACAGCGAAACCTGTCACCCCAAAACTATTCACCCCGACTGCTGGAGTGTGATAATCCCACCAGGGACGCAACATGGACTGAATGGGGCAAGATGACCACAAAACTGAACGTCACAACTTCTGCCTTCTTATGGGTGTGTGTGAATGTGTGCGTGTGTGTGTGTGTATCTGTATTTCTGTGCATGAGTGTGTCTGCCAGGGTGCACATGTGTTTGTGTGTGTATTATGTGCATATGTAATGTGTGTGTGTGAGTGCATATTAGTGTATGTATGTGGTTGTGTGTGTGTTTATAAGAGTGGTTGTGATTTTACTGTATGTGTGCATGAGTGTGTGTGTGTGTGTGTGTGTGTGTGTGTTTGGCTGAACTACAGCAGTGGTTTTATGGCTGATGAGCTTCCATGTTTCAGGCCTTTTGAATAAGATTAAAGTCTAATCTCCACGTTTTGGGAGCAGTCACGCACCAGCCATTTTTCCGAGGTTTGGACTGTGCTATCACAATCGTTTCCTATTGTTTTATGTATTTAGTTTTTTTTTTTAAATAAGAGATGTACAGCCATTTTGATTACACTGTGCATTTCACTGAGCAGTGCGTCTTCATGGCATCCTTCTGTTGAGTGTGACTCTGTTCTATGGAATCAGAGAGGGAGGAGAATGAGAGAGGGATTGTACAGTACTGGGGGGTGAAAATAGGTCAAACTCCCACAAGCTACACACACACACACACACACACACACACCATGATGCGCCATGGCAACCCAGCTGCAATGGCAGATGGGTAAAAATGAAAATTAGAACAAAATGACAACAAAATAATTAATGTGCGTTAATTAAATGCTAATCTGAGAGGAGCTAGCGCTCTGCGCCGTATAGGGCCGAAATAAACCCCACAGCTCTGCGCCCTCCCACACTCTGGTCAGTTAACATGAGTGTGGCATTAATTAGTGCCAAAGCAAACTTAATTCATTAAGCCATTTGCCCTCTTCTGTTCCGGCTGGTGGCGCTTTATGACTTGGGAGACTAGAGTTGAGTGCGCGCGCACGTGTGTGTGTGTGTGTGTGTGTGTGTGTGTGTGTGTGTGTGTGTGTGTGTCTGGTGTCTGTGTGTCTGTGTGTGTGTGTGTGTGTGTCTGTGTTTGTTTGAGCAGCTGACAGCATGTGAAAGGGTATGTGTGTGTGTGTGTGTGTGTGTGTGTGTGTGTGTGTGTGTGTGTGTGTGTGTGTGTGTGTGTGTGTGTGTGTGTGTGTGTGTGTGTGTGTTGAGTGCATGTATATGAGTGGATGTTTGCTTGTTTTTGTGTATGCAATTTCCCATAGTCTACACACACTTTCTTAGAGGGGAGAGAGAGAAAGAGTAGGGAAAAGACAGAGGACATTAAAGAGAGAGAGAGAGAGAAGGGGGAGACAGCAGACAATACAAAGAAAGAATAGCAAAGAGGAGACAGGATCAGAATAGCCAGGTGATTTTAGCCCCGTACAGCTGCAAAGCCAGTCAGGTTCTATTGGACATGTATTAAATGAAACTCCCTGACTTCTACGAATATCTCTCCAGACACCCTGCTGATTCACTTTATGCAGGTAGAGCTGATAAACCACAAGCTGTGAAACATGCAAACAATTATGAGGAGGGAGGGGGAGTCAGGGGTACGTTTTGAATGCAGAGGTGAGAAACACCATGCAAGTACTCTGCTAATCACCATAAATGAACGTTTGAATGAAAGATACGTATGTAATTGCTTGGCAGTGGGATAGAGTGGGATATGAGTTAAAATCAAAACCCATTCAATGTGTCTATCTATCTATGCCACACCCACAAGGCTCACAGCCTGCAGGGATTGGTCATTCTACTTGATTGACAGCCATTGCCATAGCACCCAGTGGTGATGTGTTGTCTTGTCAAAGACAGTTCTGTAGAGAGAGATCCCCACAGAGGTGCCACTGAAGTGACATCCTGTGCCCTGGTGTGTTTCATCACACAGACATACACAACAGGATGGCCCATGCCCTCTACTGAGCATGCTCACTAGACTGCCTGTGATTGGCTGAGGATTGCTATAATAAGCCTCCTTTATAGGCTCCAGTTTCACTGTCTTTTCTTGTCTCAAACATGCAAGAAGGAAGCAGTGGTGGAGGTTAAGTGCCTGCTGCACCCAAAATAAAACCTGAAGAGCAAGATGTGTGATTTATGCTACCCAAGACAACCAAAGCTGTGCGCTCGTGTACATGATCATTAGAAGATCTTGCTTCTTGAATGTTTTTTTTTTTCTCATTTAAGAGGAAATTCTTTCTGTGATGTATTTTGGTTGGGGGTGAGAACACACATTTTGCACTTACAGTTTAGACATTTTACAGGCATTTATTCAGAATGACTTGCACAGCTTATATATTACACTATCCATTTGTGCAGTTGGGTATTTTACTGAACCAAAGGTTAGCCCTGAACACTCCATCACTGAGTGGAAACAGTCACTATCCAGGAATATTATGGACCCATCTCATGATTTTGTCAATACCTGGCATAATTAAATAACAGTTTGAATAACAGTTTGATGGTATTTCTCTGTGATTTGTGTTTGGGTTTTGGAAGGTTGAATTGAGTGCATAGAGAAATGTTCACACTGTAGGCATGAGGCACTGAAAGCATACATGAAATGAATCACAAACATGTTCGAAGCATGTACCCTGGGTATATCTTAAGAAATTCTCAACCCAGATTAATAAAGATGAGGAAATCTCAGTCTTTTTTCTTTCTTCTATTGTTCTTTGAGCTGCAAATAAGGCAAAGTTCACATGGTGCAGTCAAGTTCATCATTTGGCAGAAAATTTTTGCATATTTGAATTTCATGACATTGATGCCTTTCATATTCTTACTCCAGTCAATTTCACTTCTACATGTTCCATGTTTAAATTCTGTTTCCTTTAGTCTGTTTAAAAACGTGAAACAATAACACGTGTTTCTGTGTGGGATTAACCTTGGTGTTCATGCTGTATGGGTGAATACCTCAGATTGTGGCGTAATTCATATTTTCTCAGCATGCACCTGGGCTTAAAGTGGTATTTACATGTGCAGGTGATCTAAAATGTGTTTGTATGCAGATTATCTCTCCCCCGCTTTCTCCCTTCCCCCCTTCTTTCTCTCTCTTTCTCTTTCTCTCCAAGTTGGGATAGTTTAGACTTGGTTTTGTTGGGGATAAAACAAGCAGACCGCTTTGCATACTTGCACTGCAGCTAACCCTCTAAAACAGCAGAAAAAAAAAAAAAAAAACATTCCTCTCCCCAGCATGTTTGAGGAAGTGCACAGTGTAAACACACCCCTAGGACCAGCAACTGAAATGGAGTTAAATCTCTCTCTGATCACATGGCACAGCTATATGTAAATTAGTGTGTGTGTGTGTGTGTGTGTGTGTGTGTGTGTGTCTGTGTCTGTGTGTGTGTGTGTGTGTGTGTGTGTGTGTGTGTGTGTGTGTGTGTGTGTGTGTGTCTGTGTCTGTGTGGCGTGTGTTTGTGTGTGTGTGTGACCAGCTGTCACTCACTCCACAACCCTCCTCCCTCCCCTGTTGTGCTGTGTGAATACACAGGGGACAGGATTACAGACTCTGCAGCTCATAGCCCAGAGTCCAGAGCCTGGATCCCGTAACCCAGAGCCCAGAGCCTGGATCCCATAACCCAGAGCCCAGAGCCTGGATCCCATAACCCAGAGCCCAGAGCCTGGATCCTGTAACCCAGAGTCCAGAGCCTGGATCCCGTAACCCAGAGCCCAGAGCCTGGATCCCGTAACCCAGAGTCCAGAGCCCAGAGCCTGGATCCCATAACCCAGAGCCCAGAGCCTGGATCCCATAACCCAGAGCCCAGAGCCTGGATCCCGTAACCCAGAGTCCAGAGCCTGGATCCCATAACCCAGAGTCCAGAGCCCAGAGCCTGGATCCCAGAGCCCAGAGCCTGAGCCCAGAGCCTGGATCCCATGGATCCCAGAACCCAGAGTGGATCCAGAGCCCAGAGCCTGGATCCCATCCCAACCCAGAGCCCAGAGCCTGGATCCCATAACCCAGAGTCCCAGAGAGCCCAGAGCCCTGGATCCCATAACCCAGAGCCCAGAGCCCAGAGCCCAGAGCCAGAGCCTGGATCCCCCATAACCCAGAGCCCAGCCCAGAGCCCAGAGCCCAGAGCCTGGATCCCATAACCCAGAGCCCAGAGCCCAGAGCCTGGATCCCATAACCCAGAGCCCAGAGCCTGGATCCCATAAGAGCCCAGAGCCCAGAGCCCGGATCCCAGAGCCCCCAGAGCCCAGAGCCCAGAGCCTGGATCCCGAGCCCCCAGAGCCTGGATCCCATAACCCCAGAGCCCAGAGCCTGGATCCCATAGAGCCCAGAGCCTGGATCCTGAGTCCAGAGCCTGGATCCCAGAGCCCAGAGCCCAGAGCCCAGAGCCCAGAGCCTGGATCCCATAACCCAGAGCCCAGAGCCTGGATCCCGTAAGCCCAGAGCCTGGATCCCATAACCCAGAGTCCAGAGCCTGGATCCCCAGAGTCCAGAGCCTGGAACCCAGAGTCCAGAGCCCAGAGCCTGGAGAGCCTGGATCCCATAACCCAGAGCCCAGAGCCCAGAGCCTGGATCCCATAACCCAGAGCCCAGAGCCAGAGCCTGGATCCCATAACCCAGAGAGCCCAGAGCCCAGAGACTGGATCCCATAACCCAGAGTAGAGCCCAGAGCCCAGAGCCCAGAGCCTGGATCCCATAACCCAGAGCCCAGAGCCTGGATCCCATAACCCAGAGCCCAGAGTCCAGAGCCTGGATCCCATAACCCAGAGCCCAGAGCCCAGAGCCCAGAGCCTGGATCCCATAACCCAGAGCCCAGAGCCTGGATCCCATAACCCAGAGCCCAGAGCCCAGAGCCTGGATCCCATAACCCAGAACCCAGAGCCCAGAGCCCAGAGCCTGGATCCCATAACCCAGAGCCCAGAGCCCAGAGCCTCCAGAGCCCAGAGCCTGGATCCCATACCCCAGAGCCCAGAGTCCAGAGCCTGGATCCCATCACCCAGAGCCCAGAGTCCAGGGCCAGAGTCTGCACTCCACCACACCCAACCCCCATCCCCCACCATCCACACTCACAGAGAGAGAGAGAGAGAGAGAGAGAGAGAGAGAGAGGAGTAGAATATGGAAGAGATGCACAGAAAAAGTAAGAGAGAGGGGGAGAGAAAGAAAGGGAGGGACATGCAGAGCGAATAAAAGAGAGAAGGGGTAATGAAGACACACATAGGGTGATTAAATAACACAAAAATTGTATTTTTTAAATGAATTGTTAAATGCCATGACAATACAATTGCCATGACAACTACAGAAGCTGAGTCTACTTGCATTGTTAATTATGTCAGCCAATAAAGCATTTTAATTCAAAATAACTAAACACTGAAATGAGACAGAGGAAGAGACAGTGAGTGGGAGAAGGAGAGAATGAGAAGAGAGGGTGGTAAAAAGAGGGGGGGGATTTGAATATGACGGTTTTCCAGGTCAGGGAAGGTCACCGACTGAGCCCTGAACCAGCTTGTCCGGTGGTAAGCAAGCAATTAGGCCAGTGTGAAGCAGGAAAGTGTTTTGGGATGGAGGCTAATGAATGCCATACTGCGATGGAAAACAAACAACGGTTTGCATTTCGCTTGCCTTTCAACAACAATAGGGCGGCATAATCTCTGCTGAATGGATCCTGGCGCTTCGAGCCCACATTCCCCATAGATATGTGCGCCGCGGCAGCTTCTCTCTGCCCTGGACATCAGCAGTTGTCTAGCAGGGCATGAAAAAAAATAGTATCTTTGCCATTTTTCAGTTTGGTACATAAAGAGAATCCTTTACTCTCAGTTTTTTATGGCTCTGGGTGAAATAAAGTTTATTCAAAATGTGTGACTCAAACTCCAACTGCAATGTAATACAATGCTAAAACAGTTTTTTTTTCAATTTCCAACTCCAAAGGTGTATTTTCAGACACAGATGATATGTAAGGGATTATTTTAATCTGCCAAAACTGGGTAAAATATTTTACTTTTTATATTAGATGTGAGAGAACTATTGTGAAAGGATTTTTTATTTCCTGTAATGTTAATGGAAGGATCTAGATTCAAGGTGAGATGGTCCAAGCTACCCCTGGAGGTAGAATGTAAAGGATCTGAAGGTTCTGCTGAGAGCAATCCTCCGCCAACCCCTAAGGAAAAGTAGAGTCGCCATCGCTAAATTTCACCTCTTTATTACAACTTCCTTCTCACTCATGATTTGCCAGACTGGCCCCTCCCTCAAACTAGCCCCTCCCACTTCTCAGTCCGGTAAATGCCACAGAAAAAAATGTAATTATTAAAAGCCAGACTCACTAAAGGCCGTAAACCTAGCGACCTCTTTTCACCAATGTAAACAAACCAGGGTGCTGTTGCCTTGGCTAGGCCCTGACACAAACAGTGTTTGTGAGTCACTGGTGCTGGGTGGTGGTGCCATTTTACTCTGTGAATACAGGCGCCGATGAGAAGGCGAGAATATGATCGCCAGGGACCGTATCTCTTCCTCTCCCTCCATTTCTCTTTTTTTGTCTTCTTTTTTTAAATTAGCACTTTCAGTTACAAATTACAGCTGTATAGCAAATGACAGTGGTATATGACAGTGGTGGAGAAGGTCAGCTCAGTCAAAAACTCTGTCTGTTGAATCCCTCCCCATTTTTCACACCAAGGACTGAAAACTAACCTTTTCAGATTGCACCTTGTTCCTGCTGTCTCCCTTCATGTTTAATTAATTCCCAAAAAACTCTCTCTCCAGAGTTACTTTCAACAGCTCCTAATGCTCATTTGCCGTTGTGCTACTTGTGTAATCTTACAATTTACAGATTTGATGATGTTGCGCTTGTTGTTGAACTAATGCACATCCTTTTGCAAGTTGCTTTGAGTTAAAAGCATCTGCAAAGTGACTGAAAAAATACACATTTCATCAGCTTCAAAAATGGCTGAGAGCCAGAACCAGGGGCAGAAATTCTGAGGCTGTGTGGTTTTGGCCATACAAAATGTGTTGCTGTTGGAGGCAGCAGCAGAGGTGTCATGGCTGTAACAGCAGCAAAACCAGCAGTATTTAGCAGAGTCTGGATGCAGCAGTGGGCTGTGAAGAGGTCGCTATGCACTAGCATTTCCAGGTGTGTTGATGATCTGTTTTTGTTCACCCAAATCATTTCCTCCTGAACTTTGGACTGATGTATTTTTTCACCCACTTCCTTGTGTGTTCCTTTACTCTCATGAGAGAAGCTGTGCAGTTGTTTTCTTTTTTTGGAGGAGGGAGGCTGAGGGCAAAACATTCCCTTATTATTAAGTCAGTGTTCAAACGGTAACCACGAATTGGTAAATATCTCACACAGACACATATAGTTCAAGCACACACACAGAAACTATGTCTTGTTTAGTCACAAATGAAATAGTTCACACATCACTGTAACGCTTACAGACAGGCTGAGGACTTTCTCAGGAGTAATGGTACGATAGGCCGCTCTTTGAATATTACAACTGAAGAAAAATTAACCTCACATTTTTACTCTATGCTTCAGGTGGAGGAGTCAAGCCATCCAGGCAGTGTGGGTAGGTGACCGGTGTCCGTGCTGAATCACTCTGAACAGCTTATTGGTTCAAAGAAGGCCGGCCAGGCTTCATTAACATGCCATTTATGATCCTCAAATGACACCATCTCCACGCAGTCAAATGGCAGCTGAGGGGTTCTGGGAGTGAAAGCTTTACTCTGAGGTTTAAGGAGGGTGTGGGTGGGGGGTGTGTGGGTGATGTTCACACCTGGCAGGGCCTGTGGGCACAGGATGGGGGTTGAAGAGGGCTTCCCGGGGCCGGATGTTGCGGTTACTCAAATTAAACACCTAAAAGGGGGATCCCCCTTCATCTCTTCCCGTCACCATGGTCACTGTTTGGGCTTAGAAATGATAACATTATCATAAAAAATAATAACATAATAAAAATAAAAATAACAGTCATAAAAAAAATTATTATTGACCACTAATACTTACTAATTAGTGGTCTAATTAGAGGCTAATACTTACTCCCTCTCTTTTTATTTAAAAAAAACAAGTGATCCCTTCTTCACATCTTTCATCAGAAATGCGCTTATCTTACAGGCAGACCTGTGAAAGAGGCATTGAATGCTAGTGTAACCATGGCAGCCAAACAGATACATACATCTGACGTTTCTTTACTTATTTATTTTTGGACTGGCGGCCTCTTCCGCCATGCAATCTGCCCGTTTCTGTGGCTCATTTACAGCTCAGATAAGAGCCTGATTCATTCTGAGAAAATTACATTTCAAAGAGACCGGAGCCGCAATAATAGTTAGTCATTGTAGAATGACAAAAAAAAAAAAAAAAAAAACAAGAGGTATACTTTGAACTGGCAAACGGTTTATAATAACAGTGTCAAGATCCGAAGGGCCTGGGAACGACAGGGAAGAGAGCGAGTGGGCGGCAGTGAGGACCTGTCATGTTTCTGCTCACTACCGAGTGTCTAACATCCTCCCAATGTTGGATGTTGGGGCAGCGTTGAGGGAACACTGGCTGTGAGTGTGTGGGGGGGGCGGGTGGCGTGAGCTGTGAATGGCTGGAGTCAGAAATGCAGAAATGGGATACTGGCGGGGAGCACAGTGATTGGCCGAGTCTACTTGGCCTGGAGTAACCATGGCAACCGACGGGATGAACACAAATCACTGTGCAATTTGTTGTGATTCAGGCTGCTTGGGGTTGTTTATGTTGTTGATGTTATTGTTGTTGTTTTCATGAGGGAATGGAGAGGATTGTCATGTGATTCAACGGAGGGTGTTGTAAAGGCCCTGGGTAAATACAGTCAGCATAGATGGGAATGCTGAATTAGCATTTTTTACAACATTTCTCGAGCATACTTAAGGGCTTTTCAATATGAACTCTAAATTGAAACCTATGTACAAAAATAGAACAAAAATATCCATTTATAGCTATGCGTGTTTCTGCATTTGTTATTACAATAACTGTTGTAATTGTTATTTTTCTTACACTATGAACGTTGGTGTTGATGTCATGAATGGCATCCAACTGAAGGTAAGGCCTTTGCAGGCATCACAAGACAGCTGAACATTTGGTTCACATATTTACAACTGGCCAATTCAAAAAATCACATAGTAAAATCACTAATCATTAACTAGAGTATAGACTACTGCATCTATACTATACAGGGTTTCTGAGGGTGTAGATTCCAGTGAAAAACTGTGACGTCAGTTGAAGAGTCTGTACCTGCAAGGCAACAGTTTTACAATTTGTGGATTGACCCAATTACTGCAGATCCATAACAAAATTACTGCAGACCATTACAAAATGGTGATTTAAGTTCGGATTAAAAACATTTATGGATCCAGAGTTTAAATGCTTTCACAGAAAACATTTACATAGAAATGTGTGTGACCTTTGTTTTGTTAAATTAGAAGACTGATAACATACAGGTCATAAATAGATAATAAGGCCTCCAGCTTGGAAGTTTGCCGCTCACATATGCCAGGTTGTGGATAATTTAACAGTTGGATAAATCAGTGACTCAAAGAAATAACAAAATATTGTTTTATTTATTTCCATTTGACCATTCGCTCCCTCTTCCAGGTGCTCCAAATTCATACTTGCATATTATATTCACAGTTTATTTTTCTCTAATATAGAATAAAATTGGTTATGAATGTGGAGCAGAAATAAGGACATTTAATATCTATAGTTTCTAATATGTATGCATACATATTTAATACCACAGTAACACCATCACAGCAGGAAGTGTTTCAAAACACTAAAACTGAGATTGCATACCATTTGGATCAGAACATGAAAAGTAGATGGGCTTTGCCCCAGTAACAGCAAGTCCACAGGAAAAGGAAATCTCAGAATTTGTTGGATAGAAACCACTCAAAAAAGAGCAGTGACATACCTGATCAACCTATAGTGGTGTGCATCAGAAAGGTGTAAAAAAACTCTCAAAAATTAGCTAGAAAATGTCCTCTGGTTTTGCCTGGGATGTGGCTTGAACCCAAAGCTTTCACAAGGTCACATGTTCCTCACAGTGCTCCTCATATTATATAAAATTCACAACAGTCTTCAAAAATTGCCACAGACATGTTAGAAAAACACAATGAAATGGTGAATTCACCTCTCCTCGAATTATTGACATTTTCAGTTGTTTGTTTATATTTTCATCAGTGCTTTCAGCTGTTCCAGTTAAAAGTATATTGTTACCCATTCCCATGTCTAGCTAGCCACCTATCATTTACTATTTTGTTTCAGCAAACAAATGAATATTTGGGTAATTAAGTCTCAAAATAGGTTAGATCTGATAGAATATTGTCAGGTAGGTAACTTCGCTCTCTATGGCTCACAGCCAGGTGGATCATTAGCTTCTTTGCAAATGATTTTAATCTTTGGGTTTGGCTGTGAGTCGTCAAATTATGTTCATATTCTGAATAAATTTCCAAGGTTCCGAAGGTGCTTCGGCTCTTACAAAATCAGGATTTCAAAAGGTGAAAACTTTCTAAATATACATTTATATACTGTAAGATTAGACATTTGTTAATTTCCTTTGTCATTAGTTTTGTGTGTATCTGACTGCGCATGTCTTTCTTCAAGGGTATATGCAATTCAGTCAAAATGTCTCTGTAAGGGAATAACACATTTTTATTTTTGAAACATTTTTGAAATTACAGTCTGAAGGACATGTTTGCACGTCTCCAAAAGAAAGGAAATGATGCAGTAATGTAAAGCCAGTTTGGCTTAATGGAGTTTGTCGCTAAGGATCAAGCCCCCCCTCTATCGTCTAAAGATTTTAAAAATGTGGGTCTTGTAAGGTTAGTATTTTAGCGTGGGCTGACTGATGGGCACCCAGCACACTTTGTTCTGTACTGCAGCATTTCTTCTGCCTTTTTCAGTTCTCCTGTAGCAAAGAGGAAGTGAAGAGGCAGAGACGAAACGAAGAGGCTTCACAATGACGAAAAAAAAAAAACATATTCTGTGGGCAATCATTCCACCAAGATGAGCTGAAATCCCTCCAGAATGGCTGAGAAAATGATAACATATAATGATAAAAAAACAGCCCTCTCAGCCCGACCAGGGTGTCCGTTTACCTGCATTACCTCTGCTGCATGCAGCCCTGCATCCAGCCTGGGCCTCCACCCCCAAGGCTTTCTGCGTCCACTTCATAACCTGGCAGGCTGCCTGAACCTTTGACGGCTCTGTGTAAAATGACACTTCCTGGTACCGGAACGGAACTTACGCATTACTTAATTTCCATCTATGCCCGCTTCTTCTGCTGATCAAAATCAGCCTGAAAGACTGCTTGTAGTTCACCTTGTTAAACCCTTTCTATTTGCTTGAATTTAAAAATAGTTAAATAGTTATCTTGTTTGTAGGCAGAATGTCATTTATGTGACTCTCCACATGTAAGTCTGTTCCTGGACATTTTCTGGTTTTGCTGCAGACTACATAATCTTAATTATTAATGTTAATGAAAGCTTTGTGCAAGAAATTGAGGAGCTGTATGACTAAGACTCAGAATGTTCAGGTCCTACAAAGATGGAGAAAAAAAAGCAGAAACATCTTTCTCATTCCAGACATATGTCCTCTGATAAAGCCTGTATTGATTTTGTTTGTCCTTATGATTACATCCCAGCCAATGCGATTGTACTCATCCTGTTTTGTAGGCGGGTCAAACCGGCCAATCACATGACTCTCCACGTACCAGTGGTGAGGGATAAAGAATAGCCCTGCCGCTCCTGGCCCTCCTGCACGCAGAGAACTCTCCGGACTCTGCCGGACTCTTTCTCCTCCTCGGGCTTGGCTCGGTCCTGAGGCCACACACACACACAGCTGTGATGGTATCTGATTGTCATGGAGCAGCGTGCCTGTGGTCCGAGCCCTTGGCCTCAGGGAGAGAGATGCGTGGTCACAAAGCAGACGAGGACGCTGCTGTTGTTGAGTACTGAATGGATGATAAATATAAACTGCATCCAATACTGGACCCTAACTACAGTCTGTTCTATTTCTGATGGATGGTTTTTCCAGCTGCAGGTTTTTCTTGAGTGTGTGTGTTTGAGTTTGTGTAAAATGTTTAAGTTGACGTGAGTGTGTCTGGGTTCTGAGGTGTGTGTGTGCATGCATATGTGTGTGTGTGTTTGTACTATATGTCTGTGTTTGTGCGTGTGTTTGTGCTCATATTTGTATGTGTGTATGCATATGTGCATGTTTGTATGGGCGTGTGTGTGTTTATTTATGTGTGTGCTCATGAGTATGTGTTATTCTGAGACAGCCGGGTCTTTCTGATGTATATACAGAAACTAACAACAGGTCTGAGGGAGGCCGCTATCAAGTTATGCTGCAGCCTCTATCACAGGTCTTGTTCCTCCACTCCTCTGCAACAGTGAGCCAGGGTTTGAGAAGGTGTTACCTGTTACCTGTCCCACCCCACCCCCCCAAGCCCTGCTCCACAAAATATGCCCCTCCCCCAGTCTCTCTTCTCTCTCTGGCTCGCCTAAAACATTTCGGTTTCAGGTTTTATTTATTTGCACACAAGACAGAAAAAAAAAACAGCCAAGCCAGACAAACAAGGTGTTGGGAAGGTTAAGTCAGAAGCTCAGGCGAGTGCACATAAGGCTTTGGGTTAAAAAAATGGAAAAAAAAAACCCCCCCCAAAAAACTCCCACCCTGCCCCCATAGTGGTGTAGGTACATCACTGCTGTGACACACCCCCAGTCTGCAGGCCCCAGGCCCCAAACCGGATCCACATCTTCTTGGGAACTCGGCTGCACACCGGCGGTTTGGCCCCAGGCAGCGTATTAACTACAGATCCATAATCCTTTTCAATACCAACTGTCAAAAAGCCTGGTAGCAATCATAAAATCATAACCTCCAATAAGCCTCAATGACGGTTTACAGATGAGCCAAAACGCACACAGATTATAATGTGCACTGCGTGTCTGTTGTCACATTTCTGCATTTTGTAACACTGTTTAAAGATACTCAGACGCTGTCCTGTTTAAGTGAGATATAGTCTTTAAATCCAGGGGGCAAACTATTGTGTTATATCATTCCACAAAAGAGCATCCAGTGAAACATGGAAATGGAGAAAAGAGACACATGGGAGCAATTGATTATGTTTTCCAGATGGCCACATGACTGAATATTTTCACTCAGTGTCTGTTCAGCATCCTTCCATCTTATACTACCAACAGTGTCTTTCAGACTACAGCCATCAAGATATAATGTTTAGGCTTTCGTCCTCACTCTCTCTCTCTCTCTCTCTCCCCCTAAATCACACACTAACACACATGGAAGTCATTGAAAAGCAGATGGCAATTAGATCGTATAAATTAGATAAAGAAAGAAATCAAGTGCATCCGTCAGAAAGGGCTTTAAACATGGGAGAGATTTAAGTGGCTCCATTAAGCCTCCCCAGAGTTTCTCATGTCTTTGCCAGGGATCGTTGCGTGTCTAAGCAGGCGAAATAGCTGGCCCCGTCCCGGCTTTTCCCCCTCGTTTGACCCGAGTGACCATTGCTGACAGCATTCTGTTGCCCCTGTGATTAGAGTTTCTCAGTGGTGTGACCATGTTCTAACAACACTGAGATTAGCATGACAGGCTTAAACTCACAGATCAAGGGTGATATAGCACTAAACTGGTTCTTTACCTTGGGGAAAATGGCATGAATTTCCAATATGAATATATTTCATACCTGAGATTGCATTGACTTCCCTATCCAGGGCTGTGCTCGTTGTTGTACCTTTTGTTTGAGACATTAGTCTAGGTCGGACATAGTCTTGGTCAGATCAGAAAAACTTGTGTGGAGAAACATCACGTGAGCAAGGGATGAAGTCCGAGACAATGCGCTTTGGCAAACAACTTAATTATACACAATAGCAAGCTCATGTCATTTCCAGAGAACTTGACAGGTGTAGGGATTCTAGAGGCAAAGGTCAGTGACTGTTCCACCCCAATATGATACTATAGACCAGGTAGAAGACTGACCTGACTCACCCACCTGCTGTTTGTCTGCTTGCTGTGATATACATTCATTCATTTTGAATATTCAGACATGCAGAATCTTGCGATTTTGATTGATTGATTGATTGATCGATGACTAATTGATGATTATTTGGTTGGTTAGTTGGTTGGTTTGATTTAGGTTGATTGGGTTTTGGTTGGTTAGTTGACGGTCGTTTGGTCGGTCAGTCAGTTGGTTGGAATCTGACAAATGTCTAAGCTGAACCATCCCTGGTGTAGTGAATTTTGCAGTACATGCTGTTTCCGGGCAATAAGGCAAGAATGTTTTGATCTCTCTTGAGATTCCAAGACCAGTTTGCAGCTGACATTTAAAAAAGCAGCTCTATAAGTTCACACTACAATTGCTGTAAAATGTTAACATCGTGTCTAAGATTTTGTCCAGATGAAGCCCAGGTCAGTTTTCTCTTTTTTAAGGCATTCAACTCGCTCTCCTGTCCTTTCCGTTTTGTTATGTCTATTTTAATGTTCTAGTCTTGCCACAATGTGGCTTATCTCCATTTTTAAAAATAATGTGCAGCCAACAATTTTCCTGTAAACAATGCCTTTGATCTGATGAAATGTTTCGAGTGATTTTTCAAGTATGTGTTTTTTTTTTTCAAACTCGAAAAAATATTTCAAATAGCTCTCTCTCAATCAGGAAGCTGAACACGGCATGATCGGGGTCTGCTTTGCAGTTTAGATTTAATCATTCAGGGAAGACACGCAATTGTATTCTGCAGACAGACAAGCTGTGTGTGCATTCATGTGTGTGTGTGTGTGCATGTGTCTGTGTGTGTGTGCGGGTGGGTGGGTGTGTGTGTGTTCGCGTGCATAAGTGTGTGTGTGTCCGTGTGCGTGTGTGTGTCCATGTGCGTATGTGTGTGTTCATGTGCACGTGTGTGTTTCTGTGTGTGTGTTCGTGTGCGTATTTGTGTGTTTGGTGTGCGTGAGAGGGAGAGAGAAAGGGGAGGGGCAGCACAGTAGTATATTAGTAAGTGCCCACTGGCAGAACAGCTGTAGCTTTAGTGGGTCACTATGCCATCATCCTACTCATCAACACTGTAGTACTCCTCTCCTCTCCTCTCCTCTCCCCCCTCACCCATTCCTTGCCCAAAAGCACAGTCGCTACATGCACCTGCATGCCAACACACAGAAAGTGAGAGGAAGGGGGAAAAAGAAATTTCATATGTATTTACTGTATTCTCTGGCAGCATTTCTTCTGTTGGTAGCTTGTAAGGAAATATTGAATGTAATTAGTTGAAACCATCTTGGAGATAAATTGGAGACAGAGAGAGAGAGAGAGAGAGAGAGAGAGAGAGAGAGAGAGAGAGAGAGAGAGAGAGAGAGACAGATATAGAGACATTGCCACAGTGAGTGGGATTACGGTGATTGATTTAGATATCCTATTGATTCCCTTCCTGGTCATGAGTAGTGGACTTACTCTGAAGAAGCAGGAGTATCAGAGACGTGACTCTTTGTGTGTGTGTGTGTGTGTGTGTGTGTGTGTGTGTACATGCATGCACATGTGTGTGTGTGTGCATGAGTGCATGTGTGTGTGTGTGCATGCGTGCGTGTGTGTGGGTGTGTGTGCATGCGTGCATGCGTGTGTGTGTGTGTGTGTGTGTGTGCATGCGTGCATGTGGGTGTGTGTGTGTGTGGGGGGATGCGTGCGTATGTGTGTGTGTGGGGGGGGTGCTTGCACATCCTTCTGCTCCACTTTCAGCCACATCTGACTGTTGCATTATTTTTGGACTGAAATCAAATTGTCCTACATGGTTCAGAGCTACTTATAACAACCCCCCACCCCAGCCTCCCTCTCTCCCTCTCTCCCTCCCTCTCTCTCTCTCCTCTCTCCCTCCCTCCCTCTCTCTCCCTCTCTCCCTCCCTCCCCTCTCTCTCCCTCTCTCCCCTCCCTCCCTCTCTCTCCCTCTCTCCCTCTCCTCCCTCCTCCCTCCCTCCCTCTCCCTCCCTCCTCTCTCTCCCTCCTCTCCCTCCCTCCCTCTCTCTCCTCCTTGCTGATGAGCTAAGCAGAGTCGCACAGGGCCAGCCAGACAGAGAGCAAATGGCTGCTGACGTGTGGTAGAACTACTGACCTTATTATTATGACAACAGATGCAAATTAGAGAGAATAACTCCAATTTGCTTACAACTCACCACGCCCAGACGCACAGTCCCCTGGCTATTTCTGAAGCTGCCGCCCAGACAAAAGGGGAAAGCATGGCCACCCTGTCTGATACAGCAATGTGGACAGAGTCAGTGTGTGAGAACACATGTAGCATGCGTCAATGTGTACAATGGGTGCAGGGTAATTATATTTAAACAGCCAGTCAATATGGAGTGTGGGCATTAACCAAGAGCAAACATATATGCTGTGAATAAAAGCTCGACTGAGTAAAGTTTTTTTTGTTTTTGTTTTTTTTTTGCAAGGACAGTCCCCTTTTCAGGTTACCAGATTTTTCCTGAAAAAGGGGTTAGTGTTTGATATGTCCGGCAATGTTCAAACAAGCAAGTGATATAAAAGTGATATAAAATTCACTGTGTAGCTGTCATGACATCTGAGCCAAAGTATTGCACTGTTGTAGTTTAATGTAGTTCAACTATGCACAACTATGTGTATAGTTCAGCTGTAGTTCAACTATGTGGTATTACATCAAGGTAGTTTGCCCAGTATGTGGCCTCCCCTTGACAACATGCCCCCCCACCCCCCCCCCCCCATAAGGGGTAAATGTGCAGTGTGAGTAAATGTGTAGTATGATAAACAGAAAACTGTTTGTGGTTCTCAAACATTCCCCAGACATCAGCAAAGTTAAGATTAAACATGCCAAACCCTCACACTTGTCCAGTTCCCTGGGTATCCTTTGAATATTACCTTTTCTTTACAAGACACAGTACAAGAGTGGCCTTTAACACAAGAATGTTATTTATTTTTGCATAACTGAAATCAGAATTAGGATTATGGACAATCTGTTCATGTAAAGTTGATTAGGAATGTTAGCGATGTTAAAGAAATCTGATATCAGAAAACTTGCATTCAGAACATTCCTAAAATGTGTTTGCCATGAATAGTTTATAATGCATAATATACTTTTTCGACGCTGAATGACAACCAGCACAGGATGTTTGCATTTCAGAAGTTTGAATGTGACCTTCCTGGAATTTCCTCTGGTAACTCTAACACAGCGCATTCAGAAAAATAATAACGGAGTGCGTAGGGAACATTCAGGGAACATTCAGGGAACATTCTTATCACAGCATCATCACACAACCAACATGGAATCCAACCAGAACGTTCCCCTCATTCACTCAGTTCGTTTAACTTATTTTTCTTTTTCTGACAGAACATAACAGGATGCCCTATGGTCTCAGTTGTGTACACCGGCCTCTAAAACCCAGTTCATTTTCAGGCACTTTAACCTGGAGACACCTGGCCAGTGATGGGACTCTGTGGCTTTTGCTTGAGCAAATGTGAAGGAGCTGCAGAAATGTGAAGAAAAGGGGCCAGAAACACAGGAACTGTTCCAATGTTTGACCTACATATCATAACCTGTAATAGCGTATTATTCTACGCTTCCGGCATGGTGTCTATAAATGTATCTGTGCTTTGATGAGGATACGAATTGTCTCGCCATGCCAAAAAAGGGTGATTTGAGGTCTTGAGAAAACGAGTCAATGCAAGAGAGAGAGAGAGAGAGAGAGGAAGAGGGGAGAATGGAAAATCATGACTGACGGAAGAGGAGTGTTGATGGAACCCTACAGAATGTCTCACTTCCTCCGTCAGTCATGTGATTCTGCGGGGGAGCTGGGGGAGGAAATTGATTGGTCACATCAAGAGAAGGGCCTGCCTACACAGTGAGCGAAAAATAACCTCGCCTGGCATGCCCTCAGACAGCGATTGCCCGCAGCTCCCTGTTCTCCACCGCAGCTCCGCAGAGGGGGTGGTGAGAGGTGGGTGATGGGGGGGGCAGAAGGGGGGCTCCCATGCCCTCACCCAGCATGCCCTCACATGCCCCCCAAACCAGAAATGCTGGGGTAAACATGTCATGTTACATTCAAACTGCCTCGCCGCAAGGGTGCTTTGGAAGGTGTAATGGAATTGTGGCTTGGTAGCATAAATGCATAATACCAATTTTCCTGCTTGTTGACCACTGGCCATAAATGTCTAATAAACAGAGATTTCTTGGTCTTCATCAGTGGGGTAGTGGTAACTGAGGAGGTGGGCATACTGTAACTCCAAAGCCCATATGTATTAATGGTAATAAGGCTAATAGGTGGGCATACTGTCTGAGGAGGTGGGCATACTGTAACTCCAAAGCCCATATGTATTCATGATAATAAGGCTAATAGGTGAGTATACTGTCTGAGGAGGTGGGCATACTGTAACTCCAAAGCCCATATGTATTAATGATAATAAGGCTAATAGGTGAGTATACTGTCTGAGGAGGTGGGCATACTGTCACTCCAAAGCCAATATGTATTAATGGTAATAAGGCTAATAGGTGGGCATACTGTCTGAGGAGATGGGCATACTGTAACTCCAAAGCCCATATGTATTAATGGTAATAAGGCTAATAGGTGAGTATACTGTCTGAGGAGGTGGGCATACTGTAACTCCAAAGCCCATATGTATTAATGGTAATAAGGCTAATAGGCGAGTATACTGTCTGAGGAGGTGGGCATACTGTAACTCCAAAGCCCATATGTATTAATGGCAATAAAGCTCATAGGTCACAAGCAATCAGAAAATTCAGAATGCTAGAGATATGTACACGCAATCGGGTTTGGTGTTTTGATTCTCTTCCTCCATTACCCACGATTCAAGAGAAAGTTGAGAGTGAATGGATCTTTTCAATAATGGTACTTCCCCAAAACAACTGCTCTTGCAATTTTATGTGTGTATGCGCATGCTTATGTGTGTGTGTGTTTGGTCTTGTGTGTGTGCATCTATGTGTGTGTGCATTTTTGTGTGTTAGTGTATGTTTGGGCATTTGTGTTTGTGTATTTGCCTATGCCTGGGTGTGTGTATGTTTACGTGCGTTTATCTGGGTGTGTGTGTCAGTGTGAGTGTGTGTCTTTGTCAACCCCTGCATAACACATTTTTTGATCACCCCCCAACCCCCCGGAATTTTTTTCAGCCAGTAACCAGGGAGAGGGGCTACCGTTGCCCCAGCAACTGGAATGCTATGGAGAGTGTGAAGCAGAGGCCGGCTCTCTCTTTCTCTCTCTCTTTCTCTCTCTCTCTCTCGCTCTCTCTCGCACTTTCTCTCTCATTCTCCTGATCCTGCCATCTTTACGCAGAGCTTCAGCTCAATTTGGTCTGTGCAGCTCAAAGCTCCATTTCCGTCTGCGCAGCTCAAAGCTCCATTTCGGTCTGCGCAGCTCAACGCTCCATTTCATTCTGCGCAGCTCAAAGCTCCATTTCGGTCTGCGCAGCTCAAAGCTCCATTTCGGTCTGCGCAGCTCAAAGCTCCATTTCGGTCTGCGCAGCTCAACGCTCCATTTCATTCTGCGCAGCTCAAAGCTCCATTTTGGTCTGCGCAGCTCAAAGCTCCATTTTGGTCTGTATGGGATCTCTGAGCATGACCTGATTTTGCACATTCCTGAATTTTCTTAACTGGCTCCTCATGACAGCTGTGTTTTTAAATTTTTCCCCTTTTGTTCCCAATCTGGAATGCCCAATAATATTCTCAGGGATGCACATATTGCTGCATCCCCCGCTGTCAATTTCGGAGTCCATCTAATCAAATAAAACCCATTCACTGGAGCGTGGTAAGACACAGGCATCCTGCAAATAGCTCACATTCTTTAACTTGGTGCATTTTACATCACCCTCAAAGTTATGACCATTTTTAATGGGTTTGTATCTCAGAGACTGTACAGTAATGCTGAAATATTGCCTTTAGCGGCACCCATTGGCAAGCGCTGATGATGTGGACATGGTCTCCAGACTGTGAACTCCACCGCCTGTTATCGTCATCGCGGCGGCTAAACGGCCCTGAGAAATCGATTGGAAACGGACACAAGGGCTCTTTTGTGGGGCCCGATATTGGAAGTTATGAAATGACGGGTCAGCAGAGGGATCAGGTGAGAGAGGGGCTAATGGGAGGAATCCTAGCTGTGTCAGCTGACACATAATCTAATTCATAGCGCTGGTTCCTCCAGCAGTAAACAGGTCTATTTACCTATTCACATTATAATTAAATGGTAGGACTCCCTGTTCTGCATTGTTATCTGCTGCTGTTGTTGACGATGAGTAATTGTGGATAAACCCTGCCTGTCTCATGGGGGCGGGGTGCTGGGGGCCGGGGGTTAGGGAAAGGGTGTTGACAGGGCATGGATGTGATAAGCCCTGGGTATATTCTCATTTCTCATATATTCTCAATGTCATTAAAAAGATTAATCAAAACATGCGTGGTACAATTTTATTGTGCACAAATAATTATTTCTTAATATTAAAATATGTCTGGGGGAAAAAAAAAAACTTTTTAGATAAATGACATGTGATGGATATCTGGGAAAACAGACTAATTTAAGAGCTGGGAAGTAATGATGTCAATGTTATGGGAATGTTATAAAACTGTTAGCGGGATGTTGGGGCAAAAGACTCCAAACTAAGCTTTGTTATGAGTTTTGAATGAGTACCACCATAAATAGCCCAGAATGGGGACATTACTTCATTAGGAATTCATTGTTTTCACATTGGTTGTCGTTGCTTTTTGCTGTATATGTTTTAGATAGAGTAGTTTCCAGAATCTCTTGTGAATGTGTTTTTAGATTAATATCCCAGCCCCATCAAGAGACTCAATCCATCTCATCATGGCAAAAAAACGGCAAAGAAGAAAACAAATATCTCCCCATATTCTGTGTGTCATCGTGTGTGTGTGTGTGTGTGTGTGTGTGTTCTTGTTTCACCTCCCTAAGGTTTCTCTCGAAGTTCAACAACTTCCCGTTTCTATGCTGATGTGGAGGGATCCTAGAATTTTGATTCAGCTGTCTCCATGACAACCAACAGCAGGGCATCTGTTTTTGACAGAGAGGTGGAAGGGCATGTCATGGAGGTAAAAAAAAAAACATTTATTAAGATGCTTTCTGGTCCTATTAAAATGCTGTTCCAGTGTGTGGATGGGTCCCATGGTCTGCATCCTGTTAAGGCCCTGTTCCAGTTGGGATCTGCATCCTGTTAAGGCACTGCTCCAGTTGGGATGGGCCCCACAGTCTGCATCCTGTTGAAGCACTGTTCCAGTATGTGGATGGGCCCCACAGTCTGCATCCTGTTAAGGCACTGTTCCAGTGTGTGGATGGGCCCCACGGTCTACATCCTGTTAAGGCACTGTTCCAGTGTATGGATGGGCCCCACAGTCTGCATCCTGTTGAAGCACTGTTCCAGTATGTGGATGGGCCCCACGGTCTACATCCTGTTAAGGCACTGTTCCAGTGTGTGGATGGGCCCCACGGTCTGCATCCTGTTAAGGCACTGTTCCAGTGTGTGGATGGGCCCATAGTCTGCATCCTGTTAAGGCACTGTTCCAGTGTGTGGATGGGCCCCACAGTCTGCATCCTGTTAAGGCACTGTTCCAGTGTGTGGATGGGCCCCACGGTCTACATCCTGTTAAGGCACTGCTCCAGTTGGGATGGGCCCCACAGTCTGCATCCTGTTGAAGCACTGTTCCAGTATGTGGATGGGCCCCAAGGTGTGGTAATGAATCTGCATGCAGGAAGGGAGGGGTTTTTTGATGATGGGATGCCTGTCTGTAATTGGGCCCTGCTGGCCAATCAGACACCCATATTCTGCCTGCACAAAACTGTGCAGTAAGTGTCTTCCTCTGATTTAAGTCTGCGCAAGCTCAACTTGGGGTCTGCCCTGTGAAAATCAGCAGAGAATCACACACCTGTCAGAGCTCTTTCTTGGGTTGACAGTGGAGGTTGTAGCGAAGGCCACGCCTCAGAGTACATTTCAGCATTCCAAATTGTGAGAAAGGGCAAAAAAGCAATTCATTTTTTGTATGTACAGAAAGAGAGAAAGAGAGAGAGAGAGAGAGAGAGAGAGAGAAAGAGAGAGGGGGAAGGAGAGAGAGAGACAGAGAAAGGGAAGGATGAGGAGATTGCTTTTTATGCACCCAGCTCTTTAGTCATGGACAAGAAACAAGTCATGAAGTGCTTTGTGAACTACTTGAAGGGCGGCTGCTGCCACAAGCTGATATTCTCGTCCAGTTAAAATTCTGGCACAGATTTCTCACTCATCAGCAATGTCACATAGCTCCGCCTCTTCAACCACAAAGCGCTTGTCAGCAGACATTGTTAATCAGGGAGCGTGCCGCGAGTGCCGAGGTGTTTTGGGGACAACCCTGAGGATGTGTGGCAGTTACACAGTTCCGGCGTGGAGGATTCTGTGTGATGTTGGGGTGAGACGAAACGTGTCTGGAAGTGCTGAATGTTAAGTGCGTAAGTAGTTCTGTATCTGGGTGTTGCGAAAACACCCACCATTACCTCCTCTCACAGTAAGGATTCTTAGCACCACTCAGTGAATCCTGGCTGTGTGTTTGCCATCCATCTCTGCACTGTGCATGGGTGGCAGTGTAGTGTAGTGATTAGGAAGCTGGGCTTGTGATGCAGAGGTTGCAGGTTCCATTTTCAGTCTATGCAGGTCTATTTTCATACAACTGCACAACCTGTCATGCTGAATTCCTTTCATAACCTGCTGTGTTTCTCTCCTATCATGGCCTGAATTGGCATTTCAAATATAATCTGTACCCATTGCATCTCTCCCTAGCCTGGTTGCTAGCATCTTGGAAGCTTGTCTTCTTGCTGTCATCATCAGTATCGTCATGATCATCATCATGATCATCATCATCATCATCATCATCATCGAAGAACCGTAATCCGAAATCCGATTAAGGTCTTAATAACTTCCAGGGCTGAGTGATCATATTTTTTTTTAGAAACCATGATTCACATGGATTTGTTAAGAATACATAATAATTATATAAACCAAAACCAAGCCAAAAAAAGTTGAAATCCGTGAGGAGGCCTGTCCTTCAGTAAGCTCTGATAATGGTATGCTGCTTTTGGTTATTTGCATTAGCAGTGTACCCGAAGGTCTGGCCAAAACTCTCTAATCGCTGCTCCTGGATGAAAGCCTGGCCAAAATCTGTGATCACTGTTGCTGGATTACAGACCATTTTACCTGCCGGTCACATTTTTAGGATGCTCTCTGAAGCCTGTATATTGTTAAACATAGCTGTTCTTCATACAATCGTCCTCCTCCACGTTTGTCCCCAGCATACTAGAACATTCCACAGCGGAAGCTGCTTTAGAAGTGGTGTTTTTTGTGTTTCTGGGAGGATGCTGTGTACATGACTGACTTGTGAAATAGACAGCCCCAGGTACAAATTACATATTCATTTTTCAACAAGCTAGGTGCTCTCAAGCAGTCCACTCAAGGTGACTTTATTCATGCTCTCTATGTTTTTCTTTTCACATTTCTCCCTGGAAAGGAGTCAGATACCAAGTTGTTTTCCTTCCCTACTGATATTCTAACAGATGGGCGCAGCAGCCGAATCATTCAGCTCGTTAGCGCCGTAGTCTCCTTGGCAACGGTACCAGGCACCACAGTGGGGCCCTTACACATGTACAGTGATTGTGATGTCATTTTGATCTCCATCTTCATTGGGTGCCGTCAGTGTTCCAGGATACCTCACACTGTGACAGCTGCTGCTTGGAAATTCCAGTTTGGTTAAAGAATGGCATCCATTTCTTTTCAACAGGCAATCAACAAGATACAGATTGCATTGGGTTCTGTGCTGATTCAATGTGTACATGTCTGTTTCATATCGTTTGCATATGGGTGGATATTTCTCAATCAATCACTTGTTACTGTCTGACCCACAGCAGTCTCCCAGTGAGGATTTGAACCATGTGGGCTTTGGTTGCAGGCTTAATTTTCCTAACCTCTGGCCAGTACTCCACTCCTAATGCAGCTGACCATGCTAAGCACATTAAAAACATTTGCATTGCAAAAAGACACCCACCTGTGTCCACATCTGATGATCTGATGTAACAGATGCGTAATTGTTACATCCCCCTTCCATCCAGTGAAGGGCTGCGGACCTGGGATGGTTCTAGAGGAGGAGTCAGGTGACTCTTCTCACCTGCCAGCCCGCTAAGCCAGGAGCACCGTGTGAGAGGACAGCATCACCACCTTAGAGCTTGTAGAACAGGTTAGACCACCGCCCCAGTTCAGTCCTGTGTTCTGCACATTTTCTGGTCTCTGGGATTGTAAATCCCACCTTTGGGGTATTTATACAGATCAGTTCCAAAGTACTCACTTGGCTTACCTGTGTGAGTCACTGTGGATATGAGCTTCTGCTGCATGCCTTCAATTTAAAGCTCTGTATCGCCATCGACTTTCACAAAACGAGAAGACGTTTTGTAGGAAGACCATATGGTGTCAGTGAGGCAAGACTCAAATATTTTTTTTTTTTTACTGAAAGCGAACTCATGATTTAAACGCTGTGGACTTTCACACACGTATGCGATCGTTTAACCAATGCAAATAGTTGCAGAAGGCCTGACCCAGGGCAAGAGAGAGATTATGTAAATTTGTGCATGTAGTCGTTGCTTGCACTCGCCCATTTGCTCGCTCAAGTGATGGCGTTCTCACGTTCAGGGCTGTCTGGGTGTTCAGGCAGTGATGACTGGCAGATGTACTTTTTTGATTCAGACCAATCAAAGGGCTTAGCCCCTCACAAGCTGAGCTGAGTTGCTTTGATTTGCTTCCTGTCTGGGCGTCCAGCGTAGCAGTCAGCTCAAAACTCTTAAGCCTGGATTCAGGGCTTCCTCGAGCTCACGGCCGGATTCAGTGATGCGACGCTCATGTTATCTCTCTCTCTCTGTCAGTCTGTCTTTCCTCTCTCTCTCGATTTCTGTCTTTCATCCATCTCAGTCAGTTTCTCTGTCATTCTGTCTCTTTTTTCACTCTTGCCTTCTTTCTTGCTTTCTGTCTCTTCACCTTTTGCTACAATTTCCCTACTTTCTCTCTCATCTCTCTCTGTTACTTTCACTCTCACTCTCTCTCACTTTTATTTCTTGTTCTCCTGTCCTTTCTCACTGGTTCTGTATTTTCTCCTTCTTTCCCACCTCCTCCCTTCATACCTTCTCCCTCTCTCTCTCTCTCTCCCTCTCCCTCTCTCTCTCTCTCTCTCTCTCTCTCTCTCTCCCTCTCTCTCTCTCTCTCTCTTCTCTCTCTCTCACTTCTCTCTCCTTCTCTCCTCTCTCTCTCTCTCTCTCTCCCTCTCTCCTCTCTCTCTCTCTCTCTCTCTATCCTCTCTCTCTCTCTCCCTCCCTCTCCCTCTCTCTCTCTCTCCCTCTCCTCTCTCTCCCTCTCCCTCTCTCTCTCCCTCTCTCCTCTCTCTCTTCTCTCTCTCCCTCTCTCTCTCTCTCTCTCTTCTCTCTCTCCCTCTCTCTCTCTCTCTCTCTCTCTCTCTCTCTTTTCCCATACTCCAGAGGGTTTGTATCTCTGTACTTATGAGTCCTTGTCCTCACAGTGTAGCCAAAGCTCTCTCAGCGATTTCATTTGCCGCAGTTTATATGGTCTGACCATTTAAAGACCAACCGATCAAAATGGGTTCAACTGGAGGTCAGTGGACAAGGCAGATTTCGCCTGATAGTTTTTCCAATACACTCTTTTTTTTTTTTTTTTTTGTATGCTCATGTTCATTTTACTGCCGGTATTTCATGATAACTATAATTTGTCTCAGCAGGCCTGTTTCAAGGCAGGCTGTGAAATGGCCCCTATTTCATTATTAATCAACACATGATTTAGACAGACTAACTCTCCCTGCCCTCAGTTTTTAATATTTTTTGTTTAGGTGTGGAAAAGTGTTGAGTCATAAGAGAAAGAGGAAGACACATTACAGCTAACACACAGTGCTGTTGACAGCACTCATGTAGTTCTGCAGCAGTGTTGTGGCATCAGAACACTGAGCTGACAGTGTGGAGTCACTGCTGAGGGAAGCTGCTGCATTTTGATGGCCATCACAGAGTGAATTCAGACAGACTATTTAACATGCATGCTGGTAGCGGGACCAAGGTGTCTCTTCCTGTTTGTTGCAGACACACACAAACGTACACACACGTGAGCGCACACACACAAACAACCACACACATGCACAAGCACATACACTCACATTTACAAGTATGCACACGCACAGTAATAAACACACACAAACACACACACACACACATAAACAGGCACACACACTGACAGACACAAATATACTCACTCACATACATACAAACATATACAATCATGCAAGCACAAAAGCACATGCATTCACATGTTGATGAATTGTCTGACTTCCATGAAAAAACGTAAGTACTTCAGTATTATGGCAAAAGTATTAACAAACATTACTTCTTTGACAGTTACCAAAATAGATCTATTTCACTGAAAGTGAATGCAGTTTTATAAAAGCTCAGTCAGTGATACAGATTGTCCAAAATCAGGTACTGTCTATTTAAAATGCATTACACTGATCTACTGTCTACGGACGCGCATACAATAGCTACCTGCCACTCAGAACGGTTCTGTTATGGGTACAGAATTGTGTGTTGTCATTCAAGCACACATTACAGCAAATAGGAATTGATTGAATGGGTAATTGGGTGGTAATAATCGTAAATTAATGGTGACAATAACTCTGATTATGGGGGTGATTACGTAACCGTCTACCTCAGAAGTATTTGCTGAGTCACCCCGCTCCCAGCTCATCTCAAACTCGTCCCAAATGTCTGTCTGGTCTCTGTTCTCAGGGTGAGACACTGCCAGATTGCCAAAAAAGTTTAAAAGCTCATCGCAGACGTCGTCGGGGGGCCAGGGACCAGACAGGGAATGGGGTGGAAAGAGTGTGCGTGTGTGTGTGTGTGTGTGTGTGTGTGTGTGTGTATGTGTGTGGGGCGGCCTTTGCCCCTCGCGATAGGCAGCCTTTGCTAGCCGCCGTCATAGTAACAGAGTCTGACAGAGTAGGGGCTATGTGCGGTCAAAACTCCTCCGGAAATCCCAGGAAAGTTTCTGCCCTGGAACTCACCCTCTTTGTTTGTTCTTTCACTTTCATTTCTTTCTCTCTCTCTCGTTCTCTGTCTCTTAATCTCTATTTATTGCTCTCTCTTATTTCAACTCAGCTGGGATTGGATGGAAATTTGGGATGAGAAATCAAGTTAAACCGAAGCAGGTCTCTGTTCTGTGAGCTAGAGAGGGCTACATGGGCCATCCTTACACATGAGGAATGTTGTTTCTAAACGTCCAGAGTATTCATTTTCTACATCACATTCTAGGCACCTGGAAGTGAAGCATTTAGCACCTGGCGTAAGACTGGGCTGGGATTAGGGAAACATCATAATGCAAATTCTGACAACAAATTGTCAGCAAAAGAAGAAACATGCTTTTATCTTGCATGTACATTCAGTTGTCCAAAGACTTTGTTACAAATCTGTTTGTTGTAGGGATTTGTATACATGGCAGTCAGGCCTTAAGCAGGCACCTCTCCGTACAGGAGCGTAAGCAGCTCACCTGTGTACACACCTGAACATTTACGGCACGTCCCCTGATGTACCTTGCTGAAGTGTAGCGTCCTACCTGGGAACAAAACCTGCAACCTCTGAATTACACGACAGGCTGTAACTACAGTGCGCTATGCACAGAGGCGTAGCGCTCCCACGGGTGACTATACCAGGACACCCATAGCTCCTCTGTGTCCTTGGGCTCCTGCATGTGACAGTTTCCAGCTTCAACCCCTGCTCTGCAGTACAGTGTGCACTGCGCTTTGGAACCTCCATTTCAGGGTGCGTGTGTGTGTGTGTGTGTGTGTGTGTGGTGTGTGTGTGTGTGTGTGTGTGAATGTTTATGTGTGTGTGTGTGTGTGTGTGTGTGTGTGTGTGTGTGTGTGTGTGTGTGTGTGAATGTTTATGTGTGTGTGTGTGTGTGTGTGTGTGTGTGTGTGTGTGTGTGTGTGTGTGTGTGAATGTTTATGTGTGTGTGTGTGTGTGTGTGTGTGTGTGTGTGTGTGTATGAATGTTTATGTGTGTGTGTGGCTGGGGGCTGTTGCACTGAGTAAAGACATTTTTTCACTGGCTTTATAGAAAAAAGCATTTTTTTATTGGTTCAGATCAGTAAATGATTGACAGCAGAGTGTAATCCCAGCCTATCAGACTCAGCTATAGTGGTGTGTGTGTGTGTGTGTGTGTGTGTGTGTGTGTGTGTGTGTGTGTGTGTGTGTGTGTGTGTGTGTGTGTGTGTGTGTGTGTGTGTGTGTGTGTGTGTTTTTCGTGTGTGTGTGTGGTAGTGTGTGTGCATGTGTGTGTTGCAAGAATATCCCAGACCAACCTTCATGAATCCATTACAGTGGCTTACAAGTGGACTTATAGTAAAACACACACACACAGTGCCCTGCAGGGGTTCACATAAAAAACACCACAGGACAATAACAGGAAGACTATACTCGTTTTGTTACTACTGCACACAATAGGCTGAATTACCATTCACTCTGTTATTGCATGTTAAACTATGAATTACTACACTTTACAACCATATTATATAAATTCATGATGATGCAATAAAATGAAACAGACAAAAAGGAAAAAAAAAAAACAAATTAAAATGGTTTATCCATTTCTGGGCTTGTCTGATTGTTTGGTATTCCACAATTTAATGGGATCCCATTTTTTTCTGTGGGTATATAATGGACAGTTTCCAAAAGAGACCTGAGAAAATCCTTTCTGATTTCTGTAGAATAAATAAATGATAAGATGTATTACCTGCGAGTGTTTAGGCTTTTTATCTGCCTTTTGTTGCTGGTATTTAACATGTCTAGGGGGAAAGGACAAGCACAGGGCCAGGTCTGAACTTGGCATTAAGTTCTTTTATAGATTCCTGCATTCAGACTGAAGTATCAGGCGTGTGCGTGTGCTGGATTCAGCCTTTCTAAAGTCGTTGTTTCAAGCAAAGAAATTGCAGGTACACTGTTTCCCCCAGTGATTCTTGTGTGCATGTTTGAAAACCTTGATTTCTCAAGATGGCCTTTTTTTCTGGCTCTTTTGCCTTTGGACATCTTCTGCTCCTTCTCTCTCTCTCTCTCTCTCTCTCTCTCTTTCTTTATGGTTCCAGGACCCCCACAGATGTGAGAAACAGAAATAAAAACTAAATACATCTAACCATGTTGTTGAATAAGTAAAAAAAAAAACATATACAAAAAGAATAATTAACATGCAATGATGGTGAATTGATGCCCCTCTTTCCCCTTCCCCCTTCCCCGTCTCTCTCTCCCCCATCTCTGCTCTCTCTCTCTCTCTCCCTTCCCCTTCCCCGTCTCTCTCTCCCCATCTCTGCTCTCTCTCCCCCCATCTCTGCTCTCTCTCTCTCCCCCTCTCTCTCTCTGCTCTCTCTCTCTCTCTCTCTCCCCATCTCTGCTCTCTCTCTCTCTCTCTCTCTCCCCATCTCTGCTCTCTCTCTCTCTCTCCCTCTCCCCCCATCTCTGCTCTCTCTCCCTCCCCATCTCTGCTCTCTCTCTCTCCCCCATCTCTGCTCTCTCTCTCTCTCCCCCCCATCTCTGCTCTCTCACTCTCTCTCTCCCCATCTCTGCTCTCTCTATCTCTCTCTCTCTCCCATCTCTGCTCTCTCTCTCACTCTCTCCCTCTCCCCATCTCTGCTCTCTCTCTCTCTATCTCTGCTCTTTCTCTCTCTCCCCCATCTCTGCTCTCTCTCTCTCTCTCCCATCTCTGCTCTCTCTCTCTCCCATCTCTGCTCTCTCTCTCTCTCTTTCTCTCTCTCCCCCATCTCTGCTCTTTCTCTCTCTCTCTCTCTCTCCCATCTCTGCTCTCTCTCTCCCCCCATCTCTGCTCTGTGCCCCCTCTCTCTCTTTCTCTGCTTGGGGTGCTCATCATTTGGCCGGGTGAAAGCAGAACAATGGGGTCTTTTTCGTGGCAGAAATCTCATCCTGTGCTGGGGCATAAAATCTGGGCAGCTGAACAAAAAGAGCCATTGACTTCGCGCAGAAGAGAAAAAAACCGCGGCAAGCAGAAGAAGGCCCATGTTGAACGGCGCCATAATGAGGCTCTGCTGCTCACAGCCAGAGGGAGTTCAGAAAGCTGCTGGCAGCGAGGACATTTCTCACGTAGCGCCATCGATGGCCCTCGCCCGCAGAACACCCCAAGGCCGCAGCACGTCCGCAAAGGCCTCGTAACGTTGCACCGATGTTCTGTCAACACTCCGGCAACTCTTACACAACGTTCCACGAACATGTCAGCGTTTACTGTGGACTGTGGCAACAAAACAAAAAAAAAAAACATCACTTAAAATTGCCATAGCAACGTACCAACAACATCACATTCTCTTGCACTGCAAGCAGGCGCCAACTTGGAAAATATCACATTTCAGTTTTGTTCTGCACAGAGCAGAGCAGGGCGCCCATGTCCCCATCGAGGTACGGCGAAAGACTGCTGCTCCATTCCTTGCCTCGTGGAGCCCAGCTTCAGTCTTTGCTCCTGGCAATTTGCTGAGCAATACGAGATGGGAGCAAAAACATCAGGCTACCCTATGGGGTAGGTTCTTAAGATGTTCTAAAGGTATTGGACTGGACAGATACACAGCTGGCCCACTGCAGGTGCTGAGATGATCTTTTTAGGGCAGTCCAGAACACTGACATGTGCAACCATAAAAAAGAGTGGTATAAAAAGATGGACTTTTTCTCTTTTGCCAGTGGACATGGGCTCATTCTCTCTCACTTTCTTTGCCATTCTGTTTACAATTCTCTTACATTTTTTTTTTCTTTACAGTTGCCTCACAAATTAACAATCCATTTTTCAGAGAATACAAGCTCAGAGAACCAATAACTAAATATGCGCAGTCAGGCGCAGTCAGCCTGTTGATGACAGCCAGTCAGAGAGAAGGACGTGGTGACGGGTCGGGGGAGGTGGGGTTGGGGTGGGTGGGTCGTCTGACCTTCTGAGAGAAATGAACTCTGTGGCAGAGAAGACACAGGCCAAGAGCGAAAGGAAGTGAATGTGAGCAACAGCTGCTATTTAAAAAGCCCATTTGCAGGGCTTTCACATGGACAGCAGCAGATGGTCAGGCTTACATTTGAAACTATACCATTGTTTTATAAATTAAACCCTATTTTTAATCTCACCATTAAAATGATTCCAGACCAATTTTTTTTAAAAAAAGCACCGTCTCCATTTTGCTTAGTAACCATCAGTACATCTGTTGTTTATCAAGTGTAAACCAGGCACAAATTTAGACCTGAACATTTTTTTTTCTTTTAATTTATGCTGAATTGTGAAAGGGGGGGGGTAAAGACTGTTCTCTACCTGCTCGAGTGTATGTTTTGCTCTCAGGGTGGCAGACTTGACATTTGGTCTCGTGTGCCCTGGCTCATTTTGAGCTGGAAGGAATGCTAATGAGGCTCAGAGAGTCACGCATTCCGGCCGGTTTGGGCCCATCGACTCGATGTTTGAATAGCACAGTGCTTTATCTGCCTCGGACAGGAATTCGCTTTGCATATGCAGAGCTATGGCCATTATTGTTCCCATGCAAAAAAAACAAAAAGCAATACACACTGGTGACAATACAATACACACAGACCCGGTGGACAGGCACAGAATCGTGGCCTGTGACAATGAGAATGATAATTAGATACATCTTAATAGTGATCTTTCTGACAATTTGCCTGCCAGTTTTTCTAACTTTAAACACAAACATCTACGGTGAATGCTGATGGGTATTCAGTGTTTTTCTGGGTCTAGTAGCAGGAATACGTTGGGGCATGTGCAAAAGAATGATGGGGAATCTCTGGAAATGATAGGAACTGTGGATTTGAGAATTTAAGTGGACGATGAGAATGAGTTTGGAAGATACTAGGAGAAGATTTGACAAGGATTGAGGTACCTGGTTTTGGGGAAGATGTCTATGATGATGAGGAAAATAACCATGGCAACAAGATTGACAAGTTACAGCTTCTGCACCGCCTATCTTTAAAAAAAAAAGTATTTATGTTTAATGATAATTAAGTTTCTTGCTGCTTCATTAGTTTTACAATAAAAACACAACAGTAAAATAAAGTTTAAAAAACATGACAGAAGTCAAACACTCTGAATGTGCAGAGGTGAGAGGTATGCCTTGCACAGGTCAGTGTGATGTCAAAAAGAGCGCAGAGATGGCAGACGCTCAGTCCAGTAAAACTTTGAGTCTGCTCACCATCTACGCCCGTGTGAACTCTCCACTTAAAGTACGTGAGAAAACAATCAAACATTGAATCAGTCTGACATCTGTCTCAGCTCTGGGGAAAAATTTATACAGTCTTCACATACTTGGAGTTGTGGTCATTTTTTTTTTAAATGTTATATACAGTCATTTTCTTCTGTTCTCAGCCCTTTCATTGGCTTCTCAATATGCGTGTTGGAATGCTACTGGTACCCCCAACCCCCCCCACCCTCCCTAAAACCACAACCGCTACCCCTCTCTCGCGGTGGTCCAGATGGTCTTCTCGGTGTGGGGGGGGGGGCGCTGACGTTTGATAGTGAGCCATCGCCACTCCACTCCTTAAATCACCAGCACATTAACACATCCCCGCAAACGCAGATCGGACCGGCTAGCAGGGACATTCCTACACTATCAGCTCCACCCCTCTGTCACTGCCCCCCAAACTACCAGACCCCCCTGTCTTTGTAGGTCATATCAGGCAGAAAGGACATAATCAGAATTTAACCAAATGCATCAAAATGTGACTTTTTTTCTAGTTATGGGCGTCTGGGGTCGGGGGCGGTAGTGTGTGTTTCTATGTGTGTGCGCAAGACAGGCTATAAGTTACACATAAATGGAAATGAGACTAACTGAAAACAAGTTAAAGACTCAGTACCCACTCTCAAATTATGTATAAATGGCCTAAACTGCAGTGCTTGTGCTTGTAAGTGTCTGTGTATGTATGTGTTTGTGTGTGTCGTTTGAAAATCCACACTGAGTTATCACCCCCCCACAATCTCCCCCCCATCCCAACAAAGAGACACTCTTGTCTTCACCTTTTGATCTGTGGGGCTGGTGAGAGTGGATTTCATTCTAGCGCTGGGCTTCATTACAAATAAACCACATCAGAAAAAAAGATTCAAATTAGTGTATAAATTCCAAAGGGTTGGGGGGTTGCCTGAGGGGTGATGGTGGGGTTGGGGGTGGGGGGCAGGGTGGAAGGTTGTACGGTGAATGAGTGAATGAGAGGGTTTGTGAGGTGGGGGGCGGTTGCCTGAGGGGTGAGGGTGAGGGTGAGGGTGGGGGTGGGGGTGGGGGTGGGGTGCAGGGTGGAAGGTTGCATGGTGAATGAGTGAATGAGTGAATGAGAGGGTCTGTGAGGTTGTGAAAGATGACAGCTGATTCTGTCTGTCCCTCCTTTTGGATTCGTCCCCCACCCCCCTTTGTTTCCCTCTCTCTCTCTGAATCGCCTGGAGTCCCCTAACCCCTAGGGCTGCTCCACTCTGTGGATGTCATCCCACACACACACACACACACACACACACACACACACACACACAGGGTGAATAATTCTTTGGTAGAGTATGCATGCCTCGCATTCCCCAGCAGACACTAGAGACTATATCATCAGCCAGAGAGAGGAGGAGGAGGAGGGAAGGGGGTTAAGCAGTGGGGTGGGGGTGAGGGGGAGATTTATGGCATTCTTATAACTGGGGGCCTCAGAGCACCGGATGTGCAAAGCGGGGGAAATCAGAGACAATAAATCCCTATTACTGAATTCCCCAAGAATAAAACAGGGGACTCACAGAGTCCGATGCCTTTTTCTAAAGCAGAGGAATTCCTCCGTCATAAGCCAGAGCACTCACAGAGATCATTTTAATTAAGTGTGAAAGAGGAAGGGGGTTCAGAGGTCAGAGGTCATAGGGGTTAGGAGCAGTGGGTGCTGCTGGGTACTTGGAATCGGTCCTTAGCCTTCTATCCATGCAGGGAGGAGGAAGAGGAGGAGAGGAAACAGCAAGAGATTCAGGCAGAGAGCCCCACCCAAACCGAACCCCTCACAGCCTGGGGACTGACAGAGAGCCAGCAAAGAGGTACAGCATCCAAAACATGCAAACACTAGATACACGCTGGAATTACTGCCATAGTGCTCCCACAAGCACATACATACACACATTCCCATACACACATAAACATACATACCCATACACATGTATGCAAACGCCAGGCACTACACTGGTGACAATACAATACACACAGACCCGGTGAGCATGCACAGAATTGTGGCCTGTAACAATTAAGGACTCCTCCCTTTTTGGCCCCCCCATAAAGTTTGACCCCCGTTTCACGCATCCTGCTTAACCACTCGTGCACATGGTTGCGAAGGCCCAGCCAGGAACCGCGAACTGGACACACACACACACAATTGAAAAGCTATGCAACCATGCGGGAGGCAGAGCAAATAGAATGGATGTATTTTGACTGTCAGACAATCCCATGATCCTTAGTGGAGACGCTCCCTAATCCATTTTAGCCTAATGGCCATGACCTCCGACCCCTTTATGGCTACAAGAGGAATTACCGACGGCACCGCGATGTGAACAGTCTCACTGTTCTGCGAATGATGGTTACCATCACACATGACTGTGGAGCGGATGATTGGCTGGTCCTTCGGCTGGGGTCAGGCTCCACGGCAACCGGCCCGTTCCGGTCTGTCATCCCAGCCTCTTTGTGAGGTCGTTGTCTGTGTTGATGGGCAGGCTTCCGTCCACGCCTGAGATTAAACGGGAGTCTGGCGTCGTCACCCAAGAATCACTATTAACGTCGGCTCTCGACAGCTCAGTGTATGTCCAGTTCTCCAGCTCTGCACCTTTGTCCCAAAAAACCCCTCCATGAAAGCAAAATCCATCCCACAGAATATCACTCCAGATCAACAGATGGCAGGGTCAGGATCCGTTCCGTTTCAAATTCAGTCAATTCAAGAAATTGATTGAAATTCAAGTCATTCACTGAACAACCACCATAGAATATAAGGAGGCTATTTTTCAATTCATGAGTTTACAGAGCTGGCATGAAATTGACCCAAACCCTAGCTGGCAGAGAGACTTTGATGCAGCATGTCTATAACAGAACTGAATAAAATGTGGAGTCACATCCTAAGGGCTGTAGACAGGTCTAAGAGTACTGAATGATTTCTATCCAAAGCGGCAGGCCACGTAGCATTGATTGCAGACACTCCACCTCTGATACAGATCAGGTTCTGTAACACTTAACGTAACTGCTCTGGCCTAGGTTTGCTGCCATTTGCAGCCAGACTTATAATGGTTCAATTCCAGCAGATGATCACCTTCATTCAATATACCTAACGATTAATAATGTTCAGTAGTTATAGGTCCAAAAGGAACAAAAATCATACACAGACGAGCACCAGCGTAGCCTACCTCATAAACTAGAGAATTAGTTCGACCCAAAGCGGTCATGGGAAGAACAATAACTGCAATTAAAGCGTGAGAAAACTCCTGCACACACGAGGTTACTCTGCACATTTACAGTAAAGACAGAGCTTCCTTTTTCTATGGGTTACTGAATTATAGGGGCTATATTTATATATATGTATAGAGGCATCAATAGTGGAGTTTATGTTGACATTTTCCTGTAAGAAAAAATAAATGTAACAAATGGTGTTTTTCTTACCTCTTTGACTGTAAAATCTTGTGTGAAAATGTTGCGGTGACCTTGCGGCTATCCAACGTTTTCATGTGACACTTTCAAATGTAAGGGTTTTCAGTGTGGCCACACAGCAGTCATTATGTGGAAAAGTGTTTACATCTGGACTGCTGCAGATTCTTCAGGAAGCAGAGCGATGACCTGAAGAAAGGCTGAACAGAACTATTACTTCACAGCTCTCATTCAAAAAAAATGTATCAGGAGCAATAGAATGGATTTTACCTTGCATGTACTACTATACGGTGTGTCTGAAGAGTTTGGAGTAAATTAATGTACTCCAGGGTATTGTTAAGGTCTACCTTACATTACAGCAATTTAGCAGATGCCCTTATCCAGAATGACTAACACAGCTTTCATTTTTACAAGGTATCCACTTATACAGCTAGATACTGACTAAAGCAGTTAAACTGAAGTGCCTGGCTCAAAGGCTCAACAGCTGGGGCCTAGCTAGGAGTCAAACCTGCAACCTCTTGAGCTACAGCTCCTGCTCTCTGACCACTATACCGCACTGCCATTACCGTGCCCATCAGATAACACCCCATGCAAGCTGCTTCTTGTTCATTACGACTCTCTCACTTTGAGCCGCGTTTCAGAGTCTATTTGTGTGCACACATTGTGAAACACCCCCCACGCCCCTCCCCCTCCCCCTCCCGGCACTTCCTTTTTCAAAGAAAACCCCATGGTTATGTCAAATCTATCCGTCTATGGCTGGAGGTGACCTTTCCTTCGCCTATGATTATTTTTTTTATTTTTTTTTGGGCGAGGGGGGTTTCCTTTGGTGTCGAAATTCAGAAACGTGTCAAAGGCTTGGAATTTAACTCTGCTGCGCTTACTACACATTCCTGTAACAAGCGCCAGTCACAAATACCAGGCATACTGGCTGTTTTGATGTCAGAACCAAAAGAAAAAAAAAGCACACACACACACACCTTACTCATACCTTTTTTATTTTCATGTGACTGACACAGTGAATAAGTTTCATGTGGATAAAACAGTTTTGATCTTTGAGTGTGCGGTCTCTAATCAGGTGACAGCTGTAGGGCCTGACTTACCTGAGTCACAGATATAGGTAAGCACAAGCCAAGGGCTTGCTACAAAACCCTTTGTGCTAAACACCAAGCGCATACACAACAACACAACCAACAACAGTAGTCACACTCAGTATTTGTCTTACGTCCTACAAAGAGGGCAGATCTAGGGTGAGGGGGTAGGCGTTCACCAAACCTGTAATTTTAAAGAACAACTAATTCATCTCAGCTTCAGGGCCAGAAAACCCAAGAGAACTTTAACCAGAACTTTCAGTATCTCGGTCCAATAAGATGATAAATGTCTTGTCCATAACTACTGACTCAGCATACTGTAATTGCTACATGAGGACAGATAAATGAATGAAGTGGGTACCCCTGAGCAGACTGTGAAAATTATGTTGGTGATTGTAATTAATTTTATTTATTTATTTACTTGGCGAGGAATTTTCATTTAAAAATATATCAGATCAAAATTGCCTTTTAATTCTAAACTTCGATGAGTTCAACCTTGAACTCGGGCCAGACTGGGCGAACACAATGGAGGAACTGAAGTGACCTAAACCCAGTCGTCCATTGAGATTCACATTACTGAACACCACAAGCTAATTTCCTCAGAAAGAAAAAGAAAACTTGTAAATGACAGGGATTCTGAAACCATGTAATGCCGAAAAATCTGTGTCGAAACGGTGATTTCACAGTGGTCCACAAACCGAGTCTGGATCGGCTGCAGCTCTCTTCAGGTCTCTTGAGAGGCGATTTGACTCAAGATTTTTTAAATGCCGTCCTGTCTTGGGTTTAGTTCACATCGACAAATGTAGTTGTTTTACATACATTCTGCTGAATAAGCGACTGCAGTGGGTAATTATTTGATCAGCTACCATCTCTCATGGTTATTTTGAGACAAAAAGCATTATTCAAAGAAAGATAACGCGTTTATCTGATATGGAGGGCGTTAAACTTCACTTGCAGTATGCAGTTCTTTGCTCCGCGTACAATATGCAGTTCTAACGAGGCCACTGTGCATATACATTGAAACGTGATGCAGCATTTCAAAGAACCAGACAGCGGCGAAGGCAAGCGCGAGTGACGTGTGCGAATGTGCTGCTACGTAATGAAGGGAGATGGAGACCTCTGATAGAGTCGAAGCCCCGTGGGCAACCCATTCTGTGCGCTTTGAGGAATCTGACTGCTAATGACAAGTTAACTGTAGAACAGAAATCAAACTGCAGATCTTTCTGGCTAGTTTGAGGGGCATTTTTTGCTAATTGTTTACTCGACAGAAGCGGCATTTTAGGTAAAAATGTGTTACGGTATGGAAGTTATGCGACGCAGTTATCCGCTGTTGCACTTTGGTCCTGATATTTAAAACCATCCCTATAAAATAAATTCCAAGCTGTACAATTTGAGTAGGTAACATTCATGCATATCGGAAAACCAGATGTTATCAACCGATTCTATGGGAATATCTGCGAAGTAAGTCGAGGGAAAGCCCTTGTAAACTTTAACCATTGTTTACTGCAGACAGTAGATCTCCACGTTTTAATACCAAACTGCTGTCGTTTTCCTCAAATCTCGGGAAAGACGTACCAAATCTGTCGACATTTTCCCCCTTTTTTGGTGAGATAGCCAGTTTGCTGAGTAGTTTCTTTGCCCTCCGGCTCTCGGTAATTTGCTGATATGACCCCGCTATCCGCTGAGATGAAAATCTCCCTTTGCTAGAGACGGGGGGGTCGAGGCCCCGTTCCACACTCGCAGATTGGGTACTACGCTATTGTCACGCCTATGGGTGGAGTTTTGAATTATTTTTGAGGCTGGGTAGAGCTTGCCACACTTGTAGACATCGCGGAGCTCCCGGGTCGTGAATATTGGAACTGCTGGGTGTTTTTTGAAGAAACTTTTAATCTTGAAGAAAAAAAGGATTTTCTCCTTCTGGCTCCTAGATACGTTCCCCACCAGGACTGGATTTAAAGTCTAAATCAACGTCCAGGTTTTATTTTTAGATTTTTTCCTTTTTGTTTTTTGATAGCTAGTTAGTCGTATTAATAAGGATGGGATCGCAATCGTCCAAGGGTGGAGTGGCTGTGGAAGGGAAAGCCGCCGTTGCTGATGGGGCTGCCGCTAAAACAAATGGGCAGGTAGGCTAATGCCCGCTCACATTGCCTCCATTGGCATTCGACACACACCCCCTTAATGCAAGCTTGCCAAGTCCGCTACACCTGAAACGTGCTATCTATGTAACGATGGCTCGCTTTTTAACCTTACACCTGAATGGAAATCGAATTGATGACCCATATTTGACCTAGATTTGATTGACAGGAACACCATAAATGAAGACCGTTAAGTTTATGGCTGGCACATTCTTGTCTGTTCAGGGTAGAGTAGAGGATGGATGGCTCTAAAGCTAACCAGCTAGCATTGATTGCATTTATGAAAAGTCAATCAACGCTTTTTCTTTGCGAGGACATATCCTTTTCCCTGTGACTAAATATGGAATTTAAAGCTTTACTGTAGTCATCTTGTCTGCTGCGATCTAGCTGTTAGTGTATGCACTCGCGTTTTGCTTAAAAGTTTATTAGTGTAATCGCATTGATTGGTATATTGTGGCTTGTTAAATCAGACTTCGACGCCATTTGACGGTTCTGTTCTTGTGCTTTGTGGGGGCGCAAAAGCAGCGATCGATAGACTGGGCGAGTGAACAAAAGCAGTCGAGCCGGGGATGCAAATGAAATAGACTGGAGGCGCATTTTGCAGAGCTGCAAACAATGCAAACTGATACCAGTTCACTGGGATGAAAATTACGATGAACTAGATGTAGAGTATTTGGTGTATGTAGAAAGCTAACGCTGATTGGCACCCGAAGTGGCGGAGCGCGGTGCGTGCTCGCAGGCTCTCCGTTGGCACATGCTTCAGCTGCTGTCTGGCTACCGTGGCGCGCGAGCTCCGTGTGTCTGGAGCGCGGCGGGGACGGCGACGAGGATTTTGGTTGCTGGCTTTTTTTTGTTTGAATCGATGGGGCGATTTTAAACCCACTCATTGTTCTAATACATGCTTGCATTAATTGATAAATGAAAGACTAGCAATCATACAGTCGTTTTTTTTCATTCAACTAATTATTTTAAAAGCAAATATTAAGTGATTAATGTAATTACAATCGATTCATAACGGTGTGAAGTGGTGAGATTGTTTCAGAAGACTGAACAAACACCATTATCCTCAATTTTTACTGTAAATGACTAAATGGTATATCTTGGTGTGTTCTTTCACTGAAGCCACGTTCTTTAATCTACACGTTTCATAGCGTGTTTCCAGTGCCACTTGCACGTACGATTCGATGGGCATTCTTTTGTTTAAAGTCGTCCATTGGCATTAGTTGTGCTAGATAGCCCCCTTGTGTTGTGGTGCGGTACTGCAAGGCGTGACCTGCGAAAAAAAAAAATCAGCCTCGGCTCTTAAAATGTCTGTCACGATATCGAATCTGAGACCATTCCGAATATTTTTTGTTGGTTTTTTGTTTTTCGTATTTTGTCAGTAGGTGCAATTACTTTTGAGGCCAGTGCTGAGCAGGGTCATGTGACCAATTACATTTTTCTGCATTCATGAATTTGTCTGTACATTTTGGCCATTTCTTTACATGACATTGAATAAAGATGCCGAGACATGCTCATGCTACTTGTTTTCTTGTGTATGGTTTGCTGCAGAATAAAATAGATACAAAGGCCTAATTTATTCCTGGTCCTTGTTTTTCATAGGAGAACGGCCATGTGAAGACCAACGGCGACGTCTCGGCCAAGCCTGATGGAGATGCAGCCGCTGCCAACGGCAATGGCTCTGCGGAGGGGGCGAAGGAGGCGGAGTCCGGGGCCGGGGATGCCATTGAGCCCGCCCCCGCTACAGAGGGTGAGGCTGCCAAGGCCGAGGGGGGCGATGCCGCCGCCCCCAAGGAAGCAACCAAGAAGAAGAAGAAGTTCTCGCTGAAGAACTCCTTCAAGTTCAAGGGGATCTCTCTGAAGAAGACCAAGAAGCCCAGCGGCGAGGCCAAGGAGGAGGCGGTGGCGGCCGCCGCGGAGGAGAAGCCCGAGGAGAACGGGCCAGCGGCCGAAGCGGCGACAGAGGAGAAAAAGGAGGAGGGGGAGACGACAGCGGAAACGGCCGCTGCCCCAGCCCCAGCCGAGGAGGCCAAACCCGAGGAGGCGCCCGCCCCAGAGGAGACCAGCGCGGCTGAACCCGCCAAAGCCGAGGACGCCCCCGCCGCCAAAACAGAAGAGCCCAGCGCCGAGGAGCCGGCCGCCGCTGCTGCCGCTCCAGTTACCGAGGAAACGACGCCTGCACCCTCTGAACCCAAGGAGGAGTGATTGTGCTTGTGGGAGAGAACTCTGGGAACTGTTTTTCAAGAATAAAAAAATATATATTATAAATATATATATGAAAAAAAGACTTCTTGTGCCACGCTCTTTAAAAAGAAAGAAAAAAACAACGAAAAAACCAACCAACATGTAAAATATTATTACACAACAGAAAAAAAAAGATATCACATAGCAGATTTCATCCACAATTTCACACTGCCTTCTGGGTAAATTCTCTGCGGGTAGCCCCTTTCAGCCCTGTTCCTGGTTGAGGGGGATGCCAAGTTCCTGTTTTTAATGGCATGCAGCCCCGAGGGGGTGAGGAAGCTTCTGATTGGACGGTCTGTGGGAGGAAGCAAGACATGGACTTTTTTTTCTCCTTTTTTCCAGAATGTGATAAATGATTTTTAAATGGCGTGGCAACCCCTATTATCTGTTCTGATCCCCTCACCCCACCCCACCCCTCCCATCCCATCCCCTCCCCCACCCAACCCCCCTGGATCTTAATCTCTATGACAGCAGCATGGAGTGGGGTTCACTTTCACCTCCACCTTCAATGACTGTTAAATGGACATAAACCTTTCAGAAAAGAATTCATAACTTTTAGAATTTTACCTTCCTGTGTTTCCTCGCTGCCCCCCCCGTCTCCCTCCCCTCCCTCTATCCCACTCCAGTTTAAAGCATTTTGAGCTGTATAGAGAAGAAAAAAAAAACATTTTAAAAAAATATGGAAAAAAAGCTTATAGTCTTTGTTTGTTTACAGTGTATTTTAATTCTTTTTTTTTTTTTGGCTAAAAACAAATTTGAAGCTTTTTTCGGAGTCTGCTGTGTTCACATTTCAAGTTTTTAATAGGAGGTGGAGCCGGACTTAACAGTGCCGCCATGTCATCTGCTTCTTTTTGTCTCTGTAAATACGTTTTTGGCCAATATATTTTTTTCCTTCTCTTTATTTTGCTAACGTTTAAAGATGTTAATGGTTTTATTGTAACGTTAATAAGGGTGAATAAATGTTGGGCCCGTATAGACTACTGTGTAAGGTCTGCATCACTTTTTTGATTTCTGTCTTGAATGGGAGGGGAGGGAGTGGGGGTGGGGGGTCGATCTGATTAATTTTGGGAGGGGGTGGGGTTAGAGAATGTGACGCAGCTGCATTCACACGACTCGAGCCAAAGCTGGAAGGAGGACCTGTATCTGCTCCCAGCCAGCCAATCAGCTTCTGCTGTGGAATCTTCTGGAAAACTGCATGCGATGAACGCAGGCTGTCCTACCAATTCAGGGGCTCAGCACTCGGAGTCAGAGGGTGGACATGGCGCACAAGACAACTGCACATGGTAGGGGGTGTGGGGGGGTATGTGTGTGGGCCGGTGAGGTTTGTGAAGCAGGATTAAGGAGTTAACTGGGCTAACTTTCATAAAAACCAGTGTGAGAAACTCAGGACTTCGTCCAATTAAATTTCACCTCAATTGAATCATTTACCACAGTCGACCAGTTAACTGCTTAGTCCGTTTCAAGAAACATCTTCACAGAATTGGGGGTATTATAACTGGACCTAGTCTCAGCGCTAGACATTGGATCTCAAATGGAACATCTCAGTATTGCTAACTTCTGTTTTTTTTTTTCGGTTCCTGCATTCTGATTGGTGCCTGCAGATTTATAACAGTGGCTTTGGCAGTTTATCGTTTTCACACTCCCACTATACTGTAACATTTCAACAGATGCAGTAACTGACTGTTCGTTTAAGAGCAAGGCATGCCTCCGGAGCTGGAAAGGGTAATATGGAGTCTGAATGAAGAAGGTAGTTAGTCAGCACAGGCAACTGAAAGGCTGAATGTGACCCAGGCACAGTTCCAGAGAGGAATTTGAGTACATCCTGGATCTTCAGTGGCTGCTGTGGAATGTTCATCCTGTATCCCAGCAACCCCATAACTCCCAAGCCATGGGTCTGTCCTGAAGACAGCTCCAGCCTAAATTCCACTATCAGCCTGATCTTCCCACAAAAAAAGATGTTTTTGTTCATTTTCCGGGAGATGGTGTTGAACTTATACAAGCGGGAGGGGAGGAGGGGGTTAAATTCTTATATACCGTTTGTCTCTGCTTTTCTGGATCGTTCTCATAGCACAATATGGGCTTCCACAGCATCTCAGTTCCCTGTTTTGCAAGACAGTTCTGAAACCTGAAAAGAATGATGTGCGAGTTCATTATCGTGAAATGGGAACAAGTGCTGGATTATATATTAATCAGAATTCAGATCAATCCTTATAGGGCATGGGGGCTCAGACTGCGGACAGGCCCGATCGAGAGCTAATCTCACCCCTACTCCGCTTAGCTGACCCAGGGGCCACACTAAACCCCGCTCCCTGTGTAAGACTTCATCCAGTAAGTTCATGTTTTATTCACACCAAAGCTCTTACTGTCCTTAAATACTGTAAGGATCAACCATAGCCAGCAAACAGAGAGATATTAAGTAATACTCAAGAGAAGAAATATTGTTTTGCTGAGGCTTAACATGGTTGCAGCTTGCTTCACACAGTAGACTGAATTATGAGCTCCATATAAAGGCGATCAATCTGAATTCATGGGATGAAGAATGGAAAATACAAATATACTAGAATAAAACAGATGAGCTCTTTTAAAGGTGACTCTGGTGCTGCCAAGTCTATAAGGCTCATGAAGGCTGTCATTAAGCTGTCAATTCAAAAGCAAGTCATAAGGGAAAGTAGTGAGCTGCATAGCATGACCATAGCTAGCACTAAAAAGCACAAGAAAGCATTTTAAGAATGTCCACACTGCTGAGCTGGCTGTCCCACCCTCCACTGGGTGAGCTACGCAATACGCAAACATCAGGGCCTAATCAAGATCTGGGTGAAGTTTCTACTCTGTCTGGCGATCCTTTGGTTCTATTTTAATCAAGTGACCATTTGTAACAATCCCCGCTTTGGTGGATTATGTCCCTTCTAATGAGCTGGGTACCTTTCAGTTTTTTTGTGATGTCATGCCACTGAACTTCAACAGACTTGGTAGGTAGACAGGAGAGCGATAACGGACAGCACAGAGGCTGGCGACAAATATATGATGTATATGACAAATATATGGTATATACACTGCCTCATTAACCTCAGTGACACTTTGCATGTGTGAGCAGTTCTGGCCATGTACTTGTGAGTTAGAACTAAGGCGAAGAAATAACGTCGGAGTGAGTATGCCGATAATAGCCTTGCAAATGCCAGCAGAAACGCTGTAACGTTGTGCCGGTGCCTCATGTGGAAGCGACTCGCCCTAATTTGAGTTATTTTGACAGATTTTCGATCAAGCAAGTGCACACTGATAACGATGGCATCTTTACTGATGTAGAGTATGTGCAATTTAAATTGCAACTTTAAACAGGCCGCTCTCTGCTTCGGAACCTTGTCATTAACACATTTGATTTGGATAAAGTGAACGATGTTTCACCAGGCAGAGATAGTATTTGCTTAATAAAGAAGCACCGAAGGTAATGTCAATAAAGCATACTTTACATTTGCCAGGTCTTCCATGAGCTTCACACGGGGACAGGTGATATTCCTGATTTTCCTGATATTCCTAGATGCTTTGATATTCCGTAATACTGGCTGACGATGCCAACGTGAATCGTTTGGGCGGTGGTGAGGACACCTATTTAAGATCAAGGGATGTGCATCGAGAGATGAGCCCAGAGTCAGATCCTAATCTGAGCTATGTTAACCATTTAGACCATTGTAAAATTCCAGTACCGACAGCTTTGCAAAACGAAACATCTATTTTCAACAATATCCAGAGCAAAATGTATTATTTTGTATGATAGTAAGTTCTATTTAGTTCAACAAAATATGTGACTCCTACATTTGACAAAGACCTTTACTAGTCAATAGAGGTTTTCAGAATTAAACCCTTTGGGAAATGCTGAATAAAGTACAGTGCGTGGGTTCTAGTGGTTGATTAAAATTTTTATTTGAAAATGATGGGTGACTTGAAGGAGCATTTTCACACTTTACTGGCAACTTGACAGTTGAAGTGCTTCAAATTCAAAATTTGACCCAGGTCTGCACGAAGTGTGACAGTTGATAAATTTCCACAGTCTTTGGTATGTATCAGTTTCGCCGTCTTAAATGTGGAGAAGTGCTGTCGCTGAGATAACAAAATCATTGAGCAAGAGTCTTCTCAGCGTCCCCTGAGAGCCAATGAAACACAGCTGGCAAGACAGACCTGAAACCATCTGGAGATGAAGACCTCAAGAAGGTCTTTTTGACTGCTAAAGGAGACTCATCTATACAAGGTGCACAAAACCACGTGAAGCACCTTAAGTGACTTCATCCACAGGCAGATCCATGTGAATAAGGCTTTGGTTCACAATAATTTCTTTAAGCAAAACTAAGCTATGGATCAGGCTTCTCATGGATCAAGGATGTTTTAAGGACATGTTAAGACAAGCCAAAAAATTAGGAGCCATTTATTAATTTCAAATGGGATGGATTTCTGTGGGACAGCCCCAAAGGGACTTCACAGATTGACCTCAAATATTATAGTGATAACATACATTCAATACGTAGGCCTAATACAGATACTAAATGATGTGAGTGCACTAAGTCTACTGTGTACATAAGCTGTCTGTTTCCAGAAGGTGATATGATGTAACCAGGCCATAAGTCTTCCCCTATATCCTTCAGATGGGAGACTTTCACACGGTTTTGAGGGGATCGTTTTATGGTGTGCAGGGCAGTTGAATTGATGTGTTATTCTCCCGTTGGACAGGGGCCAGGCGGAACAGGAGAACAGGTTGTTTAGATAAAGACTGGTTTTCGTTCCTCCGGCGCTATGTTCGCAAAATGCAGCTCGTGGTTGCCCGGACAACCAATACTAAAACTAAGGAGAAGAGTTACAGTTTATTTGTTCACAAAATAGGAGCGGGGACAGAGAGACGTTAAACCGCCACGGAGCGCTGTCCTCGCTGAGGGCCCCTCATCATCTGCCAGACCAAACCGGCTGACAGAGCAGTAAACAGCAGGAGCTACAGCTTCCAAAGTGTGCGTGCGCGTGTATGTGTGTGGTGTGTTTGTGTGTGTGTGAGGGACAGAGAAAACAAGAGAGAGAATGTGTGTGTGTGTGTGTGTGTGTGTGTGTGAGGGACAGAGAAAATGAGAGAGAGAATGTGTGTGTGTGTGCATGTGAGTGTGTGTGAGTGTGTGTGTGTGTGTGTGTGTGTGTGTATTTAATGGCTTTGGAACCCTTTCACAGCAGTAGAATATATTCAAAGCACCAGAACAAGCCCATGGCAATAACAGAAACCATTAACTGCGAAGGAACCCGTTGACAACAGTGGAACATTCCTTGCTGCAGTGATGCCAGTTCACTGCAGTGGCACAGACAGCAGCAGCTTTCAAGCCAGTGGAACATGTTAAGAAATAGAACCCATTTCCAGCAATGGCACATGCTAAGAAATAGAACCCATTTCCCGCAATGGAACATGTTAAGAAATAGAACCCGTTTCCTGCAATGGAACATGCTAAGAAATAGAACCCATTTCCTGCAATGGAACATGTTCACAGCGGTCTAGGACATTAATTCAAGTGATTCTCAGACTTGGTCCTGGAGCCTCTCTCTCTATGTTGATTTTGCTACACCAGTCTCTGGATAAATTAAGGTTGCTGAACACATGTTTGAGTTCTACAGTTATTTTTCACCTTACCTTGTTCCTAACACACTCTAAAAAAATGGCTTTCTCGCACCTTTAAAGGTTCTTCATGTGTCCTGCTGGGGGAGCCCATAAAAGTTTTGCTTAGATACAGATCTTTAAGGGGTTCCTTATATAACCCTCAGAATAAGGTTCTACAGGGAACCCGTGAGTAAAATCTATATCAAAGAAGAACCTCTACAGGTTCCCCCAGCAGGACAAGTGAAGAACGCTTTTGGAACCTTTTTTTTCTCTAAGAGTGCAGAATGCAGCCATTGAATGCTGCCATTTCATTGTCAAACTAATTACTTGCTTTCATAGACCAAATTTCCACACTTTCATGAGTTAGGATCCCACTGATTTCAACAGACAGTCGATGATCTATACAATTAAATATATGACCTCTTTCAAATGGAGGAAATTGGCTTACAGCACAATAAACGAATGAAAGCAGTATTGATAGTCAATATGTAATTTCATGACTGATTAAAACACACTGATCACACAATGGGCATTGGGTATGCTGTGGCCCTAGAGGGTAAAGTAACAAGGTGCATTACCATGGTTAGGGAGCTGGGCTCCCAGCTCACAGGTGGAGTTTTCGATTCCCAAGTAGGACACTGCTTGGGACTTAACCCAAATTGCTTCAGTAAAAATATCCTGTTGGATAAATGGATAATGCGTTGAGATGTAAATTGTGTAAGTTGCTCTGAATAATGGCTTGTTACGATTCAGAGGTTGCAACTGTTGTGTGCAACTCACACAATCCATATACAGATTACCATTATCTAAAGCACAATTTAAAGCAGGGATTTAGAATCGGTAAGCCTACAGTGGATTGTATAACCCATGAATATCACTGTATGTACACCAAATGTAAATACGAATTTGTGTGCACATTAAATCCAAGTTAAGTTGTTGGGGGCATGTATTTTATTGCAAGTTGTTGAGGACACGTATTTTATTTGAATTCCAATCATTGGTATGTTGTTTCTCTGTGTTTTGAGTAAGTTGTGCAGTCGTGCTAATCACCCTTTCGTATGGGCGCTGACCAAGCACAGGCAGGAAAAGGGTAAAAGCGGAGATAGAAAAGCAAAAATAGCGGAGAACCTCTGCTAGAGACTGCAATCGATCTGCAAGCCTGCAGCTTGAGTGCAAAGAGACATTTTAGTTTCCTGCCACCCTGGGTTAAGTGTCACTTCCTTTCATATCTAAGTGTGTGTGTGTGTGTGTGTGTGTGTGTGTGTGTGTGTGTGTGTGTGTGTGTGTGTGTGTGTGTGTGTGTGTGTGTGTGTCAGTCAAAGTGGCTCAGGCTTGGTAGCTGTTGAATGCTTGAGTGCAGTTTGTTTGATGTAAACACCCACCTGTCATAAGTCCTGTAGTTGATGAGGTCAGATGTGTGATGTGTATGACACTGTTGTGCTGTTCAGGACACGTAGTTGATCTTAGATCCAGTTGCTCTCATTGCCAGTCTGAGCCATATGCTGTTTTTGCAGTTCTTAAAATCTGTATGCCAGAACCATATGCTCTTTGTATTGTTTTATAAACGTGCAAAAGAGTGTGCATGTGTGAGAGCGAGTGAGTGACTAAGAGTGTGTATTAATGGCAACTAAGCCTGAACCACAGACTACTGACTGAGAAGTGGCCTCGAATTCACGTTACCTGCCGTCTGTCAGACAAGCTCCACTGCATGAGTGTGAGGTTGGGGGCGTATGCACACACGCATTCACGTGGTACCTCTATCTGCAACAGAAAATGTTTTAGAAACGGAAATTGTCTAAAACACAGCCTAGCCTCCGCACCAAGTCATTGCTGGAAAGATTTGCCACAAAGGCTAAAACCGTAGATCGGATGGTTTTGTTTGTAATCATGTTGTTTAAATTAATTCCAGGTACTTAGGAATTAACCAACAACAAACAATAACACAAAATACTTCGCATGGGTTCAATGAAAACTAATCGATGTTAAGAGGCTATTCATAAATCCGCCTGTCTGTTAATTTAAAAACATGGTTGTATGAAACAAGCCGAGGCGACGATGACGTTCAGCCCGGTTTCGAGCGGTTTCTCCGCAGAACTGCCAGGGGAACTCTTGTTTTCACTCAGTTTGCACGTGTCGTAAAATGACGGAAGGAAACACAATAAACCATGACCCAGTTCACAGGTGTTTCTGTAAGGGGGCGAGCTCAGACCGTTTTTTTTTTTTTTTTTTGTGTTCCTATTCCGTTACCCTAGCTAAACCAGTTGAATGCACTGCACATTTTGCTAAAATATTAACCACATAACAGTGCATTCATGTAGGCAATAGCGCTGGCTAACTCAAAGCTCTCCCCTTGGGTTTCCTACCATGGTACCATTTTATAAATTGTCCTCATATTTCATCTTATTGCGGGTGATTCAGTGCCTTTTTTCTTAGCATTGTAATTGCCAACACCTGAATACATTTATCATGCAAATCCGAGACTCGCAGGCAAACATAAATTTGAGGAACGCTTTTCCCACGAGGGGTGACGGTATCGTTTATCCTATTCTTGATGCTCGCGCGCCACCGCGTGCTGAGACATTGAATAGCATCGAGTCTGGAAAAATCTACTGTCGCCGGCGTGCAGAATAGTGCCAGGCTTATTGAAGCGAAAAGCTTCTGTTCTACCTGAATTTCGTTCCCTCTCTGGACTGGAATAACACTTGGCATTTTAAAGCCAAGATAGAAGTGAGAGACACATATAAGCTACAGAAGACATTATGTATTATGAATTGCATCGATGCACAAGGAATATAGTTTTAAATATATGGGAACATTGATAGGTCCATATTGATCCAGAAAAGGTTGTCTTATGCTTCTAAACAAATACTTTTTTTGGTGCTATTAAGAACCTTTTGCAAGAGTAATTTTAGCAAGCCTTAACATTTCATGAACTCATGAGTCTAGTGTTCCCAGGCTCTACCATGTGATGTGCAAAATATGACCAGAACTGAGAATGTGGTCACTCAGGTGATTAACTTCTGATTTTACAGTAAGTACTCTGTGCTCTATTGTGGAAGGCCATTATGTCACACAGTGATGTTACAGTAAATACTCCCAGTATTCCATTCTAACAGGCCATTATGTCAAACAGTGACTGAGCTAGTCTGTTGTGCTCTGGCTACATGGGGTAATTCACAGCTTAAGGCTACAATTGCATCACAAGACACTGCAAGGTGTTTCCAAAATTCTGTTTGGTTAAATATTGTTATGCATCCATCCATCCATTACCCGTAGCTGCTTAATATCATCTAGGGTCGCAGGGGCTGGATCCTATCCCAGCTTGCATTGGGCAAAAAGGCATTGTAACACCCTGGACATCCATGTGCCAGTCCATCAGAGGGCCAAACAAACAGACTGACTTACAAAAACACACATGGGCAATTTAGCAAGTCTAGCCTGCATATTTTTGGACAAAGGGAGGAAACTGGAGAAGCTACTGAATACCTATGCAAACACAGGGAGAGGATAGGGGGAATCGAACCTATGATTATAAATATATATCCTTCATGCTGTGATGCTACAATGCTAATAACTGAGCCGTGTACATATACGTCCATTTAATTTGCTATACAGTTATTATATAGTTTTGTGCCGGTAGAAACTATGAAGATGGAGGTTAATCTCCATCAAAACGACTTTCAAATTGTGGAAATCAACACTAGAGACGAGGGAGAACTGACAATCAACAAATCAACTTAAAATAAATCAACGAATACAAGCATGATATTTAAATCACATACTTTATTTAAAATAGACCCAAACACTGCTGAGGAGAAATGTCTGTGTCATTAATACAAACAATTAAAAAAGTATAAGCATTAAAAAAAAAATAAAACAACAAAAGTTACACAGCCGTCTAGACAACAGCATACATCCGCTGGTATACAGGAGAGCGAATGCCAGACACTTCTTGGGAATGCAGTGTGTTTGTCCATACAAATGTACTTTAAATTCAACAATACTCTTCAGGTCAAAGTAAGCTTGCTCCAGTTGTAAAATACCAAATGAAAGAAAGACAAAAAAAAACAAGTTCAATAGAAATAAGGCAGGTATACCTTTCTAAAATCCTGTAGATAACCACGAAACGAATCGATACTTACATCCGCCATGAGCACAGCTAAGACCCCGTGTACCACTCTACTGACAGCGGTAACACCGGCCGGGTTTCAGGAAAAGCAAAGCTCAATTTCTCTCTCCGTCTCTAACTGGGCTTTCTGGAGGAGGACCAAACAGGCTGGTGCTAAACATGAGGAGACTTAACAGGTACTGCCACCTGCACAAAAATACTAAAAACCCTTTGTTTGTGTGTGTGTGTGTGTGTGTGTGTATGTGTGTGAGAAAGAAGAGTGCAAAGGGAAGAGTGTGCTTTTCACTCAGGGGCCTGGTTAGGAAATATGGGGGTGTTCTCATGTGACATCCTCAATAAGACTTCCAGACACACGCTCACGCACTGACACACACATGCATTCACATACTGACGTATTTCAACTTCTCAGATGCTGGTAAATTTTGAAAGTCTTCCTGCAGACCCCTGAGAACTTTATGCTGACCATGTCATGAACAATAGGTGCTATCATAATATAAAAGAAGCATTTTGTTCTGAAAGTATGTGAAACTGTGGGATTCTTTGAGAACCCGGGTGATCTGCAGGGATATTACATCAAATTGGTTAAAGCATGTATGGTAATTATGTGATGTAGCTCAGAGACACTCTCACTCACTCACTCTCTCACAAGGTCCACTTTACCAATGCAGGTGGGACAGATGAAGAGGGGTAGCCACTTAAGACAATGCTGTTATCACTCCCCAATCCACTGACTCTGGATCAGCGTTGTTCCTTTCTTGTTCCTTTCACATAATTGCCAGAGTTAAAACTGTTGGGACAGACTGATCCTGGATCAGATCTTGGCAGCAGATTTTTGAGTAACACCAAAAAAAAAAAAGAAGGGACTCCAAACTTTACCAAAGGACAAAACCATCTCAATATTTTATTAAATGTTTTAAACGTCTTCATCAAACCCATTTATAAACTGCCATTTCACAACTGCCAATGTTTAAAACTTCAAACAAACCATAGAGCGTCACTATCCTAGGTTCCTGGAGGTATTTTCCATATTCAGAGAGAAATATAAACAGATTACCCGGTGAATCCGGTCAAAAACCAAGACAGTTAGCTTGAAGTCTATCCAACCCTGTGAGCCACCATCCCTGGTTAGGGGGCATGGGTAAAATCTGACAGTACATATACCATAATATAATATAAAAAAAAAAAAAAAAAAAAACACTTTAAATCTAAAAAGACAGCCGCTGAAGAAGGCAGTGCGAGGAGAGCCTGGAACCTCTGGCATCAGCGTGGGAGGAGACACGACAGACGACGGAGCTGTAGACGCCGTGAGCATAAATGCTCAAAACATCCATGATTTAAATTACTATTTAAATCCAAAAGGAAACCAAAAAGACATAACTTAGACAAAAATAAAATAAATTAGGAGAGCCGCCTTCTGTGGAACATAGTGCTGCATGTTTGGAGCGCTGTGAGGAAACGTCTTCTTGTGACCTCACAAAAATGTTTCTGTGACGTCACAAACATGCTTGTGACATCATAAAAATGCTTTTGTGACAGCACAGGGAGAAAAGTAACTTTACAAAAGGGGCGTGTATGAAACTAAATGCAACTGTAACCCACAGAATAATTTCAAACTGCAATTAGTTAAAGCAGAATGGTGGTAATGCTAATCAGTGCTTTTAGAGAGAGCCAAATAGTGAAAATGTGTTTTAGAAAAGAATTCCATCACCTTGTGGGAGGAGGGGGGGCTGTCCTGCGATTGGCCGCAGCACGGCAACGGGAGGTACAGTCTGTAAAACACTACTGTAAGGATCATGCAACTGTATCCAGGCTTGAGAGAAGGGTGCTCATGGCGCTTTCAGCTCCTCTTTCGGCCTGTTAAAAAAAAAAAAAAAAAAAAAAAAACACTCAAGTCACCTACTTTGATTATGACATCACAGCACAGAGTTCTGAATGGATGACATCAGTATAAAACGTTTTTAACACTATTCCACATCCTGGTAAAAATACCCACGTAAACAATCACATTCAGCAGGGGATTTGAGCCTGTTCACTCACCCCTTTGTGTCCATTTTCTCCTCTGCAGGGGCTTTCTCCTCTTCTTTCACTTCTGTGAGAGTGGAAGAGCAGAGAGAAAGCACACAGTTCAGCTTCACGCGTTTCCTTTTACTGAAGGATATACTTATATACTATCGTCATTTTGGTCATTTGAGATGAGGGGGGGTCTGAGGCCTAGGATCTACAAAAAGCTGCTTTGTGACCATATGATGTAAAAATCGCTACGGAAAAAAAAATGTGTATATAGTAGTCCCTCCAAATCCAGTCAAAAACTGTGGATAATAAACAAACCATCTGCTGAACCCACATATAATGTGATTTGCATGTACATACATACATGATGAAGTTTAATTGATAAATTGCGCACAGCAGGACATTATCAACATTAAATACAGTAACGATAAACTACATTGCACATTATTAGACAGTACCTCTCTCTCGAATTAAAGGGATTCTGACATTTTAGCCTAATCCTCAAGAGACAATAGAGCAATGGAAAAAATATGCATCAAGGGATGACAGAGCAATGAAAACCACGCTTTTTGTACACCTCAAAGACCGAAGGAACAATGACACAGACGCAGATACTGCGATAGCGCAGCAACTAACCCTATCAGCGAGAATGCTACAGGCAGACTGGATGAGAGTTCTGCAGGGAAGTGTGGGCATGGGGTCAAAGGAAAACAAGTCTAGTGGCTAAGGTACATGACTGAGACCCCGGAGGTTGGTGGTTCGAGCCCCAGTGCTGCATATTGCTCCCAGAGGGCCTTGGCCCTCGGTTAGCCTGATCAACTGTAAGTTGCTTTGGATAAAAGCGTCACCTAAAAATGACCGTAATGTAATGTAACCCACTGCACGTGCCTGGGCTGGCAGATGTCACCATTTTACAGCCTGTACTCGCTTGGCAGGCAGTTTGAAACTTATGAACGTTTATTTTTGGAATTTTCCATTTTTTTTTCTCGAACCGGTAAACAGCGGATAACTGAATCACTGACATTGATTCGTTGTTCGCCACCATTTTTAAGCTACAGGATGTGATAGCTGAAAAGCATCAGGATAAGAAAGGTGGGCCTTCAGAGAGTTCGGGGTCAGGCTATCAGCTCACCTTTCTTCTCCTCTCCGTCCTTCTCCTCCTCGGTCTTGGCCCGTTTGGACTTCTTGTAGTTGGCTGCGTTTCTGCGACCACCCTGCCCTTCATCCTCAGAGTCTGAGAACTCTTCGTCACATGCTATCCTCTTGTCATGGGCGCGAACTGCAGATGGCACGCACACAAATCCCGTCAGGTTATACACACAAATCCAGTCATGTGACACAATAAAAATTTTGTCTAGACCACAAACCTGGGCACAGCAAAAATGCACATGAAGGCACATACACAGGCAGAAACGCAAAACACACACACACACACACACACACACACACACACACACACACACACACACACACACACAAGCTTGTACATACAAGCTTACTTATACATACATGCACGCGCACACAAACACACACGTGCATACACAAATGCACCCAGCCGTATATACACACAAACATATGTACACAAAGCATATGTATCACACAAGCATGTATCCACACATGTGCCACACACACACACACACACGCACGCACACGCACACTCGCCCGCCCGCACGCACGCCCGCCCGCCCGCACGCACGCACGCACGCACGCAAGGCAGGGCCTTACTGGAAATGCGCTTGTCAGGGTCCTCCTCCTCCTCGTCACCGCTGTCGTCCTGCACGGCGTCCTCTGGGATAGCCTGCATCTGCACGCCGGGGGCATGGGGCAGCATGCGCAGGTTCTCAAACAGACGCTGCCTGCGCTCACACAAACACCAACAGAGCAGCGTCAGGGAGGGCTTCCAGAACATTCCCAGCCACCCCTTTTAAGTAAAAGCTCTTATCCAGAGAAAATTAACAGTTGTTTTAAAACATTATTCTACAGCAGGATATTTACTGAAGCTGATATAACCTTGGAACTAAACATGCAACATCTTAAGTTAAAGGCCCAACTCACCAACTGTTATACTATACTATCGTGCACTTCAGAATTATAGTGCTTAGTTTAATATAGACTTATTGGCTCAGAGTCCAACCTATCTCACTTTAAGTGCTAAAACTGGCCACTAAAGCTGCCAAAATCCAAAGACACTGGTCTTCCAGGACAGGAGTTTGAGATCCCAGCTTTGCACTGAGCACTGAATTGCACCATGGGAGATAACGGAGTCATAGAGGAGACTGCAAAACCCAGAAAGCGGACTACAGCCAGAACACAGCTTAAGCCAAATTGCCGTGGCAACAGGACAGCCCACTGCACGTCGCACTCACTTGATTTTCTCCAGGTAGTCGTTTGTGTTCTGGTTGGTCATGTTGGAGGGGCTGATGTGCAGTTTGAAGTCGGGGCCAAAGTACTCAAAGTAGTCATTGTATGGGAGCTCTGAGGGACAGCAGGCGAAAGCAGCAGGTCAGTCGGACAGGAGGTGGTACCGCACTGCATTCTCTGTTCTATAGCAATTCTCTACATCAGTCACTAGTGACTCATATCCATGGAACAATCTCAACCACATATTACAGATGGAACTATTCAAGATTCAAGAAACAGACCTCACGTAACTCTACTTTCGCTCTCACACACACACAGACGCCTGCACTTACACATGATGGGATAAGGTTTGCTTTCTCATACAGTTTAACGGTGAGTTTCACCCATCATGCTTAGCATTCAGCTGCACCCCCTCCCTCTGACTCATACAGACAGACTGACCGTTGGGGATGGAGCTGTCCAGGGCAACAGCAGTCTCGTAGGTCCAGCAGCGGGCAACGTTCCGGATGGTGTACCCACCCCCACCCAGCATCAGCAGCGGCAGGTTGAAGCTCTTCATGTACTCAACACACTTAGCATGGCCTGGAACACACAGACATATGCAACTACATTACCCAACACACCTAGCACGGCCTGGAACACACAGACATATGCAACTACATTACCCAACACACCTAGCACGGCCTGGAACACAAAGACATATGCAACTACATTACCCAACACACTTAGCACAGCCTGGAACACACAGACATATGCAACTACATTACCCAACACACCTAACATGGCCTATGCAACTACATTACAACACACCTAACATGGCCTACAAGACATACACATACAAGTACATTACCCACCTACATGCACATATACAACTAAATCATCCTATGTACTTGCCATGGCCTAAAATACACATACATATACAATAAACACTCGATACACTTAGCATGGACAGGTGTATGTATCCAAGTGTGTCCAGGTGAAAGGCTGTGGGGCCGTACCTTTGATGGTGAGGTTGAAGCAGCCGAGGCGATCTCCAGACAGAGAGTCTGCACCACACTGCAGCACCACTGCGCTGGGCTGGTACATCTCCATCACCTTTGCCATGATCTACAACACAGACAAACACACACAAATTTATACATGCACAGCGTTATACACACGCACATGCACACACACTTCACCTTGCTTATATACCTATGCAACACTTACAGGTTTGAATATGGCTTCGTAAGACTCGTCATCGATCCCGTCCCGCAGGGGGTAGTTGACAGCGTAGTACTTTCCCTTCCCAGCACCACAGTCCAAACACAGTGTCCTGAGAGACACAACAGGTCAAAACACAACCACAACTTCAACATCCTGAGCAGTCATTGTGCCTGTTTACATAGAAAAAATATGTCAAGTTTCAGTTTTCAAACAATCAACCATAGCTTCCATAGTCTCACCTGAAAAACAGTTTTAACTAAAAACTTGAAAAAAATACAAAAATTACTGGCTGAAATTAATTGGGCATGATTTTAACAAAAGAAATAAAAAACGTTCTATCCTGACTTTATGCCCCATTCTGTCCCTCAGTGATGACATCACAGACTCACCCGGAGGTCTCCAGTGCCAGGGAAGTACTCCCCATACTTGTGGAAGGACACAGTCATGACGCGGTCAGTGGTGTAAAAGGCCTCCTCCACGCCGTCGCCATGGTGAATGTCGATGTCGATGTACAGCACTCTCTGGTGGTATCTGCAGGGGACAGAAAGAGAGAGGTGGCCTTCAACCCAACAGTTTTAAATATAGTTAGCCCCATGTCATTATTTCTGTAACACTGAAACATTTCAGCAGAAAGTTACACTTCCTGCAAAACAACTACACAGACCAGACCCTCTTCTGCCATAAATATGAACAGAAAAGGGTCAAGATGACAACCAGATTAATTGTGTATTATTTTACTTATTTAATAAAAAAAATGTGCTACATAGCTCAGGAATATTAAAACGTTAAACACTCAGAACACAACATTGTACTTCATTCCAGGCCTTACCAGAGTTACATTACTGTGCTGACTGGGCTAAAATTCACATCCTGAACACAGCCATATCCCAGACAAACTGCTTAACAAGACGATAACTCTGACTGAATGAACCATTTCTTGAAAGTGCTGAAAATTCATAAAGTGAAATTGCATCAGCGCTGTTGGTCCAGGCATCGATTTCCAGTGTTAGCGCTGACCGCTACTCCTACGCCATGAGGCCAACATTGATTATCTGAGGTTAGTTATGTCTAACCTCGGCACAACCTCACACTCTGTAATGAGGGCAGCACCGCAGACATCTACACACTGTCATTTAATTATCCACTCGACAGGAGGACAGTCTGTGGTCACCTTTTCATTTCCGCTGAACAGGTGGTGATACATAAAGGTATTTTCATTCAAATATAGCTCAACAGTCCATCAGTGGCAGTTGGAGAATGACAGTTGGTGAGAAGAATTCATCGCCTCAGATTCCGGTCATGCCTTCCGAACGGGCATTCTAGAACGTCTTGTAGCAGCTCACACCACTGTCTGTACACAGTCCTGCTGCCAGGCTTTTCAGTGAATGAGGGGGCCGTACCTAACCCACGCAGGCAGAAAACGACCAATCCGCTCTCTGTACTAGAGATGGGATGTTACCAAGTAAAACGGTCCATCATGGTGTGTCTTTTCCCAGAACATCAGTCAGCTGCAGTTGTGTTTTCATTTTCATTTAAAGGCAGACGCAACTCACATTTGTCACAACTAGGGTGAAAAGTTACATCTTTAAGAAGTTAAAATGTGAAATGTGGCTGTCAGTGGCACAGGCCAAGAGAGGAGTGACAGAATGGGCTAAAGACGCTAAGGCATACTTGAGAAGCTCCAGGATGGCCAGCACGATGTCGTTGACGTAGCAGAACCCCGACGCCTCTGACTTCTTGGCGTGATGGAGTCCTCCAGCCCAGTTGATGGCGATGTCCGTCTGCTGCTTGTTAAGCTTCACCGCCCCGGCTGGAGAGAGGGACAGAGAGAGGGGAAAGGAGGGAGACAGAGAGAACCATCAGCTTGCATCAGTCTGATGAAACTCCTCTTACAGATCTGCATACTTTAACATCTTACACTCAATGTTTTTGTCATGCACGCACACAAACGCACACACAGTATCTTGGAGGGACAGTGAAACAGCTAACCCATTAACTGCAGATCAGCTGCTGTCACTCTGCACTACTGGTGCAAAGCCACAAATAATGACTAACTATATACCCTTAGTAGATCCCCAATCTGGACCCCACCTTGATTTCGAGCACAAGACCAGAAAACGGTAGGATAGAGAGGTCAGTGCAGGAACAGACACACACTTACCTACAGATCCTCCTGTGGAAAGCTGGCAGAACTCAAAAAGGCCGTCAAACACTGGACAGTCTTCACCCACGTTGACTACACAGAAAAAGCAGAAGAATTAAAATCAGGCTCCCAAATTATAACTTTTACACCAGCCTGATTTATCCTGATATTTTCAAATACACATTACATTCTGTAGTCTGCACAACTTATCTGAATACTGTCATCAAAAGTATTCTGGCTATAAAGGTCAATTTCTTGACTTCATCCTAAAATGATTTGCATATATTACAGACAAAGGATCATGATTCAGATTACTCAGGAATGGGACTGCATGATACATCGCATTTTTAAAAACATCGCAAATGAATTAATCGCGATAAGCATATCACAATGCGTTGTTATAACTGGATTATTTTAACTGAATAAGACGATAACTGTACGGAACGTAGAGAGCAGAGAATAGCCGCACACACGCACGCACAATTGGCTCTTGATGGAGATGTGTGCAAAACGATGATGTCATGCACAAGACGAGCAGGGAGCAAACAAAGAAGCACCTTGGCTGTGTGGCACTATTTCAGTTCCACACGTGACGACCACACTCGGAAGTTAGAAGTGATATGCAGTAAAGATTCACTGGCCACTGAGAAATTGGGAGTGATGTGTCTTTACCCAAGAAGAACAGGTAACATGCAAGTCATTATTTCAAGTTTTAAATATACTTTAAAATAATTGAAACTGATTAAATGCTTGAATCTCACTGCATACCGCTATTACTTATCACATTTTTCTCCATACCGCACAGCCCTGCTCAGGGATGTCATTTCTGCACTGTGGTTCGGAGGATGTACTCACATCTCTGCATCTGTTTGCTGTACTCAGACATGTTGTCGGGGCGAATGGAGCGGAGGAACTTGATGTAGTCATCGCTGTGGTATTTGGTCATCTCCTCTGCATTGGCCTTGTGGGGGCGCTGTGAGACAGGATGGTGAGCAAGTGGGTGACCAGTTCCTCAATTTTTACTCTGCATAACCATCTGTATTTGAAGTTCTGTTTGTGAACACTAACTCCTCTAAATAAGTGTCACAAACATCCCCAACTTAAGCGTTTTTATTACTCAAATCAATCCCACAAAAAACTAATACTTGAACATACTCAAAACAATTCACCCCAGACAAATACTATGGGAAAGTATTTGTCTTGCAATTATTTTGATGGCTGAGAAGGATTCAGCACAAGGTTACCTAAGGACAACTTACACCTCCTTCAATTTCACCATAATACTGATGGAATGGCATGACAAAACTGTTTACAGAAATACAGTCTATCACGTTATATATAACCACTTTATAAAAATCCAAATACCAATTTAACTTGTAATCAAATCTTAAAAAGGGACTTTCTACAGGCACTTCATGTACCAAATACCTTTGGAAAAAAAAAGAGTTTCTGTCTGATATTGGCATTCCAATTCTCAATCAATTTCCTCTGAAGAACCTCTCTGAAGAAAATGACATTTATACCGAGTCTGCCACCCTCACACAATGGAGGTGCATGGGAATTCACACTGAATAAACTGGTACATGATGTTCCTGCGCATAACTCACTCAGAACAATGTGTTCCAGAAGAGCCCGGAGATGCTCTGCACTGTGAACACCATGCCCTAGCAGAGGTTACTAGCCAATCAGAGAAGAGTATTGAGCACACATGATTAATGGATTTAAAGTCATATACGAGGGGCAGAAGCAAGGACATGCCATGCTACAAAGTGCATTAAGTCTGCAATACACTACGATTCCATCACACAAACCGACAAAATTTGAAATCCACCTGAAAATTTGAATACAGATGCATCTGAAGTGACTTTATAAATTCTCCTCATCTGTAATTGCAGAATTTTGCTGCTTTGTGATTGGTTAATTAAAGGACAGCTGCAGTGGGGAAAAAAACCAGTAAGCAGCTGGTATGCCTCTATAATGGTGGAGAGCACCAGACCACTGCTTAGGGAGCAAATTGCTGATACTCCTACTTTACCACATGACACAGCCACCATTACATTAACCCAAAATGGCACAGTCACTGATTGCTTAGCAAATGGCACAGAGTAGTTTAAACTATATAAAACAGTGATGGTAGACTGAGGTTCCATTAACTCGATAAAGGGAGGAGCTACAAAGAGCTGCCAGTCCCTGAGTTCTTTGAACCAATCAAAGAGCTTTGCTCTCCTCTGCAAAACCCAATGAGTGGCTTAGCTCAGTGGGGTAAAAGAATCATATGGTAGTGTAAGTCCAACCATTTGGGGTATCATGAAACTTCATTCTCAAGTCATTACTTCTGGCCCAGTTGAAGCATCAAAAATCAAGGCAAGACATTTTTATGCTGCGAGTGTGCAGAGTACGTACATATATCTCCATCTTCCTGTAGAGGCCATAGTTGAGCAGGAGGTTGTGGGTCATTCGGATTCGGTGAGGCTTCATGGGATGGCCCTGGCCATAGTAGTAATTCCCAACGTCGCCTTAGAATGGAGAGAGGGGAGGGGTTAATGGAAAATCAGAAGCAGAACCAATAAGAGACAACACATAAATAACACAACCTTGCAGAAACGGCTGCAATGAAGACTACAAAAACAATTTATATGGTTTAAAGAAAGGGAAAAATGCCTATGGACCTTTTACTCATCTATCATTCCATCGTGAATGGCCATCTCCCAGACTCATGGAAGAGAGGCCAATCATATGACTTCCATCAATCGACAAGCCCTGAATCTCACTACGTTTCACACTACAGACACATCACCAATTCCATACTCCCTAGTTGAGGTCGGGGAACACAAAAGAAAAATATTATTTGTACCCATGCTTGCTTGAAACCCAGGAGGGACCCCTGAAGCATGATGGGACTGAGGACTCAACCCAGCTCTACCCCAAAACTTTCCCCAGCAAGGCTGAGTCCATTGATGCCTGGCTAAGGAGGACCTCTGACCATAGTAAAGGTGAGGCTGGGGCTCAAACACCTGGCCACAGGCCTCACAGCCTCTCCACTAGTGGTGTAACGGACCGTAGATGATCTGTGATCCATACGGATCCCCCCACAAACTCAGTGCCATGGGGAGCCAGGTGCATATTGGTTTCACTCCAGCCTCCATTCTTGACTAAATGGTTACTTTCATTATTTGCTATATAAGTCCTGTTGTTTTGCTCACAGTGCATGTTAAAGGTGAAGAGGTTTTGTGTTGTGCTGTATGAAAAACAATCACTACTTATATTCTGTGCTTTGACGGAGTTGCCTGTTTGCAGCTGAATGAGCAACTGAATCGATTAAGACAACGCTGCTTGGTTAGGACAAAAACTAGCACACATATGCAGCCCTCCATGGTTCTGAATTTAACACTGCAGGCGTATGACATGACACCTATGTCATAACATGATATGCATCACTTGTAGCTTCTGGCTTCACATATGTTCACACCGTGCAACCCAGAGAACGCCCACCAAACAGTCACAAACACATCTCACAGAGTGTGGAAAGATCTGCAAACCCTTTTAAACCCACGCACTTTCGTTCGCTCTGAAGACCACCGGCTGACCTGCACAGCCATTGAGTCAAACAGGTACCATTCATGAGCAGTTTTCATTATGCTATCAGAAGTACAATAGAAAGCACACATCTAGTACAGCAAGGTGCTTGCAGAAGAACATAAACATATAAGAATGAGAAACATGTTGCACAGTCTATTCTCCAATGCAGGTGTATTAGCCAATGGATTCCACAAAGTTTTCACTATGAAATGCATGGATTACAACTTTTCTCCCAACAAAAAAAAAAAAATACAACACAAATGTTGGATGTTTGAAGAATTTTTTTGGACTCAAAGCCACGCCCAACAACTTCTGCTAATTACAGATTCATAAAGTCTTCACCTCGGCACTTTGACAGCCACAAAGCATCCATATCATTAATTTAGCATCGCATTGATAAAAACAGCACAGCAGACATGAGGTTACAACATTAAAAGAGCAAAATGGAAACACTAAGTCTTAAAAAAATAAATAACAAGAAATAAAAATAAAAGCATTGGAAGACCATTAATGAATCTTGATTTACTAATTTATTTACGAATACTAATTCAGGAACAGCTTGTTCAATATACTGCAATCCGCTGATTTAGAAATGAACAGTAGTGAAGTATCACCGAGAAGAGCGATCAATAATTGATGCAGTGAAGTATAATGTCTTAATTTCAGCGAGCATTCGATGAGATTAAAAAAGGGATAAGTTGAAATGTGCTGAAGGATCTTGTACATCGTGTGCTATGGTGTCAGGGAAACGAGTTCAAGCAGTGGCAAAGCGCTACGAACTCAGGACGGGGACACGGTGTGATATGAGGAAACCGGGCTAGTAGTGCCGTAGCTTATCACACACCACTCCGGATCCAGTGTAGGAACTAGCTGCCCTTCTTCAGTCTAGACGAAATGTTAGTAGCCTCAAAAAAGACTGAGTTTAGTGAGGAAATAGAACAGACGGTCTACTTTCTGGTCATGCCCGCAAGATTATCTGAAGATGTACATTGTTTGGTTAACTAGATGCAGTAGTAATGTACGCAGCTAGCCATCTTATATTCCCGGGAGATGCTGGCGGGGCCTAACTTCACACAGCCACGACCAGACACCCGGCAGCAGCCCTACGACCGAGCACCTCATTCTATTTGTTATGCGTTACAGGTTCCCATCATTTATGTAACCATCGCAGATTGTTAGTTAATATGCAGGCTTTCCGTAATGCTACTTAGATAAGTTATTTTATGCATCGCCAGCCAACTTGCCCCGCAGCAGCGTCGCGACAAAGCTGACCGTGAAATGACGCCACACATACATTAGTGTGATCTGGTTAGCCTGCCGTCTGATGCGACCCGATTCACTCCTAACTACCTTATATATTACCGTTCATTTACCAGCTGTCTGCTTTCACTGCGAACTTGTCGATGGGTTATGGAAACCGTTGACGGGTTTCACACACTGGATGCAATTTGAAGCCAAACATTACAGGGACAGACTCCGTGAGCTTCCTCACTACCTAACAATACAATCCGAGCCGGCGAGTTGTTTAGCAAGTACTTACTTATTAGCATGGACGCTAGCGATACTCCTCGCAACCGTGCGTAAAATACTGTCGATGTCTAGCAAGCATGCAATTAAATGAGATCCGCTAAAGAGCAACTCAGTAAGTTAGCAAACAACCAAACAAAACAAAGGCGAAAGAGTTTAATGAGACAGTCAGCTTGATAAGCTTGCGGTGCAGTTAAGAGTTACCACCCGGCTCGCTGCTTTGCACACTAGCCAGAGGATGCTGTACGGTTTTGCAATGTTAAGCTATCTAGCTAGGCTAGCTATCTGGCTACATCTTCCTCGATGGATTTAAATAAAGTCTCCGGTAGGCATTTAGCCGCTTTCCCCCCACAACTGAAACATTTCACTGCGCACTCCACGCATGCAGCTTCAAAAGCACAACAGTTTTAGCCTCATTCTTACCATCATAATAATAGCAAACTTTCTTCTTTGTTCCTTGAGTAGTGAGCGCCATTTTACCTCCAAATACAGTCACGGACTGTCTGCCGGAGTCTCAGCAGTGTGCAACTACAATCGGAATTTGGATTGACGTCATTTTTACCAATCAGAGCGCAGCGTTCACCCCAGAGGGCGTTGCGAATTGTTTTCCACCTATCGCCTTCTGCTCAAATGCGCGATTTCATTCGTTAGTTCTGGAGGCAAAAAGAGTTGGAGACTGAAATCCTCGACTTTGGCATTCAACATAATATTGAGAGATAATAGGTGCTAAGCATAATCACAGTGATTGTGTTATTTTAAAGTAGGCAGTTCCGGTAGTCAAATGTTAAAATGCCCATTTTCCCATAAGCGTTCATATATTAGTAATCATAGGGGTCTGCTTACGTAGATGTTACACGGCGAATCTTAAATCTAACTTAATTGTTTTAACTGGGGTTATACGTGTAAGGAAAAAGCTTCAATTACTGTAGATGGCACATCTCATTTACAATAAACACGTGAAATGAAATGAAGAGGGAAACAGACAAAATCTAAAGACATTGATTTTGCATTTCCAAATTCTTCTCAACTTCTAAAAAGTTCAGACAAATGAAGATATTAAAATGATTTTCATTGCCTGGACTCATTGGAATACCTGAAAACGTGACGCTTGACACAGCAGCAGACTGCATGTATTTGGATGAGAGTCTTTGCAGTCTATCTCAGCCTGAAGTTTGTAACAGTTTGAGCAGCAAAGCTACATCTGGGGTAGGTGTGTAAGAGAGAGAAGAGATTGAGGGTTGGTGTTGACTACCTGCTGTAACAGTTTAGGCATATATCTGACACCCTTGAGCTCAGTGACTAAGTTTTCATAACACAACATTCATTTACACAGCTGGGTATTTACTGGGGCAGTTTAGGTGAATGTCAATGTCAGTGTGCAGGGTGGGAATCAAACCTGCAACATCTGAGCTAGAGGACCAGCAGCTGTGGCGAGTCTACCGTACTCACTGCTTGGAATTTTGTTTCTCCTGTACATACAAATGCACATATGCACACACAGTTTCCTGTTCCTTCCTGACATACTGTTGAGAGATTATATTTATTGAATTTCACAGGTTCAAACTTAAACAATGAGCAAGACACCAGACTCCACCAGAAAACGTTTCCTTAGGACAGCAAGGCCATCAGATGGACCCCTCAGAGCCCAAATCCTCCTTTCCTCTCTTTGTCATCTCACTGTTCCAAACAGACTGCTGAGTGACCAGGTGAGTGACAGATGAAAGCCTTTTTACTTTCATCTGTCCGTGCTCTTTAAATCAGGGGAGGGAAGGAAGGGTGTGACTTTATGGTTTCTGGTGAAGCGCTTGATCGCAAAATGAGGTTCCAGCAATAGAAACAGTCAATCATAGACCCTCCACAAGTGACAGAAATGGTTTCCAGTCTATATGTGGACACGTGAAATTGAGTTACACACCTTTATTTCCATAGTATTTTGTCAGTATACATAAATTTGAAGCAAAAAAAGTTAAAAACAAAAAAAAAAACATTGGAAGAACAAAATGAAACAAAATATATAAAGACAATGATACACTATGACCCTAATCAAGTTCTCTATATTAAGAAAGATTATGTCACTTTGGTAATACAAGTGGTAAAGAACTATAGGTGCATTTAGAAGAGCGTAAGAGTTCAAAAGAGCATCAAATGCTTTTGAGTCTCTGAGAATGTTTTTTGTTTGGACTGCAGCTCAGTTTGAAAGACTTTCAGGAAATATCCTGCAAATTAAAGTAAGTCACCCTGAACAAGTGAACGACTGTTTTGGATATATGCGGTATTGGGGGTTTATTCAGTGGAGGTGTGACTCCACACAACTTAAACCCTCAGTGTCCCAGAGCACCGCTGGGGAAACGTCCTTGCGTTTTGCGCACTACGGAAGTCACACAGAGCGTACAGCCTTTCAGAGTTGATATGTGACTCGTGATAAGTGATAATATAACTTAAACGAACTGGAAGAACAGGGTGGAGGGAGCTCAATGACCTCCATGTTAAAGAGGAGACAGACAGTGTAAGGAAGTCTGTGGGGTGACCTTGTTTTTTGGTTCAGCGAGAGAGTGTGATGTGTATGTTCAAAGCATGTCTGCTTGCGGTGGCCTCTGTGTATGTGTGTGTGTGTGTGTGTGTGTGTGTGTGTTTGTGAATATATATGACCATATATGTGTTCATACACATATTTGCATACATGTGAGTGTGTATGTGTGTGAGCATGTGTGTCTGGGAGCACATGTGTGTATGTGTATTTGTGCAAATATATGAGCATATATGTGTGCATGCATATGTGTGTGCATGTGCATCTGTATGTGTGCATGTGTGTGTGTGTGTGTGTGCCTGTGTGTGTGTGAGTGTGTGTATCTGCGGTCCTCCGTGCTCTCAGCAGGGCTGGGTCTGGTACTGCTGCTCTGTGGCAGTGAAGAAGTCCTCCAGCACGCTCCGCAGGTACTCGAAGGTGGGCCTGTTCTCGGGTCCTCCTGCCAGCACATGTTCATGATGCTGTACAGCTCCTCTGGGCAGTTGTCCGGTCTGGGCATACGGTACCCCCTCTCCAGGTTCTGGATCACCTCTGGGTTCGTCATACCTGGTGGAACCCAACAATAGAGATCTTTATATAAATGACTGACTTTCAGCATTGGCGCTGACTCTGGTACAGCTAATGAGTTGCGTGTCCTCCCTGATGGGGATCGAGGATGAGGTGTCTGGGCCTGTACTGTTAGTGCAGGGTCAGGGATGTGGTTTAAGAGTGGTCATATTTTAGAAGGGCTGCTCTGGATGCAGGCTTTTGTTCTAGCCATGTCTAAAACATCTGGGTCAAGTAATCAAGATTCTGATTAAACACTATGATTCATTGATGTCCTTGTGTATTCGTGAGATGCCATACTATCTGTGGCAGTTGTTGACACACCACTTATTTGAGCTGTAGCGATGGGAGGAAGGCGGCTTCATGACACCAAAAGTGGGCAGAGCTACCGTTAGTCCAGAGTAACTCAATGACTTGAATCAATACTAGTTATGAGGAGCAGAACCTTTTTATTTCGCTCAAACTGGTAAGTGATTGGCAGACAATTTTTGGGGTGAAGACACATCATTCATTCTTTATTATTTTGGGGAGCCACTGTTGCGCGGCTCATGAGTATGCCGGTTGGTGGGGTGTACCTGGGTAAGGGATACGGCCGTACGTCACTGTCTCAGTCAGGAGGATGCCGAAGGACCACACGTCCGACTTGATGGAGAAGGTCCCATAGTTTATGGCCTCTGGGGCTGTCCATTTAATGGGGAATTTGGCACCTGAAACCGAGCAAGAGGAAAAGAGCGAGAGAGAGAGAGGGATAGACAAAAAGAGAAAGATAGAGAAGGGGAGAGAAAAAGTGAGGGTTAATGGACTTTATGTGCATTGAGTCTACTCAAATGCTTCATGGTCAGAATTACGTATGATCTGTTGATCAAACCGCCATCTGGATTGTTTATCAATAGATATTTAAAAATCTGTAATCTCTTCTAAGAAGAATTTTGCACAAAGACTTTAAAAATTGAATAAGATCTAAAGGGATCAAAATGTTTTCTGTGTCACACAGTAAAGATGTGTATCCAAGCTCATAAGAGCTGCATGACTTCTTTTTATCTCAACACATATTATGTGAATTATGCTATATTTCTTCTCATGGTCTATATAAGTACACCAAATACAATGTTATTAAGAGTCCTTAAAGTAACAAGGACCACTTTGCTTCACAATGTAATTGCAACCTTTTTGTTTTTGCCTGTTGTTGCACAGTGGTCTTTTGTAGTAGTACACCACATTAACCACTAGATGGAGCTGGAGGAGAACAATCTTGTTTCTCAAACAAAAGAAACCATTAGGGCACTGATCCTTTGTTATTTCCACAGAAGAAGAAAGAGTAGGCATCTTGGAAACATGCATTCTTTGGAGCCAAGTAAATTGCCTGTGAGCTGGGGAAGCACATTACTAGAAATGTGTAAATTAATGTTATGATTGTTGCTAAGCCATCCATTTTTGATATAAAATGCAAATCTCTTCACATTGTCAGTTTCTTTGGATTAGATCTGTGAAAGCCCTGTAATGTAAGGTAAAATAAGGAAGGGACTTTTTTTTAGTTAGGTGCACAGGAAATCTCTAACAACTCGTATATTTGTTTGAACATGTGAGACTCACCAAAATAGTACCACTTGTGACACCCAAGTACACTCAAATGTAATTCCTGTTTATAAAAGTCATGGTTATACTTTCTGAAATGAACACCAGAAAATCAACAATTAAACTCTTTCCCCACAGCACCAAGAATTTAACTAATTTCAATTTAGCTAATTTAACTCTCAGAGTTGCTATGTTTTATGACTTCAGTACTAGTTAATTTTACTTGTCTATCCTGGTCTAGGTGTGATATTGGACAGAACTTAGCGAACATAATGATTTGTGTACAAATACAATACAGATGGTTACGTGGCAGGGGTACACAGCCCTGGACCAGCAGAGCTGCAGGGTGTGCTGGATTTTGCATCCATTTGAAATCCCCACTGAAAAACCAGGCCAGGTGAGTTACCTGTCTAATCACCCGAGACAACTAATCGGTAAGAGCTGCCAACACACCCTGCAGATTTCCACGGCTATGGTGGGCCGCCACTGTTGCCTGCTTTTGTCGTAGAAAACTTCTGTGGGTAATTCTGAATGAATAAGCCTTCTTTGAGGGCTATACACTTTATGTTATTGCATAATTCTAAAGCTCTAAAATGAAAAAAAGACACGAGTTTACCTAAGCTTTAGCTTACAAAGTTGTCCTTAGCTTACAGTGGATCTGGTTGGACAGCTTGGTGACTGAATGTAGTGTTCAAGGACTGAATGCGGTTTTGTGTCCATTCAGAGGATTTTTTAAAGGTGGAGTGTTTACAATGGAATCCTTTTCTCAAAGGCGTGGGGGGGGGACTCACCCCAGTAACAGACTAACATTCAAAAAGACAGGTCTGACATCAGGGAGTGAGTCATTGTCTATGTGTGTGTGTGTGTGTTTGTGTACATATGAGTATGCATTCTCCTGTGTGTATGCAGATGCGTGTCTGCGTGCACTTGCATCGTGGGTATGTGGTTAGCGCAGAGGCTGTGAGCTAACGGCAGGGTGAAGCGCTGAACATTCAGCTTCCTGTCTGTCAAGCCCACCTGGGACTCGCTCTGTTCACGAAGGCCCCCGGGGGCCTGCAGGCCCCACAGCATCATAACTCAACGAGGAGCCGCTTTTGCGCGCCGAGCCTCGAACATAACTCACCACCAAGAGCCACACAACTGGGTCATATGGCTACGTGCTGGAACAGCCGCAGTGACCTCACTTCCTATTTCCTCCCTGGGGACTTCACACTAATTTGTGTTTGAGTGGAGCTGGTTGTCTGCTGAATGTATCTCACACGGTGCAGTTATGGGATACCCTGGGCGAACTCTTGGGATGGGGCGGGAAGGGGGTCACATTGAACTCGCTCCCATTGAGGGAGGAAACGGGCTTTTGTCGGTTCTTGGAGAAAAGGCCTTTTCTCGAGAAACCCTACACCGCTTTTTGCTGCCTTTTCGGTTGTTGACAAAAGGCTGCTGAAAAGCAGAACTGTAAATACATTCTTCTCCATCATTTCCTTTATGCTTCACCTGCACGTACCTGCATCCCATTCTTACCTTCCTATCAGTCCGTCTCATGCTTCACCACACATCAGAGTAACACGAGTGCGCAAACATGATGAACATAACTACAGACCGTTTCCTTTCCTCGGGGCAAAAAAGGCAAAAAGTAAAAAGCCCTGTGCTAGATTAAGTCAGTCACCCAATCTCTGTAAGGTCTTATGCGTTCAATCAAAACAGACCCCACACTACAACATCAGCTTCATTGCATATGCTATACTTTATTGTCATTTTGAACGTGTTACCTTCATCCTAAAAAGCAAACCATTTTCCTTTGGAGGCTGAATGCTGTTTTGATTGAATTGCATTTGCTCTCCATGTGATTGTGCGTACTTCACTAAATCTGGTCTCTTCTCATTGCGCTGCATTCCTATTTTTCTCTAATTGCTAGAAGCTATTGAAGAGACAGTTTTGATGACAGTTTTAACACATTAGGCACGAAGGATGTAGCTCATAACTGTGATTCTCACTCATTGTGACGTCTGATACAGGGAACAGTGTTCTGAATGGTCACAGGTACGTTAGATTGATTGAAAAAACAACAGCTCACTTGTGAGTTTTGATTAGCGAATGTAGGCCAATGGAACAAGCAGATTTATAGTTTAGATCCTCTCAAGGCTTCTGCTTTAGATCTGTGTTCCTCTTGTTGAATTATAACACAAAGTAATCCCAAGATTTCATTAACAAAAGCAATACAGAGATCTCCAACTAAAATCAGATTTTCTGATAAATATACGGATACATGTTTTTGAAATAAATATTTTGAATAATTGTTTTTTTTAATGGTCAAGAGTCAAATTCTTATGAAATTGGGTTACTTTGAGGATTGAATTAAGAAGGAAAATACATTGTGTGACAGATTATCAACTACTTTGGAAGTAGGCTAATACAAGCAAGTCATCCAGTGTGTTAGCATTCTCCAGCACACTGACATGCATGGCTAGATATCAATGACAGTATCAAGCAAGCAAGGTAGATGGATATTTTCAATGGAATTAACATGCCGTTGTTCATATGTGTAGGAAATGATTGTGTTCACTACATGATGTGCCAGTATTCCATGATTTGAAAGGCTGAGGAATGATTTAGCGCACTCAACCTACTCGGCCTTAGCAAAACGAGCCAAAGAGGGGATTTAACTGAGGTTAATTCATCAAAGTGATTAAAATATGAACTATAAAAGTTTTTTTCAGTTTGAGTTTTATAAGCAAAACAGCAGGGCATAGGTGTAAATTTGCTGACAATAATTCCAAACTGATATCAGGAAGTAGCATTTCGCACAGAGAGTCGCCGATGTTTTGCATAGGTTGTGTAGTAGTGGAAGCAGAGACACTTGGAGTTTTCATGTTCAGGCTGGATGCAGCACTCGGGCTCTGTATATTCTGGCATAAAAGCTTTGGGCTCAATGGCCCACACACATCATTATACGGTCTTGTGTTCTATCCCGGTTTGAGCGGAAGCCCATGGAATCATTCAGGGGTGCTGCTAAATGCACTGGTTAAAGTGGTTGAAAGGGTTTCAGCATGTCGGGGAATATCATAATACCTTCTCTGGCCGTATACTCGTTGTCCTCGATGAGCCGAGCCAGCCCGAAGTCGGCGATTTTACAGATGAGCTCCTCGGACACTAGGATGTTGGCTGCCCGCAGATCCCGGTGAATGTAGTTCTTCTGCTCGATAAATGCCATTCCCTCAGCCACCTGCAGGGGGAGCGACAGCGAGAAGAGTCAGAAAGACGTAGCGAGATCGAGAGAGGGCATTGAGAAATGCAGATACATAATGGGGAAGAGACACAAGAGTGCATGATTGTGTTTGTGTGTATTCGTTTGCGCGAGAGAAAGAGACTGTGCGTGAGTGACAGAGGACAGAAGAGAGGGAAGGAAAGCAAGAGACAAAGAGCGACAGATGTTCCTGAGTGTTGGAATTGGTTTGGGAGGGCCCCATTTCCTAAGGCCCCCTTCTGCCCCCCCCCCCACCCCACCCCAGCGCCTCCCAGCTTTCATGAGCTCGTTTCAAACTCACGCTCATGGATTTACGACAGAGGTCAGCCTCATTACCGGGGCAACCGCTGACCAGCTGGGCCGCTCCCGACCCAGAAGGACACTTTTCGGTATTGTTCGGGAAGACCCCTGCTTCTTATCAGGGACAGCACGCTGTGCCCGACCACGCCCTATGCCCCAAAACCTCAAAACCTGAAGCTCCGCCAGTTATTCTGGAGGCATGCCTTTTAAAACATTCTGCAGCATTCCTCCTGTATTAGCAGAGACATTCAAACAAAAAAAAAGCTAGCTCATCATTTAATTAATGGAGTCAATCTGTTCGTGAGAGAGATCTGAAATGCATTCATGCAATGTGTGGTTTTTGGCACAGGGAGAAATAAATTAGCCAGACCTGATCTGATGAAAACAGTCAATATCCTACGTGTATCTTAAACTGATATGTCTTTTTTAATATTCTGTAAAATGTGGAACATTTCTATAGCATATTTGTAGTTTGGCATGGACCATAACCTGACAAATATTAAAACAAAATATAAATTACAGACCTATGTTCTTGGATTCCTCTGGACTACATATGCAGCTGTCTCCTATGCCTGGTTGTGCCTACATCACATGACATAGCACAAACGTTTTTGCAGAGGTACGGCTTGATGCAAAGAGAATCAGCCCCTTTTTAGGTATGAGACACGTTGTCGGCAGCTTGAAATCAATAACGGACAGGCTCAGAGGATTTGCAGTTTGAGCTTCTACAATGCTCCAGAAATCGAAGGCCAGCCAGTCTCTGTATACTGGACTTCTTTGTGCCCGGTGTGTCGTTGATATCATAGACTGCAGACCTGCTGAGGGCACACCAGGTATCAGAAACGCACGGGGTACGCCAGGCATCGAAGCCGAGCAAAGATGAGGGTGGGGGGACTCTGAAGTGAACATGTTTTGGTGTAGGTCGCTGCCGCTTCTGTCACACGCCCCTTCGCCTTCCGCATTTTCAAGAACCGCACGCGAGCACACCATGAGACTCCACGGACTGAGACTGCAGAAACCTGAGGTGGTGATGGTGATGGGGGAGGAGGGGTTTGCAGCGGCGTTCAGACGTTCCCCCAACCCCCCAGGCATCATCAGCTGACGCGTGACGGGGGAAAACCGGATGATTCAGACCCCCCCTCTGCTCCGCAACACTGACTCAGAGTGGGAGATGGACCAGCACCCCCTTCAGGGAGCTTCCTGGAAGGGAGGCGGCTAAATACCAACTGCCTCCGGAGTGCGAAGACATGCTCGGAAAGAACAAGCGCAAATGTGCAGTAGCTGTAGCCAGGCTACTACCACTGCCACACCCCCTTTTAGCCAAGTGGCATGAAAAGAAACACACACCTTCTCTCTCTCTCTCTCACACACACACACACACACACACACACACTTAACCTCCATGCCAAATTTCAGCCTCCTGAAATTTGGCAAAAACTGTGGCCACCAAAGGGTGGGGAAATTTTTGTGGGCCGACCAACCGACTGACCAACCAACAGACAGAGCGAGCTGTAGAGCTGCTGGTCGCAGCTAATAAAAAGGTGCCTTAAGGTTCTTCAGGTCTGTGCCCATGGGGGAACACTTAAACGTTCTTCTTAGATATTAATATGTCTAATCCTTAATCTGTAGGTTCCACAGAGAACCCATCAGAGATCATTATCGGTATCTAAGAAGAACTTTTAAGGGTTCCCCAAGCAAGGCAAATGAAGAACCCTTAAGGGTGCTGGATACAAGCTTTTTTCTCAGGTTTGAAAGGTTTTGGTGGAGGGTTAGACTGGGGATCACATAAATAATGGAATATGTGGGCATATTTCTGTGAGTGACCACTGAGATAGTGGTTTAAAATGACTCTCCTGATTTTCTTAGTTTAACGCGAACACACATGCTAACAAACAGACATGTAAAATTTATTCATCACCATCCTCCCATCCCTTCAGCCCTTATTTAACCAGGAATTTCAGCTGGAGACTCGGTTCTGTTTTGCAGTGACAGCCTCCTCAGTACTCAGGGTGTCATGGCTGCTGGTACCTCTATGTTCTGCTCTACAGCCTGGTCTACATTCCACTGTACAGTCTCTTCTACAGTCACCTCTAGTCTTTGTCATTGGTTTTGGGTTCCTTCCTCAATGGACCATGTAAGACGTAATCCAGACCCCTATCCCGTATTATGGATTCTTAACCAGCGAACCTGATCTCAGTAGCTTTCAGCAAGGGGAAGTTTTGAAAATAAAGTCTCTGGCTTGAAGTCATTCTGAGAGACTGCACATTTCCTTTGTGTGCTGAAAATTCTAGAAACTTCTCTTTTTTTTGTTGTTGAAAGCAGAAGGAAGACGTTCTGTGAATTGCTTTCACACCCACTCACACATGCCCACTCACCCACCAACGCTCATTCATTCACTCACTCACTCAGTCACTTACTCACTCACTGACTGACTCACTCACTCACTCACACTCGGTCAGTCATTCATGCAGTCTCTGAACAGCTGTGGCAGTAACCAGCGTCTTTCCACAGAGGGCGCCAGAGGGTGAACAGGCTGGGCATGTAGTCAAAGCCCCTCAGCACTCGTTGTTGGTCTCCTGTTTGTGCCTGCATGTTGCTGGGATCGGGCCCAGAGCACAAAGGCTGTGGCAGATGAGGAGATGCATCTCCGCTCTGCTCTATTGCTGTGCAGGGCTTGGTGCATGGCTGAGTACTGAGACTATCTCTACACCATCACCCCAATCTCAGGCTCCGCCTTGCCCCACACCAGCACAGCACTTTCACACTGCATACATACACACACACACATACACAAACACACATATACACACACACAGACACATATACACACACAGAGACACACACACACATGCACACACATACATACACACACACACACATACACACATAAACATACACACACACATACACACACTGTCTCTCTGCCTCTGTCTCTCTCTCTCTCTCTCTCACACACACACACACACATACACACACACACACACACACACACACACATAACCTCCATGCCAAATTTCAGCCTCCTGAAATTTGGCAAAAACTGTGGCCACCAAAGGGTGGGGAAATTTTTGTGGGCCGACCAACCGACTGACCAACCAACAGACAGAGCGAGCTGTAGAGCTGCTGGTCGCAGCTAATAAAAAGGTGCCTTAAGGTTCTTCAGGTCTGTGCCCATGGGGGAACACTTAAACGTTCTTCTTAGATATTAATATGTCTAATCCTTAATCTGTAGGTTCCACAGAGAACCCATCAGAGATCATTATCGGTATCTAAGAAGAACTTTTAAGGGTTCCCCAAGCAAGGCAAATGAAGAACCCTTAAGGGTGCTGGATACAAGCTTTTTTCTCAGGTTTGAAAGGTTTTGGTGGAGGGTTAGACTGGGGATCACATAAATAATGGAATATGTGGGCATATTTCTGTGAGTGACCACTGAGATAGTGGTTTAAAATGACTCTCCTGATTTTCTTAGTTTAACGCGAACACACATGCTAACAAACAGACATGTAAAATTTATTCATCACCATCCTCCCATCCCTTCAGCCCTTATTTAACCAGGAATTTCAGCTGGAGACTCGGTTCTGTTTTGCAGTGACAGCCTCCTCAGTACTCAGGGTGTCATGGCTGCTGGTACCTCTATGTTCTGCTCTACAGCCTGGTCTACATTCCACTGTACAGTCTCTTCTACAGTCACCTCTAGTCTTTGTCATTGGTTTTGGGTTCCTTCCTCAATGGACCATGTAAGACGTAATCCAGACCCTATCCCGTATTATGGATTCTTAACCAGCGAACCTGATCTCAGTAGCTTTCAGCAAGGGGAAGTTTTGAAAATAAAGTCTCTGGCTTGAAGTCATTCTGAGAGACTGCACATTTCCTTTGTGTGCTGAAAATTCTAGAAACTTCTCTTTTTTTTGTTGTTGAAAGCAGAAGGAAGACGTTCTGTGAATTGCTTTCACACCCACTCACACATGCCCACTCACCCACCAACGCTCATTCATTCACTCACTCACTCAGTCACTTACTCACTCACTGACTGACTCACTCACTCACTCACACTCGGTCAGTCATTCATGCAGTCTCTGAACAGCTGTGGCAGTAACCAGCGTCTTTCCACAGAGGGCGCCAGAGGGTGAACAGGCTGGGCATGTAGTCAAAGCCCCTCAGCACTCGTTGTTGGTCTCCTGTTTGTGCCTGCATGTTGCTGGGATCGGGCCCAGAGCACAAAGGCTGTGGCAGATGAGGAGATGCATCTCCCGCTCTGCTCTATTGCTGTGCAGGGCTTGGTGCATGGCTGAGTACTGAGACTATCTCTACACCATCACCCCAATCTCAGGCTCCGCCTTGCCCCACACCAGCACAGCACTTTCACACTGCATACATACACACACACACATACACAAACACACATATACACACACACAGACACATATACACACACAGAGACACACACACACATGCACACACATACATACACACACACACACATACACACATAAACATACACACACACATACACACACTGTCTCTCTGCCTCTGTCTCTCTCTCTCTCTCTCACACACACACACACACATACACACACATACACACACACACACACACACATAAACATACACACACACATACAGACACTGTCTCTGTCTCTGTCTCTCTCTCTCACACACACACATACAGATTCTGCTTCTTTCTCTCTGATTAGATACACAGGCACATTCACATTGCACACACACACACACATACACACAGAGACTCTTTCTCTCTCTCACTCACACACACACACATACAGATTCTGCTTTCTGTCTCATACACACACAACCACACTAACACTCATACATACACAAGCACACAGAATCTGTTTCTCTCTTCCTCTCTCACTCATACACTCACTTGCATACGTACACAAGCTTAGTAAGACTCATACTCACACACACATATTTTCAGACATCTCATTTCAGACTCTCTCTATCTCACACATATACACAAAAACCCATGCATACCTTTTTCTCTGTTACATACACACAAATGCATATACGTGCGCTCTCTCAAGCAAACTGGTCATGGGATCCGCAACCAGGAACAAAAGACCAAGCACCACCAAGGAAACAGAGTTGTTATTTTACATGTTGTTTTGATTACTGAACGCACGACTGCAAAGGCTGGGCACAACAAACAAACGGAACACAGACTCTCACAGTGAGCATCCAATAAGCTCTCTCTGTACCTGCTTCACGCGGGCAGAGCGCACACGCAAATACCACACAAACGCTATACATTCCTACAAACCACAGCTATTTAACCTTTTAATCTCCTATTTTTCTTTGGTCTGCTCTGTCAGGCATATGGCCACTGCCTCCAGGTATATAAGTAGTTAGGGTGGGTGGGGGGGGGGCTATGTTGGGGGTGGTTGGCATGGTTGCATAGGGTTGAAAATCCCCTGGTTCAGGAAGTCAGAGTGCTACCATGTGTATGTTCCACCGCTTTACTTAACCAGCTAAATGAACTCATTAACTTCCCTACCTGGCTGAAGAGGTGCACTTATTAGAATCAGCTGGCTTATCGAATGTCTTTTCAGCCCCTTTGCAGGGCAGGTGCACAGTTAGGATAGGGGGTGACGGGTGGGGGTGCTGTTGTCATGGTCGCATGTGAGGCCGCTGCAGGTTTGCAGTTTTATTTCCCGTTACCTCTGCATTTCTCAACAGCGAGGAGGCCCTACCCACTACCTTCCATGAGAGAATATCTGCCTTGGCTGTAACCGCAGCTTAGTGTCATCCTAGACATTGGTTCAGTGATTACTTGAATACTCTTTAGATGCAGGTAACACTTCAAAACCATCCTGCGGATCCCTTAGTATTTCCTATGAAAAATATTAACCAAAACATGTTAAATATTATATGTGGAGGCAATGCCCTTGGTTTCTAGGGATACAATGTCCAGAAGAATACAGTAAGTATAAAGATTTTAACAGACTGTGCACCAAAATATTGAACAAACACAAGACTTAAAACACCAGGCTACACATATTTTTAAACCAACCACACATTTCTGAATGTTTAAAAAAATTCTCCACATGAACTCGTCAGAAATCTGAGATTGTGTGTGACCAGTTGAAATGTTTAAGGTAATTGTTTGACATAGTAGTGACAGCAGTGCGGTATGTAACTATGCACTTGAGTTTGACTCAGCCTCACAAGGGCCTGTTTGTGCGTCCTGTCTAAATAACGAGCACCCATGCTGATTAATGGCACACTCTCACAGCCATGCAGACAAACTGATAGAAAGTAGAACTCACTTCCACGGGACCATTGTTTTATCTCCCTTGTCTGTAATCAGGCCTTCCATTGTCAAAGCTCAGATGGGATTTCCTGGACTGGATAGTCAGCTGACTTACATTAATACTGTGGCACCAATGTTATGTCTTTTTTTCACTTTTTTTTCTTATGGAGTCTTTACCCTGGCATTAAAAACATTTGTTTTAATCAGGTATAATTCCCGCAAAGCAAAATCTGTCTGCGGAAAGCACAACTTGTCTTGTCACAAGTGATGTCTGTCAGGCATCTCTGAGTGAACATTTCGTTCATATTCATGACGTCGCCAAACTACGATGTTCCCGTAAACAGCTGGATACCGAATTCGTCCGGCTCATTTCTGAAAGGGTTTTCTTTCTTTCTGTCTTTTTGAAAAGAATCTGTAAAAACCTGGGTCACAAAAGCTCCTAATGACCCCAGCTGCATACCCTGTGCCCCGTGAGGTTGTCATGTGGACCGGTTGTCATGGTGCCAAGGCCATGTTTGTTTTTGGACTTTACACGTCTAGACGTCTTTGTTCAAGATCCACCACCACCGCCCCACCACCCACCATTCACCCCCTCTTTCTCTCTTTCTGGCTCTCTCTCTCTCTCTCTCTCCTTCTCTCTGGCAGACATGTCTCCATTGTTCGGTCGGTGTCTGAGATCAAACCGTAAGCCACATTAGATGCAAAGCGTCTGCATTGTTCCCCTCAGCTGTAAGGGCTTCCTGTCAGTGAGCAACACTTCCACCCCCATCAGCCAATCAGATGCAGCCACAACGATGAGTCACAATATATCTGTAGCTACTGACAGACACAATGGAGACTGAGAGAAAAAACCACACACACACAGACAGACAGAGCAGTAGAAAGACATACATACTGACAATCAGACAGAATGTATGATAGATGGAAAGAGAGCTGGTCAGACAGACAGACAGAGGGGCACACTGAATCAGACAGACTATATCTGACAGGTAAAGACAGACACACTGACAGGCAGAGACAGACAGACAGAAACACATAACTGACATAAATGATCTATAGGAATGGAATACACTGCAATATATTGTTAATACATGGTGTTTCTGTTAAATATAATGATTAATACACTTCACAGATTTTTCACCATATTGGAATGTTTGAAAAACATTGGGTATTTGATTACTTACATATAGATTGTTATGCATTGCAATATTTATGTGGACCTTGATAATATATTTTATTCCTGTGTATTTCATTTTTAAATGAGCAGAATGTGGGACTTGCCTGAGATGCCATGTCTATGAGGGTGTTTATGGGTAGGCTGGATCCCGTGTTCGTCTTCAGAAAATCCACCAAACTTCCTGCAACAAAACACAAAGCAGTGAGCGCAAACGCAGCGCAAGATTTCAGCTACTAATTTCCATTCACTGCAGCCATCAGTAATCAGTGACTCAATGAAACATGTGAGCCTACGTTTATTAACAAATCAAAAGAAAGGCAATCGTGTTCATGCAATTCTTTTTTAGTGATTCTTAAACTAAAAAAGCATGTAAAACATTCCAGTAGCTTAGTAGTTAACAGCAGTTAAAGCAGAGCTGCGCAGTCACTACATTGGATGGGTATAGATTGTGCAGATAGCTAGAGCACACTGCAGGAACCCGATTAGCTATAGGAGGATAATTCCACCAATCACAGCACGGCCTCCCTGTCATATGGGGCTGCCAGCCACAGCCAGCTCAGCAGATCTGGCACAGTACGGGTTTGAATCCAGATTATGGGGCCCAGCCACACGCTGGAACAGTAGGTTGAACCACCCTGCAATTATACCATTTTAATCACCAGCCAGAATATGTATATATTTACATTTTGGCAATAACCCAGAGTGACTTACATGGATTAGTTTTTTTTTCAGTTATAATCCTTTTTGCACAGCTGGATACTTTACTGAAGTAGTTCAGTTTAGGTACTTTGCTCTAGGGTACAATGGCTGTGCCCCACCTTGAGACCTGAACCTGCAGCCCGTGCTCAGCTCCCTAATCATTCAACAACACTTTCTACCTAGAGTGTAAAACCACAACGGGATCTCAGCTTTGCCTGCAATCAAACTGACCGACTTGAGGAACAATGGAAAAGGAGATATTTAAAGAAAATTCAGGAAAGCATGATTTAAGTCCTGGGGAGCCTTCGACTTTGCTCACTATATTTATATATTTATATAACGCTATATTTAGATAGAGGGCATGGTGGGCGGGGATCCTTCTTCATCTGGACGGTACCTAAGAGCCAAACAGGACAGGGGTTCAGGAAAAACAGGGCAGTGGCGCCATGGAGGAAGAGAGAGAGAGAGAGAGACACTGCTGCTTTCATCCTGCAGGCCTGAGGCCAGGGGTCAAGGGTCAAGGGTCAGGATCGTGTGCTTCTCCTACTGTAATGGACCCCAGCCATGTAAAACGGTGAACCACAGGGGATGAGAGAGGACACAGACCCTCTCCTTTCCCACTGTCCACTATCAGTTTGATTGTGTCTGTTTGCTAACATGTGAATAGCTTAACAAAGGTGTTAAAAAAAAACACAAAGCAGAAGTTCTACTCTTACAGTTGCCACAAAAGCACAACCTCCCACCCCTCATACTGCCCATTCATTTAAGGCCCATCTCTTCAGTGTGCATTCTCTCGACAAATCACAGCATAGGGAACAATGTGCCATTCTCATTGTGTTTCTCTTTCACTGTAACCTCTTAGGGGATGGCTGAGCCTCTTTGAGGATTGAAAAGGTAGCAAACGCAACAATGCGTGCCGAATCAGGCACAGAACTGTCAACGGTGTCTTTAATCGCCCTGTCAACAGGGTGGCGCATTTACAGATTCACAAGCTGAGACACCCCACACGGCCGCAAGCCAAGAGCAAAAGGAGGAAGTGGAACAGCATTAGGATTTTACCATTGTTTTTACCACAGGTTATGAGGCTCTTCACTGGATTAGAGTATGAGTGCCAACATTGCCTCAGCCGAATATGGGACAGGAATGGAGTATTATTATTATTATTATTACAGTCATTTAGCTGACGATTTTATCCAAAGGGACTTACAGTTGATTAGGCTAACCAGGGGCCAGTCCCCCCTGAGAGCAATGTGGGGTTAAGGGCCTTGCTCAACGGCCCAACAGCACTGGTGTTCTTGCTGTGGCTGGCCTGGGGCTTGAACTGCCAACCTCAGGGGTCCCAGTCATGCACCTTGGCCACAAGACAATAGGATTAGATTATGGATTAGGATTAGACTATGTATTTTTTTCTATGATTAGTCACATTTATGCTGTATGGCATATAGACATCTGAAAATGGGTGCGCTCTGAAAGTGCTGAATGCAGAATACATATAGGGCAAGCTGTTTTCTGAAGGGGGACTCACAGTTTTAATATGGGATTTTCATGTTAATATGGTACTATTGGCAACCCTAATGCGCACATTCACATTCCAGGCCTTTAAAGGACACCCTAATCCACATAAACAGTAGGATATTTCCCGGGGCAGTTCAGGTCAGCTCAAACGTACAGTGACCTCCCTAGCAAATGAACCCGCAACCCCCTGAGTAACGAATTCAGCTCCTTAATCACTCTGTATACTGCCACCACATGCATATCCTTTCCTATGCTTGCACATGCTGACCCCTTCCCTCTAATGTGAGGGGCCCTGGACGGCGGCCATTTTAGGTTGTCGGCAGGCTCCAGGAACTTGTTCAGTAAACAGACAGTGAGTAACCCACGCTCGCTTTACACCTCCCTGGGCTGGGTGGAACTTCCCTTTGGCAAGGACTTAGGGGAGCTACTAGGGAAACGCTAAAGTCAGAGTTGATGGAGTAGCCGCAGCTCAGTTCCTGTGAAGACTTCTCCGCCATGCCCCGAGATCAAAGGAAAAGTTCAAATATAACTTTATCTTCTTCCCTCAGTGGAGGATGTCCGCGTACGAAAGAGGTTTGGGAAAAAAATAGGGGAAAACGCATTCATTTTTTTGATGTTCACATGCTTGGTCAGAGAAAGCATTCACTTGCAGAGAAAAGGTGAAATAACAGATATGACTTTTGAAGATATATCTAAGATTTATTATTATTATTGCTAAATCTGCATTTCTGCTTTGAAACGGAAAACCGCTCTGTTTCCACCCCCCAACAGCGCCTTGGCACGCTCGGGCCCGTAGATAGATCATGATCTCATTATGAAAGCGTGCTAGTGTAGCCTCACACTCTCGCCCAGGTGTCTCTGCTAAAGGTGAGCTGAATGAGTCAGGCAGTATTTTGCACACCAGAGCCAGCCTGTGGCCTGTCTGGGAGACAGGGGCAGAAAACCCCTTTGCTGTGCAGTCATTGCCAGCTGCAGTGCACTTTACACTTTTTTTACTCTCTGGCTACAGCCTCAGGTGAAATGACTCAATAGCTACCTGTATGAGCCTTTAATCTCGAACCTGAGACCCAAGGGGGGCTGCGCAGATAAGGCTGTCTCCCTGCTATCCACAGCCTCTGCGCAGATGTAGATAGATTCTCAGGTAGTACAGATAATTCAGCAAACAGATAAAGCTGCCTTTACTGGCACAGGTATAATTCCATTCTTGCAGGTGGGTTTTCCATTTGTACAGGTAATGCAGCCATCAGTACGGATAATCACTCCATTAGTGATATGAGTAATGATTCAAACAGGTAATAATTCCATAAGCACAGGTGAACACACAAAAGACTCTCATCTTGCTGCTGGTTTCTTCCTCTGCATTCAGTTGCATAAGCCAACAACAGCATCCTTACAAACAGATGTGTAAAAGTGTGTAAGTGTGCACCAGTTTGTACAATACGTGTGTGTGTGTGTTTGTGTGTGAATAACTGGGCTCACTGCATGTTTCTCATTGCACATGTAGGAAGGTAGGTACGCACAGGTTACCCCACGAATGTATGTAAAGACCAGACAAACCTAGGTGTCCCCAGGTGCAGTGAGGTGTGCATTGAGCAGGTGAGGCTCACCGTTGGCCATGAACTCTGTGACGATGTAAATGGGTTCCTGGGTAACCACGGCGTACAGTCGCACCAGCCTTGGGTGCTGCAGGTTCTTCATCAGGTTGGCCTCGGCCAGGAAAGCGCTGGTGGACATGGTTCCCACCTTCAGGTTCTTTATGGCCACCTTGGTGTGGTTGTTATAAACACCTGCCGCAGGTAACACAAGGGAGGGGCGCTTAGCTCAATCTGAATCAGAGTAACCGCTCACAGAGATATAAATAACTGAATAACTCAAACAATAAGCTATGTGGAGGTGAACAAATACCAAACAGAAATAGGAAAAGAGGATGACAGCAGTTCATAACAATGTAATAGAAAATAACAAAGACATTGGGTCAAAGGTCAAACTGTCCCACCAAGCTAACACAAATCCAGCAGTTTGTCTCATGAAAATGATGTTGTCCCTTGCTTTTACCTCCCTCAATTATTGTTTCCCACATGGCTAAAACTGCTGCAAACCTTTTTCCGAATTATTTGGCCAAAAAAATAGTGGATTTGTATTGTTACCCATGAAAGCAACAAAACTTAGAATAAATATTGTTTATTGAATATTACAGATATTATTAATACTGTTTATGTCTTTAAATACAAATCTTGTTTGTCTCCCATGTACACAGTAGAAAGGATAACATGAGATTGTAGAGATAAGTTTGTGAGGAAAGTTTTTCTTCTTTCGTTCGTGGGAAAAATATTAAAAGCCAAACAATAAGGCAGAGGTCAGCTCTGAAATAAGCAGGCAGTCAAACTCCACTGTTTAGCCCAGGCTAAGTCAGGCCAGGGGAAAGGGGTTGGCAAGAACGGGAGCTAAAGGAAATATTGAATGTAAAACAGGCATAGACATGACGCTAAGTCCGCCTTATCTCCTGGCAGTGCCGATGGCTATTTTTGGGACAGATACAGCGTCGCATTGTTTTCACCGCAGTGACGGACAATGAGCAAGCGGCAGCCAGCAGAAACAGAATGATCCGCATGACCTTTGGCTCTGTTGTATATTGTGGGGCGCAGATACCATCAGCAAATACTATTTAGTTATTGTATTATAATAACGACATATCAGGTTGTATGTTTGAAGTTGTCAAGAGGATAAACAAATGATAAAATACATGACTGACTGTGTCAATGTGGTTATAGACGCATTTCGCTGCACCGTGTCACGCTAGGTCAGCATACTTCGGGTTCTCTAAAAGATGTTCTGCCAGTGCAACACATAGTGGTGTGAAATGATTGGATAAGGTATCTAATTTGACAAATGTGGATTACTATTATGGGATGGATTTTTATCTTTCTCAGTATAAGCTTTTAATGCAGTGCAGAGAATGTTTTTAATGGTGTTTACATCCATAAATGGCTGGATAAATTGCCTGAAAACGGTGAAAGGAATTAGCCCAGGCACCCAGAGCTGAAGCAGCCTGCGATAAAGAGGCAGCGATCCTGTACTGTTTTCAGAGTGGGATTAGAGCGCGCTGAAAGACTGCATTGTGTTTATTCCCATTAAAATATCTGACATCAGCTCGATGAACGGAACGGCTCCGTTCAGACAAGCCCAGCTCTCATGGTGGCGCTCGGAAACCGAGGCCTTGCGTAAGGCAGAGCTTAGCGAATCAGATCGGGCGGTGAGAGAGATAGAGATGATTTTGTATCCCTCGCCAACACCTTAAGCTTCCGTGCACTCGCCATTACGATATAGTTGAATTTAAATTTAATTGAACTGGAAGAGAGAGGATCGCTGTCACTGGTGTTACGACAGTATTAATCTGTGTTCGTGATTAAATACATTAATTTAGCCTTTGGTGATATGAACAGATTTCCTGCCAGTAAAGCAAAGTGACATTGGATTTTAAATAGAGAAAGAATAAGAGGAAATAGAATAGAGTTTTTTTATTCTATTCAAGGGTTATTTTTGTGTTGTTATTGTTTGTCATACTTGCGTGGGTCACACACTGTAATGTCAACATAGCCCCGTTAAACTGAAAATGTGTACAACCGAAATTGAGAGATAGAGAGAGACTACTGTACTATATTTATTATGGTACTATATACTATACTATACTATACTATATTATACATTTATTGCTATATCATATTCTTTGGCAATAGCCTATAGTTTTAAATATTTTAATAAAGCATTTCAACTGAAGGGATACGAAAATGGAGGGATGCTGTGCAATAGGGTGCTTTGCATTGTGTGGACTTGTGTAACATGGGGGGGTTAAGATGTGAACACACCCACAAGTGTGGCTCTCCAGCCCGTTGTTCAAGCCCCAAGCCCACTCAGTGTCTAAGCTACCTGGGCGCTGGTGTGGTGGTTGCTGCTATGAAATGCCCTCAAGTTCAAGTCTCAAGTTTATTTGTCATGTAAGTTTACACAGGGTTAGCGGTGCAATGAAATGTGTTGGGCGAGAATCCGGTCAACTTGGCAATAAAGACTAGCATTATATAAATTAGAAATAATACAATAAAAAACATTCAGATAAATAAAAAAATAAAAACATAAAGTATGTGTATGATGCACATAAGTATAGGTAATTGTGCATAAAGTGACGAGTCTTATACAGTATTAAATTTAGTATTGTGCAATAACAATGCAATCAGAGCAGACACAACTGGACAGGAGGGACCGTTAGCTCCCACCCTGTCCTGACATGTAGAGGTGAGAGTGTCTCAGAATCTGGACTCAGGGTCGGGGCGGACTCACCCATCCACACCTCTCCGAACTGGCCGGCCCCCAGCCTGCGTTCCAACTTCAGCGACTCCCTGGGGATCTCCCACTCGTCCTGCCACCACGGCTTCTGGGGCGCGCGCGTCTGGCAGGGCTTATTGAGGACCGTGCACAGGCCGTCCGCCTCCCCTGCAGGAGCAACCGGGCCAGTCAGGGGGCAGGACAACCATGCCACAGAGAGAACGGGGCCAATCAGGGGACAGGAAAACCAGGCGACAGAGAGAATGGGCCAATCAGGGGATAGATTAATCAGGAACAGAGGGAAAGGACCAATCAGGGGACAGGAAAACCAGGCCATAGAGTGAACCAGCCAATCAGGGGGCAGATTAATCAAGAGACGGAGGGAATGAACCAATCAAGGGACAGGAAAACCAGGCCACAGAGAGAACAAGATCAGGGGGTAGATTAATCAAGAGACGGAGGGAATGAACCAATCAAGGGACAGGAAAACCAGGCCATTACAGATTACTCCAGGGAAGAGGAATAGGACCAATCAGGGGACAGGAAAATCAGGCCACAGAGTGAACCAGCCAATCAGGGGGTAGACTAATCAACTGACAGAGGGAATCAATCAATCACAGGAAAACCAGGGGATGGAGAGAGTGGGCCAGTCAGGGGGCAGATTAATGAAGAGACAGAGGGAGAGAACCAATCAGAGGACAGTGGGAAATGATCGATTAGAGGACAGAGAGAAAGAGTCAGTAAGGTGACAGATTAATCCAGAACCAGAGCAGTAACAAAAAATAAATTTGCCTGAGGGTGAGGACCAATTAGAGGACAGAACAATCAGGAGACAAAAGATGAACGGAGCAATGCAACGTACGATGAGAACAAATCATAAAACAAAACAATTACGTCAAAGTAGTCGAGAAAGTGTAAAAAAAGAAACAAGTTTTTATCATCCCCTTTTTTATGCAACAACAGGCTCCCACATCCTCCTCAGGCAAAAGAGAGCAGCATGTAGCCTATTTTTTACCACACGTACATACCTAAACCCACCCGAAGGCCTATCGCAAACTGCTCTGTGGGTTTAAGGTTTCTCTCTAAGCTGCTCAGTGTCACAGCGTAAAAAAATCAAAAGCTCTCCAGGAGCAAAATAATTAAAATCTCAGGCCACTCAGAGCCATCATATCTATGGGATGTTCCATGTCACAGAGGAATCCCAGAAATTCATCAATTTTTGTTAACTCAGAATTTATCTTCCTGCTAAAAACAGGACATGACAATACTCGCACAACAGGCTCTCTTTTGCAGCCGTTTCATTGACCTCTTGATGGAACTCATAACGGATTTTTCTTTCTCAGATTGTATCTTTGGGGGTTTCGTGACAATGATCTTATACAGTTTTTTTTTTAGCTGAACTTTATTCATGTGAAATGAATAAAGTTCCAAGGAAACAGAACCTCAGGCTTCTGTTTTATTTTAATGCTCCAAACCCGTGGCGCGACAGGAAAAGCAGATCGTATTCCACTGAGTATCTGCTGACGTGCTCCGAGAAAAAATACGTGACGTAATTTTCACAAAAGTGGAATGTTAAAGTTACTGTCAAATGACTGCAACGGTGCCATCTCAAACTTTTATGCAATGAACTTTGCCCTGACATGAAACTTTTATATATAAACTCTTAAGCTTATATATATATTTAACTGTGAGAGAAATTGAAAGTATGACAATGTACCATTTATTCAACATAATCGAGTCTTTTTTAATCATTGGACTGTAAAAACAGACCTCTCTCACTCTCATAATGGAGCTCATGGTCCTTTTCCATTGA
>CM040749.1:5398986-5411486 GCA_022829145.1 Albula goreensis
ACTTGACAAAAGTATCTGGGATATGTATGTATGTAAGATTATTATTGTTAAAATTATCTTTATTATTTCCATAGAGCAAAATGTCCAGTATTAATTTAACATTAACAGTGTACATGAGAACAACTGGACTCATATGTACACTGTTAGTCTTAAATGAACACTGGATATTTTGCTGTGAATTTTATGAAATAGTTTAAGGGTCTACTTTGGAAGGACCACAGAATAGGATGGGAATTATTACTCATAGCTTCCTATTTCCTTTGTTTTGGTTTTTAATTTTCTCAGAGCATTTTATCAGAGTATTCAGATTCTCAGTGCTGAGCCTCCTTCAGATATGTTCTATATTTACCCTTTCACTGCTGCTAAATGTGAGATAAGGCAGAACTATGCAGCCTATTTATAGTATTACTTCACAATTCATATTTCCCATGGATGTTTCAGTGGGCTTTTGCGGCAGATTTGAGATAAAATGTTTCCATCTGTGTTTTTTTTTTTTTTTGGAATTTAGAAAACAAATTTGGTGACTCTGTCAGAAAGGTTCATGTTCCAGACGACGAGCCATTTCCACTTTCCTGCCATTTACTGGACAAATGTGTATTTTTACCATCAACAAAAGGAAACCCCACTCCCCCGGAAAGCCATTTGGTGCGCCCCTCTGCTTATGTAATAGCTGGTAAAAAAAAAAAAAAAAAAATAACAACAAGAAGCAATTATGGAACAATTAATCAGTTTGACTGAGTACATGCCTTCTGTGCTATCACAACAATGACACACCCCGCCAGGTTTATCTGCTTCATACCCAGAACAAGAAACTGTAAATAAGAGCCCAAAAGTATAAACAGAAGCAGAATTACTTGACATTCAAATAATATTGGCTTGTTTAAGGTGGTTGGATCAATGCTTCTTTCTTTTGAGGGGTTACTTAGACCCCCCCTTAATAATGAATTTGCTTCACATAAAAAAAATCCAAATAATTTCCAATGATGCTTGATATATTAATTGTTTCTTGACTTTGTTTCATTCTACCAGTTTTCTCTGCTAATTTAGCCTCTTACTCTAGAGCTTAGAATGAATCATTTTGTCGCCCCTAAAAACCAGAGAGATCTCCGTTACCACATGAGTTGTTTTAGTAGTTGCCTGTTATGATTTAAGCTCAACGGATTCAAAATATTTGAAATGAAATGATATGTTTATCACCTCAGGTCCCAAAGATTTGGGGTCCTCCACACACCGATGCTACTGAACACACTGATCTAGCATATTCTGACGGGTACAGACACGGGGATTTTTGTTTAAATGTTGTAGAGGTGCTCAGAGGAAGACGCACATTACCCATAATTCCTCTGGCAGTCTGCGGCGAAAAGGTGCAGCAGTGCAGCATGCAGATCGGCTGTCTTTACAAATGCCACTATTTCCTCTACAGAGCGTTACCCCAGTTCTCACATGTTTTCAATGTCCTTTTGTTAATTTTAGCAATTAAATTGCACTTACGCTCGTTTATATCATTTTCTACAAAATGACGATTTTATGTAAAGTTTATCACAGGGTTGGCAATTCTTAAAGTGGCTGTACCATCCCAATAATTTTTTGGCAGGAGGCAAATCACGTTGTTTTTAAAGACAATGTATGAGTAGATATTGTCAGTAACTGTTGTATTTGCTCTAGACATCCTGGCAATGCTGGCTGGGGTTAAAGTCTGTCGTTTTAGCAGTGAATAGGCTGGTTCTGGATGTTTTGGCATGTCTCTTTGGATGGCCAACATTGAGCCTCACTTCAGTAGGCCTTGAACGCAACTCCATGGATCAAATGCACTTCCAGAGACTGTAGCCTGTGGATTGGCACAGTGAGGCAGAAGAAAACGGACTGGCTTAACAGGATCGGAAAAGAAGCAGAGAAGGAGCAGAGCAGCGCAGCAGTAGAAATGGTATCTGGTGTATCAATGAGAATCTTTCGGTTCCTATCCTCAAACAAACAATGCCCTAATAAGGGTGAGTCACAGGCATTACGTTCCACTGAGCGGGGGGTGTCCGGCTTATGTTGGAACCGCTGCCGTGGGCGCAGTCTTTTGGTCTTTCCCAGCATGAAAACACCTGATTCAACTAATCAGGGTCCTGAATGAAATCTATGATCGGTTGATTTGTTGAATCAGTTGTTTTGGTGCCGGGCGAGAACAAAGGCATTGCACCCACACGCCACCTTTGTGCGGAAAAGATTGTGCACCTTTGCCCTACGGCGTTGCAAGTTGTGTGCCTTGAGTGAGTATATCTCAACGTTGTCTGCTCACAAATGTAATCCCAAACTGAGCAGAATGTAATTTTAAAATTTGTATGCATGTTATGAGTATCAAAAATGAAAGTTTTGTGCGAATGTTCCTGTCGTTGATGTTTCAAAATATGTATCTGATCCAAGTCTGGAGGACAGGTGTGTGCCGGCTTTTTATAACTTTCAAGTAATCCGATTGGCCAGGAAACAAGGTGCATTTTCTCCTCAGATACATCGACTCATAATAATGATTTAGACCAAGAATTTAATGTGACACCAGAGTTCAGTATAGACAAGATCAGATCTGTTTACCCCACAAACACAAAAAACTCCCCAAATCATTAAGATGGGTTCAGTCAATATGTTGTATGTATGTGAGTACTCTTCCTACAGCCTGATCTGTCTAAAAACTCTTTGAATGTCCACCTTTGGATCTTATCCAGTGGATGGTCTGCATAAGCATATGAATATTATTTCATATATAATAGCTCATCCTGGGTAACTCACAGCCTGGCCTGCAGGCAAATGCTGTACTGCAATTGCAGCACTTTAAAGGTCACATTTGAAATGTCAGAAATGTATGGATTACTAATAACTAAAAAACTACTCAACAATTTTTTGCTGCACACAAACATAAGTGTTACCATGTAATGCAGTGTACTGTAATGTTGAGTAATGTAATAATATATTGTACTATAATGTAATTAATGTAATCTGTCACAATCTAATGTACAATAATGTAATATAATGTACTATAATTTAATTAATGTAATCTGTTGCAATCTAATGTACTGTAATGTCATATGATTTACTGTAATGTAACGTAATGTAATGTAACATAATGCACTGTAATGTAATGCGCTGTAATGTAGCAAAATATACTGCCATCTAATGAACTATAACATAATGTACTGTAATGTAATGTGCTGTAATGTAAAATGCTGTAATGTAATGTGCTGTAATGTAACATTATGCACTGTAATGAAAAGTGCTGTAATGTTACATAATGTAATGTAATGTACTGTAATGTAACATTATGCACTGTAATGTAATGTGCTGTAATGTTACATAATGCACTGTAATGCAATGTGCTGTAATCCACATCAGCAGCACTTGGGGTCTGGCCCGGCCTCACCTGGTTGCCGGGCTGCGGGGGCAGCGGGCAGTTACAGTGCTCGCACACCTCATCCAGGTTCTCAATCCAGTCGTCGTCATAGTAATCCGAGCTGCAGCTGCACCCCATCCTCCCTGGGTAGAGACAGAGTTTTTAAAAAGCAGGTCATGATTCAATCTAACCACAAACGCTGCTGCATCTTCCACTCAGGGAGACCTGCAAGCCTTTACGCCATTTTTGCACTCGCATTTTCGCTGTTTCAGTGTTTTAAACCTTTTTCTTTTGTGTTTGTTCTTGTTAGATAATGAGGAATACTTCATATTGCTGTTAATGTAAGTTATAAGAAATATTCAAAAGGGAATTTTCTCAGAAAATGTGATAATGATTATCAACTTAATGCGTGATTAAAAGCGTCACATAAATTATACTGAAACAGTGTTAGGATCAGGAACTCTAAAAGAACAGATCTAGTAAACACATTGCGGTAGTAAAATCTAGAAAACATCACTTTGCTTCATAACGTGTGCATATTTTATTTTCGCGTCAACCAGGATCAAGGACAAAAACTGTAAAACGTCAGGCAAATGTATCTGTCTGTAGTGGATCAAATGCCAAACCAAATGTGCGTTGAGAGGAGTGCAATATCAAAATAACTTCATTGGATTTTATTGAAAAGTTCTGTTCAACAACCATTCCTCCATCAAATTACTTACATTTCTAAATATATTACTACTTATATTTACCTTACTATTGTTTTTCCAGCAAATTAAATGTTGATAATAGGACAATATTTTAATGAGTAGTTTATTATTTTAATTTGTAAGTAATAGGGGAATAAGCCACATAGTTTACAGAGTTTGTTTTCAGTGTATATCGCAACATACACAATGTAGTCCTGTTGAGGCAATTTAAGACACAGTGCAATGTCATTCTTTCCCAGACTTTAAAGCTTGGAGCCTGGAATACGAGAGACCTAACAAGATCCACAGCCAGCACATACTTTAGAAGACTTGCACAATTCTTTATTTTAACTATTGTCTCAAACTGAACCGTAAAACATGTCTTATACAGAAACAGGTCAGAAAATTCTTGAAGTTGTGAAACTAAACTACAAATTCATAGAGTTATAAAAACTTGCTTTAACAATACCACATCACATTTTGTAAAATATATTGTATAGTGACCCTTTTCTGTATCACATAATCTCCTCTGTCCTCGAATACTGCAGTAATTATGTACTTAGTATAAAAAACAAACTTCCCAGTCTTTCTGTTTGTCTAAAACAAAGACAGAATTAATTGAGCGGATTACGCTTTAAGCTGTCAAAACCGCGGCTCAGCCCAAAGATTGCCAAACGCATTTTTCCCAGATCCCGCCGAGATTATAACAGCGACAGAGGTCTGTTCATGAAGCAAGGAAGGCCACATGAACGAAAATATCTCATTTATCAGTCTCTGTTATTGGAGATGAAATTACTGCGATGAAACACAAAGGGAAGTTTACTTAAACATGTCACTTATCAGAGGGAAACAATGGGCCTAAAGTAGACAGCTAAGCAGAAAGACAATGCAGCAAGTACATTACAGAAGGATTGCTTGCATCAGGATATGACAGCCACGAGTGAGGCCAAAAAAGGATTTGATTCTTTTTTTCTGTACAACATGCCACAAATATAACATCATCATGACATTACATTTATTTATTTATTTATTTATTTATTTATTTATTTATTTATTTATTTAAATCTGGCAAGGAAGCTTTCAGCACTTATTCTTCTTACATACATTACAACAGTTCTTATTGTTTAACTACCTGTTTATTATTCATTAATAACATTGTTATTATATACAAGATATAATAAAATGAAACAGAATGACTACAGCACACAGCTTCAGAGGGACAAATGCTTCAGGCGTGGAGCTTCATTTAGGAGCTCTGGAATGTTCTGAAATGTTAAAATGGCATTTAAGAATTAAAGGTTTACTGATTCAAATTGATCCCTGTACTTTTAAACATGACATTTCAAACAGACTACCCCCATTTTGTAGCTGTATCTGTTCCATTTAATTGATAAGCAATAATCAAGCAAGAATGATCAGAATCCTGCTGGAAATTGATGAGTGTTTTTTTTTCTTTTATTATCTGATTTACTTTGATTGACTTCCCAGTGACATGCTGTCTCTGGTGTTTGTTCTTATGATCCGTTGGATTTGGTTTGGTCCCCTATTCCTGTCATGCACTGCTATTTTTTCCACTTTGTGTTTATTAACACATGTCAGTGGTGTTAATAAATGCCAATTTTGCTATTTTTGATATTTTGTTTTTATCAATGGAAAGTGTGAGTCATTTCCAAAAGGTGTTTTTCTATAAGCCACCTCTGAATACATGATTTCATTTTATTTGTCAACTGGTGTCTTAGAAGTTTGTATATTTTTAACTGCAAAAGAACTGTAGAACTATGAACTGAAGTAGTGATTGTCCCTGCTACCTGCTGTAAAAAAATGAAAAGGAATAAAAAACATTTGATCACAAAAGCCTTTCATTTTCATTCAAACATTCTAAAAATACATATGTTTCTTAATCTTATAACGTTTCAAATTTTACAAGCAATGAAAAAGGGAAAGGACAAAGGACAAAGACCTCATGATAACACACAGCCTCTGTGATTTAAAATGAAACTGTCATTCTAACCTTCCAGTCCCTTTTTGTTGTCACTTCCTCATCATCTCTGATATACCGGTAAATGAGCTCGCAAGCTAAAGCATTTTGTGGAAGCAATAGCCTTCTGAAATAGTTTCGCTATAACACCATAAACCAGCAGAGAGCTGTGTGAGTCTCAATACACTGTACTGTTAGTCAAAGTTTAAACTTGTATACATTTTCATTTTGTTTAAATCTGTCCTTCCATCCTTGAGTTTTTTAATCTTGAGATTCTATTTAAAATAAATTAGATTATTCACCCTATCTGGCAAAATTGTTTCTGTCTGTTTCAACCCTGGGCATGACCACTACTTATACTTAAAGACAGAGAAAAGATATCACTGACATGTGTACAGACAAAGAATAAGATCACTCACACTTTAAAAGAGTCTTTTTCTTGTTGTGTTGCACTTTACTTTCCACTGTCATGCAGCTGTGTTATCTACATAAACAATCATGCTACATTTCAACAAGTGCTTGTGTGCCCTGCTATCCAGATACATTTAATTATCATTAAAATGTTTATTTCCAATGAATAGTGTGTGCATACTGGATAGTGTCACCCACACACACATCAATATGAACAATTGTATCGCCTCATGACTGCATTTCCAAGTAAAGATTTGCTTGTTTGTATGACATTTCCTCACTCATGGTGAATCAATCCATTTTGTTCTTGCATAGATTTTTTCACACCCAAGGCCCAGGGTGCGCGAGAAAAAAGCCATTTGCAAAATACAAAAGTAAAGAACAGTAAAATTCAGTCACTGAAAGACAGATTGCATGACATGACTGAGACGTATTACATTATACTATGACTTACTGGTATTTAGGTCTCTGAAAATGGACTGATCTCAGTTCAGTTTGGTCACTTGCAATGCTAGCTCCAGCAGGTGCCTATTTCCCCTTATTCTTCCTAGGTTTTTTCCACAACAGAGCAAGACACAGGAAAACAGAGCGCTTCCTGTACGGGCATACGTTGTTTTTGGCAGAGAAATGGGACATCCTTGGTAAAACGGGGATCTTGGCAAACCTGCATGAAGATTAATATCATTCTGTGCTATTGTACTGTAATGAGAGGATTTTCCCTTATACTGGGTGTGTGTGTGTGTGGGGGGGATGGGGGGGGGGGGTTGACTCCCAAGCACATTATCTAACAAGATCTTTAATTTAACATGGCGGTGTAGCATGACTCATTTGTACAGAATAATACTCTAAATATTGCTGATAAGTCAAGCAGTTGGAAATGTGGAAATACTGATGAGCTGAAGGAAAGCTGAGGCATTGAGAGAGATATTGGAGCTCCACTTTGGAGATAAACAATGGAACACTTCACTCAGTGATGTTTAATCACTACAAAGTAGTACAACTACTACTATAACTGCTACTACCACAACTACTAGTACAACTGCTACTACTGCTGCTATGACTACTGCTATAACTACTACTGGTTTAGTAACAGTATAACTGCTACTACTGCTGCTGCTACTGCGACTAGTACTGCTTCTGCTATGACTCCTATGACCACTAGTACAACTAATGATAATTTATAATAATTATAGCAACAATTATAATAGATTCATTTATATAACACCTCTAATGTATAAGTGCTTAAACCAAAGTGATATTATGAACAGGATACAATCATTAAGAAACAGTAAAAAAGCTAAAAACACAGAAGTCTGCTGGTGTGAGCAGATCGGCCCTCAGCGAGCCGCACTTTCAGCGGTTTGCATCGCTCTCTGTATCTGGGATCACATAATGAGGTCAGTGGGCTGATCGCAGCTGCTCGTTCAGGGAGGGGCGGAGTCATGAGAAAATCTACAGGGTCAGGAGAAACGGGGCCCCCTGAGGGGGCCACCCACTCCCTGAGCCGGTCCCATGGACAGGGGGCCACTGAAGGGGGGCCAGCCTTGGGGAGCGACGTTGGGGAAGGGGACACTGGGAGACCGGACGTGCACAACATGAGGGGACATCAATCATGTGTAAGCCCCTCAGACACAGACGAAAAATGTTCCACGAAAAAAAAAATTATCATTTTAAACTGTGGGACAAGGAGCAGAAAAACAGAAGACACATCCGTCATTTCTAAAGCTCAGATCCCAGAGTGAAGTTTCGTCATTTTATACAGGGGGGCCGTATGACCCCAGCAAAAAGTCTTTATCATTTAAGATCTTAGGGAAGATGATACAAACTAATCTCCATAGTCTTCCACATATCAAGCAGTTACTACATTATGTACAAGACAGCATCATTTCATGGTTTCTCAATTTGTTGATTTGATTGTTGTTTATACAATTGTCTACCAAATTGTGTTTCCTAGGACTGTTATCTGCACATATTGATTTGTTTCTTGATCTTAATTATTTAGCATTTTGATGGGCTGATCAAGAAGTCTCCAGTGTAATCTTTTGCTTTTCGATCTCTTCCGTCATCTACCATATTCTCGGATTGCATTCCCTAACCACGCTCATCACTACACAGTATACATTTCTCTGGATAAGAACACCTGCTAATAAATGCAATGCAATGAAATGTGATCTCTGACATCGACAGCCACATTAATTCGCTGTAAAATAATAAATTGATACGGTAAATATTGTTTATACATAAATGTTCATATTGTCCTTGTCACCATCACCCTATAGTTCGGCATAAGGGGGTTTAGGAATGCGTCTGCTGGAATGGGAATTGTAAGGAATGTTTTGTGAAATGTTCCAAACAAATAATTTGGAACTTTATTTGTTATGTGCATTATAATTATTAATATTTAAAATTTAGAAGTGTTTTCATTTTGTGGTCCGTCAGTTTTAATTCTGGATTTAAAGCAGATTTAAATCATTTTTTCTTCTTCTGACAGAGAGATCGATAATCTCTGAGAATGTTATTTCTTCCTTCACATTAACAGTTTCCATCGGCATAATTCCATCATAACCAACAGCATCAGATCTGGACAGAGGAGGTGGGTTTTTGAGGATGGAAAGAAGTGAACAGGTTTAAAAAGATTAAACTTGGCCAATGTTCCCATAGCACCTCCATTGTGTGTGTGCTCGTAAAATTTGAGGCAAGATAGTTGTCTGAATCCAGCCCTGTGGGTATCAGTTGCCGGTTTTGGTGTCATGGGTTTGATTTTGTGTGTGTTTTTAATATGTTGTCTCAGCAGTTTGAGGCATGACCCTGGATTTTGCTTACACCAGAGACTGAGTTTGAGTCTCAGTTTTGCAGGGGGTTAAATACTATGGGCTAAACATTTTGAAAGTGTTAACCAAGGAAATGAACAAACCACAAGTTTATCGCTGACATGAATAATCTATGTGAAATATTTATCCTCTGGCAGGAAAAATGTTGTTTTCTTTTCTACTTTTATTCGTATAGTTAATACTCTTCATGTAAAATGCATTTATTATTGGTTAGTTGCTGTTTCTGGACATTGATTTTTTTGTAGAGTTAGTGGTTGCTGTATTGATCACACCACGCCGATATTTCCCCCACACTGTCACTGTACTGCTAAAGGCACACATCACACGGTGACAAAGGCAAACATCCCATTTTCAGTGGTGGTGACGGAATATTAAACCTAACACTCAATCATAGGCCAATTAAATATCTGCCATTGATTTTGATGGACCACACCCTTTGACCTCCATCCATGTCTCACATCAATACATTGATTGTTGAGACAGACGACTGTGTTCAAAGCGCCGGGTGTCTTCCATTACAGAGCCGAAGAGCCACTTCCTCAGCGCTGACATCCTGCGTACGTTTGAATGGTCAGAGTTATACGACCTCCACGTTTCTGACACCTCAGGCCCACCGCTGCACACACACATCTTTATATGTGAATGAATTAACGGCAGCTGCTGCAGAAAGTCCCTCTCATCATAATAAAAGTTTTGCCATCTGGCAAAAAAAACCAACAAAATACCTGTCTAGCAAACGGCTGATATCTCTGTAAAGTACAGAGGTGCCAGGAAATGTGTGCATACATGTATGTATTCACAGATCTGTTTTGCTTTGCTGACATTTATGTAATCATGTAAAATAGTTTATATATGCTCTCTCCATAACTGCTTATTTAACATGAACGACATCAATTTCTGTACAAACTTTGTATAAACTGTGCATGAACTTTGCGATTATTGTTGTTTTTTGGAAGCGGTGGTTGAACTGTGTCCTGTTAGTGTATTTAATTGTTTAATACATTGCAACATCATCACTGTTAATTCATCTCTAAAGGTTCACCGGGGTGAGGAGTAAAAAGCACCCTATGTTGATTTAACACTGGATATTGCTGGTGCAGTTCACCAGTTCTCAGGAGCTGTGGGTCAGGCAGCCATTTAAAGTTCTTAAAACTCTTCATCCCTGAAGATCCAATTTCTTCAGATTACTAGCAGGTTTTAAAAGAAACTTAAAGGAATCTCTTTCTTTTTCTACCAATGACCAAAACAAAGTTTGTCCAATGTATGATGGCGAGTTTTGTGAAGTGATATTTCATTTAAAATTCTCAGGGACCTGCAGGAGTTCTTAATATTTTAATGGAATGCAAAAAGTTACAATATTTCAGATATGTGTGTGACCCAGCTCCAGGCTGTCCGCAGGATCACCCCCTGGCGATCCTTGGGAAGGCCATGAGAGCTGTTTTCTGGAAAAATAAACCCTGTGAAAGATCTATGAGTCGTGCTGAGGGCCATCCTGTCTGGGTGTGTTTGATAAACCCAGTCAGGCTTTTCACTTTTTCTCTTTTTCTCTCTTTTCTCTGTCAGTCTACCAAAAATGTATTTTAAAATTAAATCTCCGTTTTTCATATATTATGAAAGTGTCTACATCAAGCATTAATAATTTATTAATGCATAAGAGGTAGGTACGTTTCAAAAGTTACTGACTGAAATATGCAGTTTGCCCAATGCAATATTTGTGGATTTTAAGAACGCAAGTATCCATTCTTCTGTCCAAGGTAAAAAAGTGACATTTTCATTCTGTCAGTAATCACAAGGTGAATCAGTGCCCATTTCACACCGTATCTTATGACACAGGACCAGCATGGGAACAAAGTCCACATTTCACCTCACATGCCACCCGTGTGAAATATGATACCAATTTCATCCCCAGAAAGCAAAAACTAAGTAGTTCACATTTCAATCAAGCATGACAAAATGATATTTCTTATTAATAATAATATGCATTTATACAGTTAGATTATAATCCTCTTTTTTAAAAAGTATTATTACATCTTGAAAGCCCAAAAGGTATTCCAGCATTGGGGTTTTATGTGCTGTTCATTGAACAGGTGATAAATATTATTTATTTAGCCAACAAAAAAAATATTTTTGACCTTTTCTATTTTATTGATACACTCTCTTTATGAACTTAAAAGCATTTACACTACATATTTCAATAATGTCAAACTGTACTCCATCAGAGTTGAAAGCCCTCTATCAGATTTGATTTTGTGAGACCATTTCGTAGTGTTATGTCTGTACTGTTCCACATGGGATTAGCTTTACTCTGCCCAGGTTGAGGGCCAAGTTTATGAATCACCTGACCACAGATACTCAATGAACAATAAATAAACACATGCAACTGACCCAATGAGAACTCTTGATCCTACCTGAGGAAATGTGGCTCTGTCTAGAAGGATATTGGAGATTCTAATGACATGCAGCTGACACACGCCCGTCCATGACAAGAATCGTATTTTCCAAAAACCGTTAATTGGAAATTGAATGATGAATGAAATAAACAAATTAAAAAATTTAAAAAAACCCCAAAAAACGCAAGGGTATTTAAAAAAAAGAAATAAAAAGAAGTGACGATACAAGCAATGTGCTCAGGCCTCCAGCTCGTGCGCCAAGATGTCCTGCACCTCCTACCTTCAGCGCTCAGCTCAAAATCTGCGCATACACACACACGCATACACACACACACACACACATGCACACACAAACACACACACACACACACACACACAACACACCACAACAACAGAGATCAGCCCTGGGGCTTCCTGTCGTTGAAGAGGGTATGTCTCTCTCGCTCTTTTCTCTCTTTCTCGGTCTCTCTAAGTCACACAAGAGCTTTAACAGGTGTTACCTGCACAGCTGCAGAGGGGAGAACGTTATATTTACCCAGAAATGGGGCACAGTGCCTTCTGTTTTTTTTTCATCTTACTTTTGTACCTGTGCATATGTATAAATATATATATGTATAAGTGGTTGTGTGTGTGTGTGTGTGTGTGTGTGTGTTTGTGTGTGTGTGCACGTATGTGTGTATGTGTGTGCATGCATGCACGTATGTATGAGTTTGTGTGCATGTGTGTGTGTGTATGTGTGTGTGCATGTGTGTTAGCCCACGCAAGATTCACTTTACTCTTTAACTGTCAAACCCCTTCAGGACCTCCCTCAGAACCCTACAGCTTGCAGAACAT
>CM040749.1:5416486-5443986 GCA_022829145.1 Albula goreensis
AGTGTATTGTGACATCATCATCGCTATGTAATGGAAATTTGCATTCAGTAACACAAGGCAATAACTGTGACATAGTATGGAATTGTTCTCTGGAGCTCTGGAGAAGAGCGGTATGCTCAGAACTGAAGATCTGCTGCTGGTTGATTGTACCAAATCTGCATCTCCTGAGGAGAATGTGATCAAGCATCAGTCATTCAAATTGGGATCTGTAAATCTGTTTCTCTGATAGGGCAAACATTCCTCCAAAGGTGTACGGAGGTTTTGCTCAAAGCAGTGATATCTACTCATATCTGGGAAGGGCCTGGGTACTGCTTTGCTTTTGTTCTAGCCTAATGCTACAATACCTGATTAAACCAATAGACTAATCAGTTTTCAAACAAGACGTTGACAGAGAGACAGAGAAACGCAGAGGGTGGTAGTGACATCTGACTACATTAAATATATTCAAACACAGGGAAGCATTGACTGAGTACAGACCCAGCTAGCATAGCTTGGCTATAGAGCCCAGCTGACACTGGTAGACCTGGCAGACAGAAGCAGCAGACTGAGACGTTGTTGCACCTCCTCACTGTATGCGATAAAAACAATCCTATTCTTGAATATCTATCTCTCAAATTCAAATGAATGTACCCAAATTTCCAAACCTTATCGTATACCCAAAAATTGAGAATTCCCCTTGGAGTGGAAAGGTGCAGAGAGTGGAGACAGAGGAAGAGAGAGAGAAAAAGAGATGTGGGGTGCAGTCTTTTTCCTCTCTGGAAAGAAGTGCGTTGATCTCAGAAACAGCGCAGGATCCCACCGGTTTGTGCCGCGGCAGGCCTTATTCATCACTTCACAGACACGGCTCAGGGAAGACAAAATAATCATAAACCTGGAACAAAAAAAAAACCTCCAATCGTAACATTTCACGGTTGTGCCGATAACGATTGGCACACCCTCTACCTACGACACAATGCTTTTTTTGTCCTCCTTATCATGAGAGTGTCTTGCACCTTACACTTCAAAGCACAGTCAATAACGCTCCATTATGGCAGCTTGAAGAGGCAGTGGTTTGACTTTCCAGTGCTACAGTGTGGGAAGGCTGCGGTATCTGCTAGTTTTTGACTCCTCTCAGCGTGAAAGTACTTAAATAAGTAATTAATTGGCGGCAGAACCCACACACTTTGATTCCCAAGGCCTAAATTGGGTGCTTACTGAAAGGAAACCACAAAAACCTTGCAGATAAAACTTTGGTAAAGCTGGTCACATGAAATGGTTCACTCATAAAGGGACAAGCAGAATTCTCGCTCCCTGCAGTGATGTCACTTCCTGGGCAACATCGTGGGCCCCGTCGGGGTGATGTCACACCTTAACTGGGAAGAGGGCTCCTTGCCAATGAGAGGGATGACGGAACATCTTGTTGTTGTTTTTAAACAAGATCTTTGCTTGTTCAGATCAAAGGTGGATAAGTCATCTTTTGCCGCTGCCAGGCAACACTGATTCACACAGGACAATGGTGAAGCAGGGATATTGAGCAGGGTAATCTTTTAATAAAACGTTTGCATTCTTACATTTACAGGCTGGGTTTAGCACAGAATCTGTGTGTTTACAGAGAGTGGGTTTAACAGTTTAACAGTTTGAAAGGGTGTTCTCAGCGGTTAGGTCCACAGTGTCATTGTCAGCAGTCCTCAGGGCGGATCCCAGCGCTCTGCTCCAGGCCAGGAGTAATGAGGACTTCATAAACTCAAGTTGTGGCACGGCTTCAGAAAACACTACTGTTTCTCATACACTCCCTCCACTGTGGCCTAAAACCACACGCACACTCATACACACACACACACACACACACACACACACACACACACACATAGACAAACGCACACAGACACAAATACAGTCATACACACACATCCAGATATGTAAACAGACAAACAAACACACTCATTCACCAGCAAGAACATATATGTGCATATATATATGTGTGTGTGTGTGTGTGTGTGTCTGTGTGTGTGTGTGTGTGTGTGTGTGTGTGTGTGTGTGTGCAAGCACAGACATACAGTATGCACACACAAACACACACTTATACACGACTGTATAAACACATGCGAAAACATAGATACACACACAAGCGTTCACTCAAAGGGACACTCAAACAAATGAACAAACAAATTAATGAACACACATCTATATATGCAGAGACACATGAATATGCAAACACATAAACATACACACAAACTCAAAACTGTACACAGATATTCTCAAACACACACACACACACACACACACACACAGACACACACACCAACATAGGGAACTTAATTCAGTGAAACAAAACACACATCTTTGTGACTCCAGGTCAATGCAAAAAAAAAAAGGAACCCAGCAATAACAACAGCAAGAAAAAGAAAAGACAAAATTAGAAAAATTTACATTCACCTCATGTTTGGACTTTCAACTGTCAAGTGTTATACATGTGGTTAAAGGCAGCAACAGTTACTTTTTTAACTGATGAAATGTTTCACTGTTAATGTCGCCCCAGAGTCCCTCTACGCGCCTCCCTGCAGCTCCATTCTCTTGGATCATTGTGGGACTGATGCTCATTGGATCAGTGTTTTACTGCCTTTCTGTTGCCTTGCCTTGACACTGCTGCTCTGCGCTGACATACAATAACTCACACCGAGCTGCGCAGAACGCAGCTGTTCTTTCCCTCCCTCTCTCCCTCCTTCCCCCTACCCTCTCACACAGCCACTCAGTGACTTACTCAACCTGAGCACATTTTCTTGCATGTTTTTTTTTGTCAATTTTAAGTTTAATTTTAAACATCCCTTATAAAAATACAATATGTTACAGTGTCATGTAAGTATGTGGACATCTTGTAAAGTATATTCATAAATACATTTCACAACAATGTTATTTTAAATGTATTATCATGTCTAAAAACCACAAGTATTTGTTTTTATTGCCCACATAAAATGCCTCAGTATCTATTCTGGTCTTGGAAATATATTTGATTTTACATTTATTTCAATCTAATTTCTGTAATGACTCTCTGATTAATCCCCTGGCCTTTAAAAGCACTTAGGTCCTCTAGCATAAAAAAGATGTGAGAAAAGGAAGTGTTTGGTGGAGGGATGGGTTTGGGGGGGTTAGGGGGTGAAGGAGAAAAAAGAGGACAGTCTTGGCAACCCAATGAAGAACATAACGAGCCAGAGGACCTGAGGCAAAGGCCACGATCTGTCTGCTTCAACCTTGGCAACTCCTTGAGGAACGCAGGCTATTTCTGGTCCCTGAAGAAAGATAATAAACTTGGAAGGAGAGTGCAGCCCCTGTTTCCTGTCTCTTTGGCGGGACAAAGCTACGCAAAGGGAACTTGGGAGGAGAGATAGAAGGGAGGTGAAGCTCAGGGCATAGAGAGAGAGAGAGAGAGAGAGAGAGGGAAAACGCAGAGTTTCTCGATCTCTCTTTCCCACTCGCTGCTTGAGTCACTGTGGAGGGCCCGCTGCCATTGAACCCGTGACCCTGGGCGTGGTGGTTTCTGACAGCAGGGCAGAGGGAGCATGGGGAGACAGCGACACAGACAGACAGACAGACGGACGGATGGGCCTTGTGGCACCACTGGGACAGCCTTTGAAGGCACTCCAGGGACCGCGTAAAAAACGCGCACCACTTCCTGTGGCGCTGCGAGGCGAACGCCAGCTCTGAGCCCACAGCTAAACGGGCCTGCCACCGCCACCTACAGGGCACACAGCCACACTGCAGCTTGAGATTTCGGTCTCCCATCCCAATGGAGCCTGCTGTGTGAAACATGGTTTCTTCAGGGTTTTTTTTTCTCCATGTTTAAGCAAGTGAGCGTGTATCTGTCTTTATTTTAAAACAAAATAGTTTCCTTTAAAAAAATTCTAATCAAAAGAGTCGTCCATAATGGGACTGTAAGCATAAGGGGCTTGGAGGAGAGGGGTGGAGCATCACAAAATGGAGGCGGAGCTCCAAGAGAGAGGGACAGAGTGCCATAGAACTAAGGCAGGCCTCCAGGAGAGGGGGCGGGGCTTATGGAGCAGGGGGCGGGGTATCTCATGGTGGAGGCGGGGCTCTAGCAGAGGGAGAAGCGTCGGGAGTTGATGTTCATCTTGGTAAGGCCCAGGTGCTTGAGCGGGGTGGACAGGGCGAACGCCGCCTTCATGGGGATGTCGCACAGCAGGTCCGACTCTTCCCCGCACTCCTCCAGCTCGTACGTGGCATCGTCCAGCATCTCCTTGTGCCGGTGGCACACCTGCTCCACCTTCAGCCGGTGGATCTCCGCCCTCAGCCGGATCAGCTGCCGTGCCAGCCGATTGTCCTGTAGTTGCATCTCCCTCTGGGGAGAGAAGCGCAGCAAAATTAGACTCAAATACCTACAGCGATATGCTAATTCACACACATGTTTAATGCCGTCTACTAGCAATGGGCGAATGAAATATCAGCACACCGATAATGGGCGGAGCTGGAATTAGCTGTTAATGACTGGCTTGTTTCAGCCAATCAAAATGTCTTTCCCTTTACAATGGAACTTAACGATTGGTTCACATCAGGGAGTTACTAGTGACATGAGGTAGTCATACACTACCATTACTACCATTTGCCATCTTACGATTCTACTGATATGTAAGAGAGGACTGCGGGTAAAATTAGCATATAGCTGACGATCCTGCAATGCTTTAGAAGGGCTTTTTATGAATTTTATGCTAACGTTGGACCCTAGCCCATAGAAATAAACAAAACCAAGTTTATTTTGGGTAACCAGATTCATATTAGGGTAACACTCCAGTGCAGTTGGGTCTGGTATTCCTCTCTTTTGACTGTCATTGAAATCCACTGTAAACAGGACCATTTTGCCAAAAATCTGTTAGGCATGTTCATTGTTTAGCACATAAATATTTTTTTCTCAAAGGGAATGAGATTGTGCACTAACAAGAAATGTGATTGGGCAGTCTTGGTCTTGCAAGAAAAATGCAAGTTATGGTTTGTTCAATACCCTAACTCAACCTATTCATTACTGACGCAATGAGCTGACAAGTTCAAAGGACCATATCCAAGCCATTTATGCGATAGCAACTCGTTAACGGTATATATGTATGACCAGAGGCATTTAACATAATTGTTCCTTTCTGTTATATCAGAAACAATTCTTCATACTAAACTCTCATCATGGACCACCTTGTACTTCCAAGCCTCCGAACAATTCAGCTTTTAAACTGCAGTATTCCAAGGTGTACCTCGACAGATTCAGGGTGATGGCCAATGCCTAATGACATCATCATTGTGAGACAGCAGGAGTTCCTCCTCAGTGTGATACAGAGGGACTCCATAATCAATGTGAGACACCAGAACAAGATCATCAACATGAGACAGAAGGACATTTTCGGTTCAAGTTAGAATGTTAGATTCCTCAGGGGCACATGCAGCACCTCAGTTTTGGGTTCAAACCCAGAACCATCTGGATTACTGTCATGACAGCCTTTCTCTCTGAATACTGATTATGGAGCTGGCAAAGGGCTTGTCCCCTAAAACACTTATTTTCAGGGCAGTGACAGACTCCACGGACTGGCAATGCATCCCGACAGCGTTAGCGCTAACGGTATCCGCCAGTATAACTTGCTCACAGAAAATACACTGATTAATAATAGCACTGAGATGGGATGGACTGAATGCAAATAATGGATGTGTGTGAGTGTGCAAACCCTCAGCCTTTCTTCGACAACAGATACAATCTCATTGTCTTCCTGTCATTATAACAAACACTTCCGTCTACATGGAAAAGCACTTCAACTTCACAATGGCATAATTATGAGCATAAAAATGTGCCAGCTCAAGCTCGAGCTCAACTTCCAGATGATCAGAGATCATCAGAGAGGCAGCGGTGATGCATGTGATAGAAACCTGCAAAAGGCAAAGTGGCGTTTGAGATTTTCTGTCCTGACAGGCATGGGTTAATCACTGCTTCTCCCTACACACACACGGCGCACTTTCGCTCCGCAGCTCCCCTGTCACAGTTCCTCTCCTCAGGGGTAAGACACAGATGACCCTGGGTCAGGGCACGGTTCAGCACCTCGCCCAGAGAGCAGCACCGCTCTTTGTTTCCTTCCCATCTCTTCTGCAGTTAGGGTTAGGTGTTTTTTTGGAGGGCGGGGTGGTTTATGGGCACCAAAACAAAGCACATGCTCACATCGCTCAGTGAAAATTTCACACGTAACGCTGAACCAAAGGCGTATACCAACAGTCCCAGAGCACACCTGAAAAGCCAAAGCATGAGAAGGCCGATTGTGACGCTCAACTTTGAGCATCCAATTAAATTTGAGAATATTACAGGAATAACGTTACACTTAACATTGAGTATCCAATGAAATGCAAGGGTTTTATTTGACTAATGTTATACTTTGAGTATACAATAAAATTTGAGAGTATAGGAACACAACTGTGACACCTTATCTTGAGTTTTCAATAAAATTAAAAACTATGAGAGGACCACTTTGACAATTTACTAAAAGTAAATTAAATATCGTTAACTATTAATTGAATAAAAAATACAATGAAAAGAAAAGAAATTACAAAGTAGTAGAAGCATGTGTGAATAAAATTTGCCAGCCAATTATTAACTTTCTATTAACATGAATTTGATTCTGTGGTTTTCATAAACTCCATACGGGTGAAGTTGCTACGAACTGTAAGGTAGACAAAAATCTTTGTTCTCCACAGCAAAACTCAATGATTGGTTCAACTCAGCCAATCACCAGTAGCATGTGAAAAGTCCTCCATGATGTCATCAAAGTTTACTCTCCCATCAGTGATTTGGACCAATGGCTGCACTGGCTGTGGAGCGACAGCACATTATGATTGGTTCAAACGGGAAAATGATTGACACTTGGGTGTACCTAGGGTTCATAAAGCTTCATTTTAACCACCACATTTCATCTGTAAAATATTAGTCCTCAGGCTAACTGCAAAAAGTGAGATATGTTTATTTTAGGCCTTGTGAATGTCAGTATATCAATAATATATTAAATGTTTAAATAATTTATTGACTGACCATAAATTAACTGGACCTTAAAACTAAGTATGATCCCTGCCAAAACGTAGAGGTTGATGTAATTCACGTATACAATAATACTGTAAAATGATTTTCTTGACATATAGTTCTATCATGTCATTTGGCTGATTTCTGGATGTGTGTATCACAAATTCAGAATGAAGTAGTTCCTTCTCTTTTGTGAATTCTACACTTCTGCACCAGGTGAGACAGAGGCAGGACTCGACAATGGTGCACACCACAGGTGTCCTTCCAAAAATAGTATCCGTGACATTTACAATCAATCACACATGTAACCACATGCAAACTCAGTGAGAAGCAACCCAAAGACAAATACCGTAATATGATCCTCTATGCTGAGGCTGTGGCACTGTATCAAAATAGCTGGGCACAGAATTAGCATTCAGACGAGTTTCTGCAGTAGCTGAGCTGATTCCATTTTAAAACAAAAATGACATGACATATTTAAGTCAACCATGATGCCGTAGGATTTTTCCTCATGTCTACCTGATCTCCACAGCTATGAAACCAAAACCAGGAGTCTTGAAAAAGGTGGGGCTGGATAGCCATCAAACAGTTCTGTCAGCACAGGGGAAATAAGCGAAAATGAAAGGTAAATTCTACAAAGACAGGTTGTTTGAAAGTTTCCATGACTGTGATATAAATTTTCAAGTGATGTGTATATCGGCTGTTAAGTGTTTGTGATGTCACTTTGTCATAGCTAAGGCTGTGCTGAAATGATAGCATTGCAGACATGCCTTTTGTTTCAAATTACAAACACATGGAAACCACGGTCCTAAAGTTCACGTTTCCACCCTCTGTTGTCCTTCACTGATGATGTCGTCCCCTCAGAGTTCTATGCTGACATCACCTTAGAAACAGTTGCTAGAGAAACAGCACAAAGTTGAGCTGTCCTGGGCCAGCAGAGCTCCCGCTAAACACGTTCCAAACAATCGCCCTGTTTCAAAGTCACTGTGGTCTCCTTTGGAAGCTACGCTAGCCACAATTATAGACAACCAAGCCTGTCCAGCATTGTTATACTTCATCCTGTGGTTACTAGGATGCTATTTGCGTAGGTGATGGATGAGCCCCCACCTGTGTGGTAGCCTCTTCTTTGAATATACAGTTCTTATGCCATGTTTACCCAGGTGGTTGGCTATTCACTTCCTGTAGCTGGCTTGCTAGCAGGTGTCCTTTTCCTTTAGCCATCTGGCCAGACAACTAATGTTACAGACCAAAGAGACAACCGAGCACCTAGCTTCACCAGCCAAGACATACAAGACACCTAGCACTGGCATGGTGTGTGCGGCCAGGTACTTAGCTAATTAGCCGACCTTTCTGAATGAACAGAGGAATGCCTAAAGCCTGAACATAAGGATAAGCGCTCGGACAAAAAACTAACATAAAACTCAACCCATTCGCTAATTCCAGTTACTGATTTTAAACATGCTGAAACGTGTAATTTATGACTCAGTGACAACACTTCTGCCTCTGCTTTTAATTCCGGTTTTTCATCCCAGTCTTCACCACCGCCTAATTTCATACACATTAGTTTAATTTTATGGCATTTCAGCTGTAGACTGTCTTTGACTTTGAAATTGTGTGTTTGCATCTCCTGTGCCCCTTGGAGAAGAAATTTCAGTCTCACCTGGAGTCTTTGGTTAAGCAAAATTAAAGGAAATACATTTATTTGAATCATATTGCTATAATGATTGATACATAGCGATAGGCCTATAGCAAAAATCCCATTGCATTTTAAAAGAATACAGTTTCTTTAATTATGAAATGTCCTACATCTACATATTTTTGTCCAAGTACTTTACATTAAGCCCATATCATATTAACGCTTGTAATGTATATTGTCATATAATTGATACCGTGGAATATATGTAGCGAGTAGATACATATTCTGACATGCTTTGCATTGCGAAAAGCATGGCAAACTTAAATCTACTTTTAGCACGAGCGAAATGTCAGGTTGTTGTCATTATGAATAACCCCAAACCAATTAAAAATTGGTACGTATTCATGTCATGTAAGTTGGTCGAAGCGTAAATGCAACGTCCCGTTGGTTTGAATTATTATCAGTAAGGTATTGATGACCCCCTTGACCTACAGTTGTATATAATGTAGATATAATTTCAGCAGCAGTAGGGCACAATATTTGCCAGCATAATGCTGCGGCTGCTTACCAGTTCTTTCCTCAGCCAGTCCAATGCGTCGTCGAGGGTGTCAAAACCACACACGTTTCGGACTGTGGGATCAGAGTCTTTACCCATTTCCACTTCGAGCGGGCTGGCACCCGATTTTAGAGGAGTGCCGTTCGGGCTCACTGGCTCCTCTTTCCACGGTCGACTTTGCAACCTCTCTTTCCACTCCAGATACGACGGCCGACGCGTCTGAAGTTTCAGTTTTTCGGTCAGCGCCTTGACGCTGTCCAAATCTTCTGTCTCCCCGTCGGAGTCCTCCTCGCCCCCCAATTCTTTAAAATCCATGGCTGGAGTTGTCAGCACACAACGCGAAATGAGAGATATCCCGCAGGATGTGGCAGACCAGCGTGCCGGCGAAGGGTCTCACTGTTACCTCTGATTCTTGTTCGCGGAGCGTGGGAAGACGGGACCAAGCTTCTGGTGTTCTGTAACAGAGCTCCAGGAGGTTCCCATTATTTTTATAGTGTCGATATACAGAAAGAGAAGTGACCGCCCATAATTTTGTTTCGAGAGAGAGAGAGAGAGAGAGAGCGAGGAGTGGAGTTAATGTGTTAAGGGAAGGTTTTATCGGATGACAGCCGCCCCTCTCGAACGCTATTCAGCCAAATGACCACGTGTCCACTGTAAACACAGTGGCGCTTTCAGGCTGCTCAGACGCCTGCCGGTGTTAGCTGGCGCTGTGAACACGAGTCCTGTGCTTGATAACGACTTGTTGAGATCTTCACAGTCAAGAGTTTCAACAGAAAAGTTTGCAGCAGTGTTAAATTGTGGAATGTGTACCTTAAAACCAATCATAGGCGAACATTTCGTTAGTATTCATTGAGATGTCAGCGGGTAAATTAAATTAATTTCACACGGCAGTGATTGACGCCATTTGACGGCTTTCAAAGACATAGGGGATGCCGTCAAGCAAATATGATTCGGGGGTCAATCTGGAATCCAGCACGCACATTTTGCTTTGCAGAATGTAGCCTCTCGGAAAGGCATGTCTATGGTAAAGGACTGGAGTATATGTGATAAAGGTAACACTTCAGTGTGAATTTGAACTTTAACTCGCAATGGGTTTGCAGGGTCTATGCTCTGCCTGAGAAATGCGTGTGTCGCTCATAGCACGAAATCTGAAGAAGAAAAAAAAAAAAGATCCATCCTCTGCCAAAGCAAACAGGATCATTTCTGACGGGTTGGAGCCACAGAGGGCAGGGGAGAAAGCCCTTCTGCTGGGGTCTCCAGTCCCGGTCCTCGCCTGCTGGGTTTTGTTCTTACACATTACTTAGTTGATCAGTGAAGTCCGTTTTTTAGGCTCATCTGGTTTAGGCTGTTGGGTGTGAATTGTTTGTTGATTTGAAGGTGATAAACGCAGCCTGTAGCTGTCCAAGTGGTGATTCTGGACAATTTCAAATGAGGGAGCCAGGCTGGGGCCAGCTGTTATTTTGGGGGGAACATTTATATTAAGCCTAACTGTTAGCTGGTTACATGGCTTTAAAGACAGGGTGAACAGGCTTAATGTTATGGGAACTGCCTCTCACAAAAGCAGGCACTGGACAGCAAGACTATCCAGGACCAAGGCTGAATACCCCATCAACTCTGAAAACATATTGCAGTATTTTTTTTTAAATTTTTTTTTTACTGCATGTATGTTCCTTGAAGGACATTTTGACTTAAGGTGAAAAAGTGAAAAAGGTGTTTTTGCATGAATTGGAACAATTGTGAGGTCACTGAAATAGGTGCCAGAAAAGGTATCTGGCAGAACAAACATTTCCGTAGTACTGTACAGTGCTGCCTTTTGATCGTGTGGATATGGCGCCATCTGGTGGAGATGCTTACCACAGGCTGTCTTTGTAAGGACTCGTTACTAAAAGACCATATCATAGCTCACATTACTGCACATTTAATACCGTGAAAAATACATATAGCTTTATCTCTGAGTTATACCATAACTCACTAGTTACTTTCGGGGGTTCAATTTTTCTTACACAATTAAACTTTGTTTAAATTTGTTTTCATAGCAATACAAATTTGAAAATGTGTTCTTTTGCAAACGTTTCATATGAAATAATCCAAATATGGAGTTTCAGGTTAAAACAACAATTCAGTGTAGATGTTCATGCAATGATGGTCTCTGGCAACTTTTTTTTTTTTTAACAAGGTGGTGCATGATGTCCTCAAAACCTAAATTAGCGAGGGCGGTTCCACTGGTTAAAGTGTATATTAGATCAGCATATATGGCACATGAGATTGACATTCCACCTCCATTTTCTGCTCTTTACGTGTTTTTGACCACATCTATTGACATCAACTATTTAACATTGCAGCAATAAAATTGGAAAATTACTCAGGGATAACTCTGCATGTACATGTTTCTGCTATTAAAGTCATTTTAAATTCAATACTTTACCCTGTGGCCACCGAAGGGCACCCAAGACCACTGGAAATGTCCCACAAGGTTGTGGGGGGCCCCCAAATCAAATTCTGCTCGGGGCCCCATAAAGATTTGGGCCGCCCTGCATCGGAGACCTTTCAGATTTTGAAAAGGTCAAAAGTTCCTTCAGACACAGAAATGGAAACGTTATTTAACTTGTCACGGTGAGTAATGTCGAAAATTATGATGGAGCCCCCACCCCAGATAAGGAACAACGGTGCCAGTGAAGAGGAACAGCAAATGCCAAATCAATGCACACAGACGGGGATAGACAGATAGTTGATAAAGATCACAAAACACACCTAAACAAATGACCACACATCTGAATCTATGGGTGAATCTGAATCTGGATCCTAGAGACTTCACTAGCCCCTATCACTTTCATTTTATGTATTCATGGCAGAAAGGGCACCATATTTGAAGGCACCATACATCATACATGATCAAGGACCTAGGGCTCTCTTCAGTGACCCCTTCAGGCAAGATGGTGATATTGCAGGCTTCAAGCCAAGTTTTTTTCCCAAAGGACCTTTTTTGACACACATAACTGCTATGCACTCATTACGGAAATATATTAATTAGTTGGTTGCTCCTTTGATTCTTATTGGGAGTGTTTTATGTGTTTGAGTCAGATCCTGTCATTCCTACATTACATTACATTATCATCATCATCATCATCATTTAGCTGACGCTTTTATCCACAGCGACTTACATATTACAGGCTAGCCAAGGACCACTCCTCCCTCGGAGCAATGTGGGGTTAAGGGCCTTGTTCAAGGGCCCAACAGTAGTGGTGTTTTTGCTGTGGCTGGACTGGGGCTTGAACCACCAACCTCAGGGGTCCCAGCCATGTACCTTAACCTTAGCTACAGGCTGCCTAGCAGTGATATGCATTCAGTTGCGATATCAGTTGCCCTGAACTTCATACTTTACAGTGAGTGTTGCTCTTTGCGGACTCAAGGAAAAGGGGAGGCATCTAAGACCCAGATTTGAATTCGCCCTACACCTCTGTGACCTGGTCTCAAAGAAAACTCTACTTCATGAGCTTCACAAAGCTGATATTTGTGGTGGGGCAGCCTACCTGCTGATGAAGAGGATTGGGTCGGCAGCTGTGTAGTAAAATATTTAGGGATATTAGCTTATAACTCAGATGTTGCAAGTCTGATTACCGGGTAGGGCATTGCTGTTGTACTCTAGTGCAAAGTACCTTACTTGATTTGCTTCAGTAGATACCCATCTATATAGGTGGACAGTGTGTCAAACAAAATGTAAAGTGTGTAAATTTCTCTGGGTAAGAAGGCCTGCCAAACACAAAATTTACAAAATTCAGAATTTGAGAAACGAGCAACAATGCAAATCCTGGAATAAGCAGGACAAAACCTGGATGTCTGAGCAGTGGAAGAGAGTAGAAATGGTCTGATGAGTTGTCTTTTAGGATTCCTTTATGTGGACAGATGTATGCTTGAATAAAGGGATGGGAAGCCTTCAACCCACACTGCCTGTTCCCAAATATTGAAAATGGTGGTGGGTGTCTATGGTATGGACTGTCATTCGTCAAAATCCACAAGTTGAATTATTGCTCTACAACAGGGGTGTCAAACTCCAGTCCTGGAGGGCCACAGTGGTAGCTGGTTTTTGGTGTGTTTTAGCACTTAATTGATTAATTAAAATCACTGGTTGGGTAAAGAGTCCACACACCTGGTTTCCAAGGCCTAAAATGGCTGCCAATCGAAAGAAAAAACAAAAACTCGCAGACACTGCGGCCCTCCAGGACAGGAGTTTGACACCCCTGCTCTACAAGGTAGAATTACATGAATGCATGGCATGCCCATAGCTACCATTGAGGACACCGAGGTCATGTCCTGGGTATTTTTGTGATTTTTTTGTTTTTATGCGAGACAAATTATGAATAGTGCTGAGCGGTCAGACATCGGTAAGAAATAACTGAAATAAGTCGGCGCATGAACAATGTGTTCCGTTAGGTGGGTATGTATTTAAAAATGTACAGGAGAGGTAGCACAGGATACCACAGGATCTTATGTTGTGACTGGGTACCGATATCAAATTATCTTAAAAGGTGCACCACTATTTATTTATGTTTCAAGATTACCAGGCTTATTTCAGTGCGGGCATGGTGTCTATTTGACTATCAGTTTTAGCCCATTAATGCCAATGCTGGATTCGAATTTAATTTAAAATGAGATTTAAATAGTTACATTTCCGTCTGTATCGTCACTGAAACTATTTTCAAAGTGATTATTGTGGCTTTCAAAATGTATAAATGCATAGATTTCCGCTGTAATCTTCAAAATTTCTCCATGGGTGAGCTCATGACCCCAGTACTTTAAAAATCCTGGCTATGGCCCTGCATGCATGGCCAGGGAACACGTAGAGGCATCCAGGTGAATCTTACTGTGATAACGTTGCTTCCTGAAGATGTCCCTGTATTCCAAGACATTAATGTCTCAACATACACCACGTATTCAACAATGGTTTCGAGAACACCAAGATGTCAAACACCTTCCATGGTCTCCCCAATAACCACATGTGGTCAGATTCCAGAACCTTTAAGAGAAGATCCTGTAACACAGAGTGCCCAGAACATTTCCACCTCACTCATCTCTTAAACAACTGGGTGCTTCCCCTCGAAAAGAATGGTCCAGCATGACACTTGCATCAGTTCAGAAATCCAATAAGTCCTCCAAGGAGGATTGAAGCTGTTCTGAATTCATATTCATATCTTCTTTTCCATTATTTTTTCCCGCATTTTCATTTACTCATGGAGTAAATAAAATACATAATTTAATACATATGATAAATATCTGACCCTCCCCCACGCACACACCAAATGCATGAACATAGATGAATATATTCCTATTCTTGCCTGAGAGGGGCCTATGGGGATGTTAATTGCCAACATTTTAACCACAATTCAATGACAAGTCTAATGTGCCTCGGTTTCGTTTCTCACACTGTTTTTGTAGATGCAGACAATGGTCGTTTTTTAGGGGGAGGCGGTGGGCTTACTGGAAACACAGAATTGGCGATTGCCTAACACTTAGATCAGACAACAGTGTTTCCGACTTCCTTCCACTAAAATCATAAGAAAACGAAAGCAACAGTTCAGCGCGAGCACGCACCTTATCGGCCGCTGCACGACGAACAGCTGGAATGGGGTTTGGAATCTTCCAGAGGGTCGCGCAGAGTGATGTCCTTCTCAGAGCTCCACTGTGCGGTTTTGAACACTTTTGTCATTTGTAAGTGCACTGCGCGGTGCGTTTGGAGTTGCACTGGTAGTACTTCGCTTAAGAAAGTTTTCGGAGGGGTCGTGCGCGACTCCTTTGTCCGCCACTGGCAGCTGTCTCGGACCGACTGACTACCTCTAGCTCGCCCGCATGCCTCCCTCGCCCTGTTCACTGGTATAGAAGAGGAGTGATGGAGTTTTCAGAGCACATAAAGACAGCGAACGTAGAAAACGTGGTCCTCACCCGGCCATTCCACCCACCGATGAAAGGGACACTGTGCTTGACCGGCCACCACCTCCTCCTCTCAGGCAGAGACGGAGAGAGTTCCGCACAACTCCTGCTGCTTCTGAGAAACGTAGATGCCATTGAGAAAAGGCAAGTACTTTACCGCATCGGTCAGTTGGTGTTTGATCCCAGTTTTGCTGTATTATATCGCAAAGCCTTATTGACAGCACTTTTCACATTTTATCGTCTTACCCTTTCCTTAATGTCCACTACTGATACTAATAAAATAGTTTATTTACATTTCCTTCCTGTCCATTTAACATGTAAGCCCTCTACAGCTAATCAGTGGAGGTGCTTTACTGTTTCTCTTGATTCATCTAATTCAAATATCCTTGCAGTGCTCAATGTCCTTTACAAAGAATAACTAACATCACTGTGAAACATACAATGATTATGTACTTCGATGATGTGTTGGAAACACATATCAAAATATTTTATTCGGCTATGTGGGCTCACTGGACTGCTAAAAGTGTCATATAAATGACCTTAACAAGACGTCGAATTACGGTGGACAAACGATAGCAAACAAGATAGCCTATAATGTTTGCATCGTTGTTTTGTGGAAAACAGGCTGCACACTTAAATTATCATACCCAAACTTGACATGTATAGTCGTTTTCCTGGAAAAAATTGTCTAGCATGTTGAGCATTACAACACATTTGATTTTAAATAATAGTTAAATAATTTTGAATATGAAGGTTAAGCATGAGAGATGTTTTGTGTTTATGGAGCCCGTTAATGTATGGAAGAGTTCTGGAAAATTTTAAGTTTCCCTATCAGTAGGCAACAGGTGTGGGCTTCCCACTCAGGTAGATTAACTCGGCAAACATCAATCTTAATTAAGACATTTTCAGTTATTGAAAAAACTGTGTTTTCCGAAGTCACAGGAAAAGTTAGTCCCACTGCCAGGAGCCCTGTGTCCTTCTCCCGTACCTACACAATAGACGACTGATCCCTACAGTAAAGAAACAGGATTCACCCGTCCGGGTCGCTTCCTGTTCGCTGCTGCTCACGGACAGGATGCGATAGCACCCGCGTGCTCAAGCGCGCACACATACCATCGTTGGTCTGCAACTTGGACACACTGAACACGTTTCTTTTTTCCTATCTCCGTATTTCGTAGCAACCGTGCTAGTGCACGTATAGAACACCACCTTCGTGGCAAAAAGGTCAAATACGCAAAGACCAATTCCAATGCATGAAAACATGCAGTTAATGGTATGGACGTTTTATGTGAGTGTATACTCTTACTCATTACTTTCATGTCTAGGGTGTCCCAAGAGTTACAGTGAACATACAAAAGTGACCATGTCTAGATTCTAAGGATAATAGTTGTGTGAAAGTTAAATCTAGATTTAATATTTGTCAAGCCATGCTAATATTGACTAAACTACAAATATGTATCAAACACAAATGTGTACATTTTAGCAAGTAAAAAAAAATCCAAGTGAAGATATGTTTGAATATTGACCGTTTCCCTTTACAGAGTGATCAGACAGCAGCTATGTGGGTGTATTTCTCCTCGGTTATGAAATATTAACTGAATTTGCCCGTTTCCCTCTAACCCAGAGATACTAACACCCTCTCTGCCTGCCTCATTGTCTCTCCTCTGATCAGCGTTGAAAACCTGGTTGGATACTCTCATCTGTTGTCTAGGAGTTCAGGCCAGACGGAAAGGTTTGATATGAAAAGTGTGAGCGGCTGTGCGGCTGTGCTTGAGCGGTGAAATGTTCAGTGTTAATAATCTCTCAAAGAGTGCATGTCAGCGCTGGTGATGGAGCGCCTGTGTTCTGCGCTGGACTCTGACAGAGATGACTTAGCACTGAATACCTCACTGGGTGTCTGTCGCTCTGCCCCACGCTTCTGTCAGCCCAAGCTCACTGCGAACGAATGCGCAGACAAATGCACGCAAGCAGTTACATGCGCATGCAAGCCATAAACACTCACACACACACACAAACACACACATGTGTACATGGGCTCACATACTCACCCAGACTCAAACACAAACACACACAGACATGCAAACACACACATACACACACAGTCCTACTGAGGGAAAACCACACACACACACACACACACCACATGTACACACCACACAGACACAAACTCACTCACAGGCACATGCACACAAACAGGTAGATACACATTTGCACACACACGCATAAACACACAGATAAACACACACAAACACCTGCTATGGAATTATACAGCCTTGACTGAAAAACCCTCTCCTCAAAAACCAGGGAAAATATACCCTAGAGACGGTCCTATCTAAACACACTTTTTACCTGAGAGATAAACATATCAGTTCCCAGTGTGAGGGGTGGGGTGGGGGTTAATATCTGCTCTCTGCCTCTGTTTATCTCTCCTTGAGCTGTACAGTGGGTCGTGCTCTCAGGTTACATAACTGGAAAGTACAAAGGAATTCCCTTCCAAGATCTGCCTGTGTTGGCCTCTCCTCTTTTGTTTTCCTGCTGGGCTGTGCAACTTTATCCAACAAGAGCTGGAGAGGGAGCAGGCTTTAGCTCTACCCAAGCACTGAGGCGTCAGCCAATTAGCTTAGCACGGTGCTCAATCAAGAACTTTATTAGCCGTTTAGTGCTGGACTAGAACAAAAGCCCGCTCCCAAACCGGCCTTTTGGATACGACTGGACCCCCAGCTTATAAGCCTGTCTCTCACATTCACCAGACTTGAAACAGTACCCCTTAGTGGTGCATGCAGCAGTGCTTAATGGGGAAGGAAAGACCAGGGCATGATGGTTAATGTAGTTTTTTTTTTTTTGTGCTTAATGTGAAGGACTACTGGATCCTCTGGAACCATTACCATCAAGTGTAAGGACCTGTGTGTTCTGCAGCTGGATATCCCAGGATGGAGGAATGCCTGAATATTGCCAGCTCCATCGAGGTACAGGAGACCGCGCTCTGTTGACATCATTAGTAGCTTGTACATAGGTGCTCTTATGGGCCTCAAAATTCTGAGTTGTAGCGATGTAACTGGCAGCCACTGTATTAGCTTTGTTGGTAATAAAACAACTCTTAGTTACTACATTTACATCTGCAGTGCAGAGAACTTCTTATCTTGTGAATAATGTGTTCACTGCTGCTGTGTGAGGCGCAGCAGTTGAGTCTAGAGGGAAAAATGGGATAAACGACAATAAAAAAAGAGAAAAAGACAATCATTTACTTGTTAGCAAAGCACATCTAGTGAGGAGCTGCCCAGTGATATACCAAGACCGAGTGAGGAAGTCAACAGGCCTATAAACATGACAGGTGGACGGAAGTTACTGTCCGTGTCATCAGCTTTCAGCAATATGATTGGTCATTCTGATTGTCAGTCAGCATTATGTCGTAGGTCATTTGTTGAGTTGGCTATTCTTTCTGACTCCAGTTAGAGTCACACCCCATGATTAAATCGAAGCAATTGATTGCTAATACTCTGATCAGGGTAATGTACATTGCTGTATTAGCAATTTACATTACTATAATTTGTGTCAACCAGAGTTAGGTGAGGCCAATTGGTAATATAACAATCATGACAACAACGATAAAGCAATAACATTAGATTGTAATAGCTCCACCTCATTCCCCCTTATTTTTCCTTGTTCTCCCAACCTCCCTCTCTCCCTCTCTCTGCGTCTGTAGGTGCTGTCCTCTCTAGAGGATGTGACCGAGATGTACCCATTCTTCTACAGGCCCTCTAACCTCAGTCTGCTGGAACAGTGGGGCTTGTCTTCTCAGAGCAGGACTTTGAGCACATCCAGACGCTAGTAAGCTTATATACACACACACACACACACACACACAAACACAGACATATACACACACACATATACACACGCACACAGACACTCACTCACACACACAAACACACACATGTGTACATGGGCTCACATACTCACCCAGACTCAAACACAAACACACACAGACATGCAAACACACACATACACACACAGTCCTACTGAGGGAAAACCACACACACACACACACACACCACATGTACACACCACACAGACACAAACTCACTCACAGGCACATGCACACAAACAGGTAGATACACATTTGCACACACACGCATAAACACACAGATAAACACACACAAACACCTGCTATGGAATTATACAGCCTTGACTGAAAAACCCTCTCCTCAAAAACCAGGGAAAATATACCCTAGAGACGGTCCTATCTAAACACACTTTTTACCTGAGAGATAAACATATCAGTTCCCAGTGTGGGAGGGGTGGGGTGGGGGTTAATATCTGCTCTCTGCCTCTGTTTATCTCTCCATGAGCTGTACAGTGGGTCGTGCTCTCAGGTTACATAACTGGAAAGTACAAAGGAATTCCCTTTCCAAGATCTGCCTGTGTTGGCCTCTCCTGTTTTGTTTTCCTGCTGGGCTGTGCAACTTTATCCAACAAGAGCTGGAGAGGGAGCAGGCTTTAGCTCTACCCAAGCACTGAGGCGTCAGCCAATTAGCTTAGCACGGTGCTCAATCAAGAACTTTATTAGCCGTTTTAGTGCTGGACTAGAACAAAAGCCCGCTCCCAAACCGGCCCTTTTTGGATACGACTGGACCCCCCAGCTATAAGCCTGTCTCTCACATTCACCAGACTTGAAACAGTACCCCTTAGTGGTGCATGCAGCAGTGCTTAATGGGGGAAGGACAGACCAGGGCATGATGGTTAATGTAGTTTTTTTTTTTTGTGCTTAATGTGAAGGACTACTGGATCCTCTGGAACCATTACCATCAAGTGTAAGGACCTGTGTGTTCTGCAGCTGGATATCCCAGGGATGGAGGAATGCCTGAATATTGCCAGCTCCATCGAGGTACAGGAGACCGCGCTCTGTTGACATCATTAGTAGCTTGTACATAGGTGCTCTTATGGGCCTCAAAATTTTGGGTTGTAGCGATGTAACTAGCAGCCACTGTATTAGCTTTGTTGGTAATAAACAACTCTTAGTTACTACATTTAGATCTGCAGTGCAGAGAACTTCTTATCTTGTGAATAATGTGTTCACTGCTGCTGTGTGAGGCGAAGCAGTTGAGTCTAGAGTGGGAAAAATGGGATAAACGACAATAAAAAGAGAAAAAAGACAATCATTTACTTGTTAGCAAAGCACATCTAGTGAGGAGCTGCCCAGTGATATACCAAGACAGAGTGAGGAAGTCAACAGGCCTATAAACATGACAGGTGGACGGAAGTTACTGTCCGTGTCATCAGCTTTCAGCAATATGATTGATCATTCTGATTGTCAGTCAGTATTATGTCGTAGGTCATTTGTTGAGTTGGCTATACTTTCTGACTCCAGTTAGAGTCACACCCCATGATTAAATCGAAGCAATTGATTGCTAATACTCTGATCAGGGTAATGTACATTGCTGTATTAGCAATTTACATTACTATAATTTGTGTCAACCAGAGTTAGGTGAGGCCAATTGGTAATAAAACAATCATGACAACAACGATAAAGCAATAACATTAGATTGTACTAGCTCCACCTCATTCCCCCTTATTTTTCCTTGTTCTCCCAACCTCCCTCTCTCCCTCTCTCTGCGTCTGTAGGTGCTGTCCTCTCTAGAGGATGTGACCGAGATGTACCCATTCTTCTACAGGCCCTCTAACCTCAGTCTGCTGGACCAGTGGGGCTTGTCTTCTCCAGAGCAGGACTTTGAGCACATCCAGACGCTAGTAAGCTTTTATACACACACACACACAGACACACACACAGACATATACACACACATATACACACGCACACAGACACACACACATACACACACACACAGACGCACACACACACACGCACACACACACACACACACACACACACACACATACATACGTACTCACACACACACACACACACACATACACGCACTCACACACACTCACAAACACAAGCACACTCCTGCAGATAAGACCTCACATGCACACACTCACACATACATGCATACTCACTCACGCACACACAAACACACACATACATACGTACTCACTCACCCACACACGCACACACAAACACAAGCACACTCCTGCAGATAAGACCTCACATGCACACACTCACACATACATGCATACTCACTCACGCACACACAAACACACACACACACACACACACACACATACATACGTACTCACTCACGCACACACACACTCACAAACACAAGCACACTCCTGCAGATAAGACCTCACATGCACACACTCACACATACATGCATACTCACTCACGCACACACAAACACACACATACATACGTACTCACTCACCCACACACACACACACAAACACAAGCACACTCCTGCAGATAAGACCTCACATGCACACACTCACACATACATGCATACTCACTCACGCACACACAAACACACACATACATACGTTCTCACTCACCCACACACACACACACAAACACAAGCACACTCCTGCAGATAAGACCTCACATGCACACACTCACACTCACGCCCCCCATCTTAGCTTTCTTCTTTTCCCCCTCGGCTGTGAACCACAGTTAGAGTTTCCTGTTAAAATTCTAAGAATGACTGTGCTGAACTCATCATGACAGAAGAGCTGTTTGTCCATTTCCTGATTGCTGAAGTCAGTGGTGATCTTAAATGCCATGCTTCATTTGGTAGTTGAAGATTATACATTTAAACATATTTATTGGGCTTATTTTCATAAGTGTAAATCTTAGCACTTTTGCTTATTCCAGTCACAATGTGTAGCTCCAGCTGATGTGCTAACTCTTGCAGGAATACATTTTGCAAGAAAAGAGGAAGAATATGTGTAGAAGGAGAGGAAATTCAGGGGAGGGAACACAGGCTTTGTTAAGTTTCACTTGACTGTTTAGGTGATGTATGATTGCGTGACCGGGTTGGGCAACACTGAATTTAGTGTTTCTTGAAATTTTCATTTTTCGATCGATTGATTAAATGCATACACTACTGACTGTTACTTTATAAATTAATTAGTTAGTAAACTGTTTACATCTATATGACATGTGACCAGCTGGATATCTATTGAAACAGTTCTAGTTAAGGAGTCCAGCTTAGGACTAGTGCCCTACCTAATAATTGAACCTCTTTATTACAGGCTTAGCTCTGTACTACAATGCAAAAGTCTATATGTACAAGCATAAGATTCATTCATGTGCTTACTAAATAATTAAAGTTTCAAACCACACGCCTGATTTGTCTAATTAAATAATGAAGCTTGGAAGTTGACGTGAACTCCAGAAAGTGAAACAGCCCTCTGAAGTGCAATATAATGATTTGCAAAATCATGAGCAAACCACAAAGTCACCAACGAAACTTCAGAGCAGACCTCAAGTAGGCCCTGCAAAGTGCCCAGACGCCCCGTCTCGTCTCTGAGATCGTTCCATTTCCTGTGGCCTCTGTAGCCGTGGCAACAGAACCTGGGCATTCCGAGCTCAAATGGCTGCCGGAAGGTTCCAGAAGGGCTCTGTGTTGTGTGCCTGTAATGTAGGCGTGTGTTAAATCACCACAGGCGGCAGTGAAGGTGGTGAATGCGGAGCTGTGCTCGGTGTGAGATATGGGTCCAGGCCTCCGCTCCTGCCTGCTCTGTAATCGCTGTTTAATGAGTGCTGAGTTATGGCTGTGGTGCACACACCCGATCCGAAGGCCCCTCTGTGTGTGCTGCTCTCGGTCTCTCTGAGACTGTCCGTCTCTTCAGTGGGCTGTAGCAAAGTTAAGGTGGTCTTCTTGTCTCTCCCCCTGCCGCCCCCCTTTTTGCAGACTGACAGGTGGAGACTGACCCAGGTGAACAGGGACTACTCTGTGTGCCCGTCCTACCCCCCTGCCCTCATCGTGCCCGGCTCCATCGATGACGAAACGCTGGCCAAGGCCGCAAAGTTCCGGCAGGGTGGCCGCTTCCCTGTGCTGGCCTACTATCACAGTAAGAGTGGCAAGGTGAGAGTCAGTACACACACATACATATGTTTATGCACACACATACAGGCACACATGCACGCACACTCACAGGCACACACACACACTCACACACACTCATGATTATGCACATACCCACACACACAAACCCACAATGACACACACATACAGTATGTCCTTGCACATCGTTTGCTATCACAAATCATGCCATGCCATTTTCAACATTCTGCTTTTTTGAGACTGTCTATTACCATATTATGTCAACAGTATAGATTTTATCAGGCACCAATGTAAAAATGAAAGTGTTTTTAAAATGAAAGTGTTCTACAGCCAAATAAATAGATCGAGGACCTTTTTCCTTTTATTTTGTTTTTGTTTTTTTGTGATGCAGATACTTTGACATATTATATCACGAGGCATAAAGACGTGCTCTACGCAAAACAAGCACAGCTCTGCTGTAAGCTGCCCTGGATCTCTGATGGCCAGGCAGGTTTTCTTATCAGTGTTGATAACCACAGTTTCGCGGGCGTGGTATCAACTTTGGGGTGTGATATTTCTCCCACCAATGGCGTGAGAACACATAGCCTGTGCTTCGTCTCCTAGACAACAGGTTACCCGTCTCCAAAATCTATCTCCTAGTGGTGCTATCACAACATTCCCAGAACACTAGGTCTACATTCATGGCACATCCATCCATTTGTTTTCCTGGCCCGTTTCCAGTGACTGTTTCAGGAATAATGTCAGAACACAATTGGGCGTGGCTATCCCAGTTAAAGGACAAATGCGCAGTCATTCATTTTATCTTATCAGGAATGTTAGCAATGTTAAGCAATTTATGTCAGCTAGTCAGCAATTTAAAAACAATTCATTTGAAAAGAGCCAGAGCAATAAGTCTGCCCAGTCCTGGGATGGTAGCATTGACATGAATATTTTATCATCAGTCATTTCAACTGCATTTGAAGGAGGAGAGCAGCAATTCAGACACTTCAGCTATGAAACATGGTATAAAATTGGGTTGAATAGTAAGATCTGTGTCACATACACACATCCGTAGTCCAGCCACTGAGGAAACGGCTTCTAAGCTACCATGGTCCTGGTTTGGAAATCACTGCTACACTACACCCATGTTTTGAGATGTAACATGAGGCCGTTTTGCAAAAGGACCGTCTGGGTCCTGAGATCACATCTCTGCTGGTTTGCATTTCCATTTATCCATGTATGCAGCTGGATATTTACTGGATATTCCAGCTGCAGGAGTAAAATAATCACCCCCAACATAGGAATCAAACCTGCAACCTCTGAGTTAAAAGACCAGCTCCCTAACCATAATGCATAATGCTACACTACAGTACTACATATGGGCTGTTCCCTCTGAACCAGCTGCTGCTCGCTGGGAGATATTTGGGGGTTGGGGAGGGCCGTAACTCCCTGGCCGTTTGTTTATTTCCTTGTCATTCCTCAGGGATTTGTGTGGAATTCCTAAGGATTCTTGATTCTCTATGCCACTCAGCCATTCATCGGTTATGAGTCTTTTACACAGCGATTACCTCCCCCTCCCATACACAAACACATACACACACACGCACACGTACACAAACACACACACGCACACACATGTTATGACGTAATGAATTTCTCCTGGCTTTATTGGGGGCGGAGTGACACAGGGAAATACCCCTCGGGCTGTTCTCGTTCAGCAGCTCTGTTGTGTGCTTTTGTGCAGCGTTGTGTGATTGTTGTTAGTACACTGATGTAACAGGGGCTTGAACAAACACACAAAAGTGTTCAGGGTTCATTTATCAGGCACCTTTACACTACATTTACACCTGCTTTTCCGCTGAGATATAAAATATGAGATGCAAATTTAAAGTAAAAAAGGAAGATTACATTTAGTATGGTTTCATCATGGAATAAGTAAAACAAAAGAAATATGGTGTCATCCTAAATACATTTTTTTTTTTGAGGAAAATGAAACAAATTTTTGAGTTGATTTTTTCCACAATATTCCTCCTTTATTGCATACTTTGGAAAGGAATTTTCTGGCTTGACTGCAGAGAAAAATTTGTAAAAACAAATCAGTTTCAAAGACTTTATTACACGAGTAATGTGGAGGCCCAGCCCCTCCCCCCAACCCTACAGCCTCCTGACTCTGCTCTCTGATTGGCCCTCTGGTATCCTAGGTGATCATGCGCAGCAGCCAGCCCTTAACGGGAGCCAATAGGAAGCGCTGTAAGGAGGATGAGCTCCTCCTCCAGGCCGTGATTGACGGCTCAGAACTTGGCTACATCATTGACACGCGGTCCCAGCAGCTGGCCCACCAACTCCGGATGACAGGGGGCGGGTTTGAGTCCAAATCCAGCTACAGATCCTGGAAGAGGCTGCACAACAACCTGGAGAGGTGGGAAGGCTGTCCCCCTGCCCCCACCCCCATTCCCCCCCCTCCCCACCCTCCCCTTGTACTCACTGCTGGGTTTGTCATAGGCCTTGTCTGGCACCCTGCCAGCAGGTTGCAACAAGTTTAACAGAAAATTTAAATTCAGAAATTCAGAAAAAAACATGTTGAGTATATTTAGATACCTAAAACATACGGTGTCCTTCTGGGGATTCCAGTGACATACTGAATGCCACTTGAGTTGACAAATATGTTTTCAGTATTTAAAATGTTTTCTTGTGTGTTTGTGTGTGGTGTCCGTGTGTACCTGTGTGCATGTGTATGTGCACTTGTATATGGGTGTATGTGTTTGTGTTTGTGTATGTTTACCTGTATGTGTGTGTGTTTGTGTGTGTGCATATGTGTGTGTGTACCTGTATGTGGCTGTATGTGTGTGTGTATACCTGTATGTGTATCTGTATGTGTGTGCGTGTACCTGTATGTGGCTGTATGTGTGTGTGTGTGTGTGTGTATACCTGTATGTGTGTGTGTGTGTGTGTGTGTGTGCGTGCGTGCGTGTGTGTGTATCTGTATGTGTGTGTGTGTACCTGTATGTGTATCTGTATGTGTGTGTGTGTACCTGTGTGTGTGTGTGTGTGTGTGTGTACCTATGTGTGTGTGTGTGTGTGTGTGTGTGTGTGTTTGTGTGTGTGTCCACTCCCCCCCAGGGGGAAGGTTCTGCAGGAGAGTCTGATTAAGCTGACGGAGGCCTGCAGTGATCAGTCCCATAACATGGACCGCTGGCTGAGCAAGCTGGAGAACTCCAAGTGGCTTTCCCATGTCAACAACACCCTGTCTGCCGCCGGCCTGGTAGCAGAGTGTGTGGAGAGGTGAGAGAAAGGCCCGTCAGCCAGCCAAACCCTAACCCTGTCTCAACAGACACCGGTGTGGTGTAATCACAGGCTGGATGTTTTCTGTTTTTACAAATGTTCACTCAAAAAGGTCCCAGATTTTTCTGAATAGGGAAATTTTCCAAAAATGACTGTTATTTTGGTATGCAATGCCCTCTTGTGGTGAAGTGGGCAGTGCAGGGTGGAACATTTAAGACTAAGGTTTAACTCCTGAAATGCACTGTATCAGTGGTCCATTAGAAAAACATGTCTTGAAAATATTAGGACTTGAATTTAACAAAAAATATATTGTTATTTTCATAATTAATATGTGATTTGCAGTTTTTACATAATTGTGTTACTCTTCTGTGATTGAATGTGGTTGGCTGTTTATTGTTTCCCTGCCATGATTGGCTGTGTTGTGCTTCTCTTCTGTGATTGGGTACATTTTATTGCTCTGCTGTGATTGGATATGTTTGACTGTGTTTTGTTCCTCTACTGTGATTGGATCTCATGTGCTGGTTGTTGACTCAGTTTGACTGCTTTGTGGTGCTGGTTGGTGTCTTTGTATTAAGCTATGTTGTGCTGATTCTTGTCTCTGTGTGCCGGCACAGAGAGGGCTGCTCACTGCTGGTTGGTGACTCTGTGTTTAGCTGTGCTGTGGTGCTGGTTAGTGGCCCTGTGTTCGGCTGTGTTGTGGTGCTGGTTGGTGAGTCTGTGTTCGGCTGTGTTGTGGTACTGGTTGGTGACTCTGTGTTTGGCTGTGCTGTGATGCTGGTTGGTGACCCAGTGTTTTGCTGTGTTGTGGTGCTGGTTGGTGAGTCTGTGTTTGGCTGTGTTGTGGTGCGGGTTGGTGAGTCTGTGTTTGGCTGTGTTGTGGTGCGGGTTGGTGAGTCTGTGTTTGGCTGTGCTGTGGTGCTGGTTGGTGAGTCTGTGTTTGGCTGTGTTGTGGTGGTGGTCGGTGACTCTGTGTTTAGCTGTGTTGTGGTGGTGGTCGGTGACTCTATGTTTAGCTGTGTTGTGTCCCTGGCACAGGCAGGGCTGTTCTGTGCTGGTCCATGGCTCTGAGGGCACAGACGCCACGCTGCTACTCACCACGCTGGCCCAGCTGATCCTGGAGCCGCGCTG
>CM040749.1:5446486-5653986 GCA_022829145.1 Albula goreensis
CTCAATATTTGCAAAAAAAAACTTAGGGTTAAATACTTTTTTCGAGGTATACCTCTCTGAATTTTACAGATTTGGACAGTAATGCTGTTTCTCTTGTAAAATCTTGTTTACTAATGAAAATAGTGTGCATTTCACACTGCCCAGGCCAGTGGGAGGAGGGGCAGACGTGTGACTCGGGTTGTGTGTAATGTGACAGTGGACAGCATTTAGGGAGGACTGGGGTCAAAGTTCATCAGGTGACACAGACATCCAAGTTAAACTGTACAAAACAGGGTTTTCTGACTGCAGTGCAATAAATAAGGTTCCGTTCGTTTAAAACGTGTTCCTGTTGTTATGTTTGAGAAAAGGGAGTGTGTTCAATATCAGAGTGTTTTTGACCAATAAGATGTCGAATATGAATAAAGTTTTGTGTGTGTGGCAAAACGGTGTTGCTTAGTTACTATCTATATTATTTTAATGTTTTTTTTTTTAAAAAAAGCTGTTTTTTTTTTTTGGAAATGGACATGTGAATCTTGTACCATCAGTATTTTAGAAGTTCACTGAGTTGTTTTAAGTTAGTGTCAAAAGTTAGCCGGGCCACTTCACATTGGAGACCTGCATACACAGGATCGTGGGTAGTGAGAGATAGTGACTGACCATTGGTTTGCTAGCAAGCAACACGCCCCAGAGCTGGGTGGCATTTTGTCACTATGGAGACAGGAGTTTGTCAGTCGGGAGTCTGACATGGAGGCGAGGCCCTGATTGGTCATCACCGAGACCAGCAGAGAGGCTCAAGGGTCTGATCTGGCTGCTCGCTCGACAGGGAGAAGATGTGTTTAGGACCCCCATGTGTTCTGTCTCCTGAAAAGTGATGACGCTCCCAGAAACTGGATTTAACCGGATTACGCTCATCTTGTGTGGGTTACATTAATTTGGGTTTACCTCCCAAATGACCTCACTGGCTGAGTGCACTTTGTGCTAATTGTCCGAAAGTAAGTTCCAAAAGCAGACTATTGTGCACCCTCCTGCAGGACTATGCACTTTGGGATTTTAATCAAAATGCCCTGTGCGTGTATCATAAATATACTAAGTGCCTGTGTTGTTTTGTTATGTTACCCAGCGAGTTAACAATGGAATTTGTGCTGTTTTTATTTAGGTATGACTCTACCACTCTGCTATGAGTTTAATATGAAATTCTCCCGATTTTGTGCTGTGTGACCTACAGTCGGCTGTATAGTGTTGTTATGCAGACTGTCTCAGGTAATCGATATGTGATAAAATTTATGAGCAGCGTTCCACAACGTTGTAAATAATGCTTATGTAATAATAGATTGATTTGAATATCAGGGTTATTTAATTTTTTCAGTACACGACTATATTCATTGTGTTTTTATATGTGCATATACACATAATGCAATAACACAAAACTGATATTTAGCAGATCCTCTGTGAAATACATATAATCATTGCAATATATATTATTTTTTCCGCCTCTGCTGTATATGCAATGAGCAACTGTATGAAAGAAACACACTAACTTTTTTTTTTCAACTACATGCTCTGTACTGTTAAAAGCTAAGCTCAGCTAAACCGCCACATACAATACAATCCCACAACGAACAGCTAGTCAGCATGTTTGCCCACATGCGTAGCTGTGTAAACTGGTCCATGTAGTTCTGCACGTGGGCAAAGCCGGCACCAGCAGACGTGGATAAACTACATATCCTAGCATACATTTCAAATGTCATTTGTTCGTCCAATGGGTGTTCGGTCCGCTCAGTTGGTAGCCAATCGGATGGTAATCTTTTAATTCTAACGGTTAAATACCTCGAAATCTCCTTTATCAGCGCAATTTACCATAACTGTGTAATATTGGTGCCGGACGTTCAACGCGGATCTCTACATTTTTGACAAGTCGCGACTGAAACTGTCAAGGATTGGATACTTTCGACTGATCACAGGTTTGTACACGTTTACTCAACTTTAAAGTTTAATCGATCACAGTTTTTGGAGAGCTAATGCAAGGTGTCCCCTTGAATTATATAAAACTTTTTACAGTAGGTTACTTCTTAAATGCCAGAATGTTTCAGTGTACTTAAGGAGCCGAATTCATATTAGATTGCTATAATTCATGTTCAATACGAAACTGGGAGTTTGGTCCGAATATTTATGTTTGTCACTTGCAATAGAACAGACGAGCAAACAATGACACATTTTTAAAGAAATTAAAACTGCAAATGCTCTGTATTAAAATTATAACATATCACCATAGTGTCACTCTGATTCGTTCGCGCATCGGTGTTTATTCGTATATGTACATTTCACATCAGTATTTATTTGACTTCCACAGTAATAATCTGTTATGTTTTATACGCAGCTCATCATTTTTTTCTACTTATCTAGGTAATTGAGAAAGTGACATATCACCCGGACCTGAAAACCAGGCTGACGAAAGCTCGTATTTCTTCCACTTTCAGATACCTGTCCTCGTGTCCCCTCGTAGGCGGACGGGGGGCAGCGGCTCGACATGCTGCCGAGCTGGCTGTGTCGCGGCAGAGCCCAGTGGCACTACCTGCCAAAGCGGGGGTTGAGCTGGTCACCGCGGCAGATTAGCCGGTGGAACAAGCAGGAGTCCAATGACCCCCCTCCGCCGGAGAGCCCTCGAGTTCTGATCACAGGTGAACTCTCAGTTGTCCGAGATTGCCAAGCGTTAGCAGAGAACCATGTGCTTATCCTCCCTCAAGTACGAAACGTTGTGCTGGGGGTCTTTTAAGAGAAACGGTCGTTAAAAAGTTTTTATTTTGATTATTTAGAGCTGTTTTCCATCGCGTGTGGAAGGCAGCTGCTTTACATGCGTGACAAAGGCCCGTGAATGGACGAGGTACGAGGGGGGCATAAAAGCAGAAGCGATTCGCAGCGCCCTGAACAATAGAGCGGATAAAGAGAGGTGTTTTTGTCCGCACATAATGCTCGCCTGGTGAAAATGTAATGCGGGCACTAACGAAACGTGAGCTGGGGCTGAGTATTGCGGGGAAAATGTCAACACAGTGCGAGTATGACAGAGTACAGATTGGCAATACAGGTAATGATTCAAAGGCATATTCGGCAACTAGTCCCATTCATATAAAAAAAAAATAATTTCAGTCCTTACTGTAATTAAATATTCTGTTTTGTGTCTGTTTATCAGGAGGACTTGGACAGCTGGGTGTTGGCCTTGCCCAGCTCCTAAGGTGAGTGAATGAACACTTAGTCTTGCCTGTTGGATTTGGATTCTCTCCGGCCTGCAGTGCTCTTAGACAGAAAACAGTAAGGCTGCACACCTCCGGTCATGGATGACCACCATTTTGTTTAACTACAGTCCTGGAAGAACGGAGTGGACACATTTCTAACTCCAGTTGTGAATAGCTGCAGAGTCTGTGGGTGTTTGTAGTTTCCTTCCAGCTGGAAAAGGAAAAGGAATGCACTTTGGTTGTTTGAAAAAAGTTTGTGGACTATTCACCAAATCAACGGTATGAATTAAGCATGCAGGTGCTCAAACTCAACAAAAACCAACACACACACCGGGACTAGTGTTTTGCTCCCCGTGGATATGTAATCCTATGAATTTTAGAGGTTACTTCTGTTACTTAAGAATTTGGTCCAGTGACTGTTTTGGCTTTTAAAGTGAGGTGTCTGGAAACCAGCTCAATCCCTTTCATCTTCAGTCGCTGGGCTGAAGTCTTAGTCCTGGCGAGGCACAGGGTCTGCACAGGGATTTCGTTCTCTCCTTAAATTCCACTGCCAGTTGAGTACCAAGGAACCATTTAAGATTCATTAACTCTGCCATTAACTACTTCAACTGGTCGCTAAACTGCTGGCTAACAACCAATACCAGCATGTCCCGTGGTTCTAAAAGACCAGGACTGAGGTCCATTCACCTGCATTACCTTTATGTGTACATTATGGAAGGTGACAGTTTCATATTTGAATTTATTGAGTTTTGCACCTCCTCCATCTCTGACTGTGGACTATGTCCATCTGTCCATCCGCAGGAAGCAGTATGGGACAGACAACGTGATCCTGTCGGACATCAAGAAACCCCCGGTGGAAGTGTTTAACAGTGGTATGGTACATTAGATTGAATTTTTGGCAGTTAATGTATACTCCTAACCATTGGACTCACACAGGTGTTGCATTTGTTTACACAACCCGTTTATTGCTATGGATGTTTGTACTGAGGTAAACCAGGTGATGCACTTTACTCAATGGTACACCTGCAGTGCCTAACCTGGGAACCTCAGGTAACTGCAACCTCAGAGTTACAAGCCCAGCTCCCCAAACATTATATTACACTATACCATAGAGTTTTGCAGGACAGACAATCACAGTTAGTTAGTTTGCTCAGGGAACCTGGGTAAGAACATTCCCTGTACTGTGAGTAAGAAAAACCCATCAGAAATCAGCTTCTCCACTCTCACTTTCTCTGTCACTTACAGACGGAAACTGGTGAAGGGTAAATCCAGAAGCGATATTAGGAAGTATTATATTTCACATAGAGATGTGTTTGTCTGGCAGTAGAGGCAGGTGCCCTTGGAGGTTGCAAGTCCAGGTGTAATACAGTACTGGATACTGTCTAAACTGTGGGTAAAAGACAAGCTTAGTTGGTCTTAATAGACCGTTATCGTCATATATTCTTCCATTTGTGTGGTTTCCTTATGTTCTTTTTCTTACATTCTTCTGTTGCAAGTAATTTGTCCTGTGCCCAATCACTATTCTCTCTCTCTGTTCCCTCTTCTATCTCCCTCTTACTTCACCTCCGCTCTGTTTGTCCTTAATTGGCAGGTCCTTTTGTCTACGCTGATGTTCTGGACTATAAGAACCTGCGAGAGCTGGTAGTGAATAACCGCATCACCTGGCTGGTTCACTACAGTGCCCTGCTCAGCGCCGTGGGGGAGGCCAACGTGGCCCTGGCACGGAAGATCAACATCACAGGTCAGGCTTCCAGGCCCCTGCACCCCCAACCCCCATCCTCTCATCCTCTCACTCCTTCATCTATTCTCAGGAGACCTGCCCTCAGCTCACCCACTGTCTGATCAAATTCATAGATACAAGTGTGATCCACTTTGTTAATGGCTGCTCTCTTTGGCTGTGATCCACTGTGTTAATGGCTGCTCTCATTGGCTGTAATCCCCTGTGTTAATGGGCTGCTCTCATTGGCTGTGATCCCCTGTGTTAATGGGCTGCTCTCATTGGCTGTGATCCCTTGTGTTAATGGGCTGCTCTCATTGGCTGTGATCCCTTGTGTTAATGGGCTGCTCTCATTGGCTGTGATCCCTTGTGTTAATGGGCTACTCTCATTGGCTGTGATCCTTTGTGTTAATGGGCTGCTCTCATTGGCTGTGATCCTTTGTGTTAATGGGCTGCTCTCATTGGCTGTGATCCTTTGTGTTAATGGGCTGCTCTTATTGGCTGTGATCCTTTGTGTTAATGGGCTGCTCTTATTGGTTGTGATCCTTTGTGTTAATGGGCTAATCTCATTGGCTGTGATCCTTTGTGTTAATGGGCTGCTCCTATTGGTTGTGATCTTTGTGTTACCCTCATTGTTTTAATTTGTGTTAATGGGCTACTCTTATTGGCTGTGATCCTTTGTGTTAATGGGCTGCTCTTATTGGCTGGTTGTTGGAGCAGCTGCAGGACAGGGCTACACTCTGGTGTGTTATTTGGGTATGACACTTGCCATATTTAAGCTTTATTGTGAAACAAATCCTTCCTGGCTGTTACTTTAAAAACATAATTGTAATAAACATTTATAAGCATTGAGCAAAGCATTAGTTCCAACACTGATATTTTAATTCCACCTCATAAAAATCCATAATTTTCCATGATTGTAAAATACATACTGTAAAGATTACATACTGTTTTACGTAGCTATTCACTACAGTAATTAAAAGCTACTTGAAAAGTCGTTTTGTGTTTAGGTTTTGCTGAAATGAAGCCAATGGGAACCCACATCCCAACACAACTCAAGCCCCATGGTGGATAAAAAACCTGTAATCATGAAACAAAAGAGCTTTTTTTCACACTGCCAGTAAAGCTCTCAAATCGCTTTTATTATGTGTACGTGCAAATACGATAACAGACAGGAATACAAGTCACTCAAGCAGACAGCAGAACTCATTTAAGCGCATTACTGGCAGGGAATGGATTCCCTCTGGCTTTCAGAGCACTCGCCTGTGGGAGATTGTGCATCTTCCCACTGTGGTGTTGACATGGCTCCCATCTGCATTAAGCAGGCTGAATGTTTACCCGTAACCTGGACTGCACCTTGTTTTCCTCTTACCCGTCAGTGATGCTAGCCCATTGTGCCAGGCTACTTCCTCTTTAAAAAAAAGTAAAAGCCGTGCAGTTTGAGGGACTCATTTTCATGATGAAAGCAACCTTTCTTAATTAACATTTTGTTGAGATGGGCCAGGGATTCAGATTTGCAATTCCCCCCCCTCTCTTTTCCTTCCCTCTCTCCCTTTTTCTCTCTCTTTTCAACCTCCCGCCCCCTCTCTCTCTCTCTCTCTCTTTCCTTCCCTCCCTCCTTTTTTTCTCTCTCTTTTCAACTCCCCCATCCCTCTCTCTCTTTCTCTTTCCTTCCCTCCCTCCCTTTTTTCTCTCTCTTTTCAACCCCCCGTCCCTCTCTCTCTCTCTCTCTCTCTCTCTCTCTCTGTCCCTCTCCCTCTCTCTATCTCTCGGTCCAGGCCTCCATAACGTGCTGGACCTGGCTCTGGAGAACTGCCTGCGGCTGTTTGTTCCCAGCACCATCGGAGCATTTGGTCCCTCTTCCCCCCGCGACCCTGCGCCGGACCTCTGTGTCCAGCGACCACGCACCATCTACGGCGTGTCCAAAGTGCACGGAGAGTTGATGGGGGAGGTAAGGGTGTGAGGCTGTGTGTATGGGTGTGAGTGTGTGTGTGTGTGTGAGTGTGTGCATGCACATCTGTGTGTGCATGTCTGTTTTTGTATGCGTGTGGACATGTTTAATTGAATAATTAGTCTTAAGATTCAACGACCAAGGGGGTGCAGTGGACTGCAAATGATGGGGCTGGGAAAACTGCTTTTAGGATGAACTGTGGGCATGTTTCACTTTTAAACACACACACACACACACTGACAAACACACACACATTGACAAACGTACACTCAGACACACACTTTCACGCACACACACATTCTCACACACACATGCACTCTCTCACACACATGCACAATGAAACACACATGCACTCTCTCACACACATGCACAATGAAACACACTCACAAACTCACATGCACCATCTCTTTCTCACTCCATCTCGTCTCTTTTGCAGCATCGCTCGGTCACACAATGGGCCTGGGCGCACAGCTCACAAAAGGGTCACGCAAAGGTGGCCAACAATACGCACATGGTAAACAATAACTTTCCACCCCTCCCGATGGAGTCTGGGGCACTGGGAACATTCACAAAAACAGAGAGAGGTGTAGAAAACAGGCTGGAGCGCTGCTCTTTTTGTGCGCAGGGGCTGATGGGAAATTGGGAGTGACACTCGCTGTGACGTACGAGGCCGAAGGCCTCTCAAAGCAAGACAGTTAATAGCTAAGGGTTGCAAAAACAGATCTGAGCCACCTGAAACACACTTGTTCAGAGTCAAAAGGAACAAACCATGAAAGACCAGCGCAGGTGCTAAGGCTCTTGTTAAATGCCTTCCATGAAGCTTGCAATATTGCTGGCTTTCCTGTAGAGGAATTAACCTGAATTACATTAATTAGTTGCAGGCACCCTTGAACATGGCCGGATTTCCACGTGAACATACAAAATTGAAGAATAGGAGGGTATTGAATTGTCTAGGGCTCAGATCCGAATTCACCAAGCATGGCGGTTAACTGTTGGCATGGCCCTGGAAAGGAAGGAGGTGCTGAGTGGAACGTGACTTCCCAGGAGTGAGTCTCTCATTAGCGCTGTTCTCCCTTGTTCTCCCTCTCTGGCAGTATCTCCACCATAAGTACGGCCTGGACTTTCGCTGCCTGCGATACCCCGGCATTATCTCTGCAAACACACAGCCTGGCGGGGGCACCACAGGTAACTGAACCCCCTACCTTCTATACCGACAGTTGTGTCCAACATTTTGCAAATCCAGCTCTTCTGTCTACCTATCCAAAGAGAGCCCCACCGGTACCATTTTAATTTTTTTTTTTACTTTACCATTTCAACCATTTAAACTCTGCTTGTATTATAATGATATTTCCAGATTTGAGACATCGGATTTGCTTAGTGATTGCGCAATGACTGGAATTCTATAGGAAGTTCTGGGAATTCTACCAAACTCCAATCAATATTGGTATAACTGTAAAATATTACCATTAGGGTGGGTCTTGTAAAGGGGTACTCCAAAGTAACCCCTATGTTCCCCTGGTGAGTCTGGGCCAACTTTTGCCTCACCAATACAGACCTCCATCCATAGCAGGTAATGGCATGGTTTGGATTCGGACATCCATTCTCAGGACTCATGCCTGTTTCCCAAATGAATGTGTTCCTACAAGAGCCAACTGGAGGCCAAATTTACTCAAATTTTCACATTTAATTTTTTTTTTTTTTTTGGCTTCCCAGACTATGCAGTGCAGATCTTCCATGATGCTCTCAGCTCCGGTCACTTTGAGTGTTACCTCCGGGCGGACACTCGCCTTCCCATGATGCACATCAGCGACTGTCATCGTGCCACTGTGGAGTTCATGCAGGCGCCCGACTGCCAGCTGTCCCTGCGCACTTACAACATTGCAGCCATGAGCTTCACACCAGAGGAGGTGGCTGAGGAGATCCGAAAGCACCTGCCAAACCTGAGGGTCACCTACAACCCTGACTTTGTCCGCCAGACTATCGGTAAGTGTGTGTGATGATGTGTTCTTGCATGCTTGCTCAGGTGCATGTATATGTGTGTCTTTGATTGCTTGCTTGGGTGTTCTCAGTGTGTGTACGTGTGTGTGTGTGGGGGTGGGGGGGGGAGCTCTGCAGTATGTTACCAGTGACTTGCTGCACAGATCCAGTCATTGTCCTTTTCTATCAAAAAAGCAAAGCCTTTGGATTGGTTGAAACAAGGAAGTTATTGACAGCTAATTGTGTCTCCATTAGTTTCTGAGTTCATTTCATGATGCATCATTCAACTTTCTCAAGCGTAAACCTAATAAGAGGGACAAAATGCTCTGCTGTTTTAAACCAGGCACCAAGTTCAGAAAAATACTCAAGTGCTGCTATAAAGGTAAACAGATTATGATTTATGAAGCCATATTTCACATTTTTATCACTCACTTCTGCTCAGTGCTCTTGAATTGCACTGTTGTCCAGTATTACCACCCACTGGGCCCCTGGTCTCCAATCAGTATGGCCCAGACCAGGAGACAGGAGCGGCTGTGTGGCTTATCTGCATATTTACGCTAACAGACAGCATGGCAACCGTGCCACCGTCCCACCTTCACTTTCACTTACAGTGTAGCGATGAGATGAACGAGAGAAAAACCATGAGAGCCAATTTGATTGTAAGGCTGAGGCCTGGCCGTTTGATTCTGCACTGTTGAGTCTTACTTAAAAGTTGCGTGATGTTACTGATTCCTGGAAAAAATAAATAAATAAACTGAAAAAACTAACAAAAATATGGTTAAGGTTTGTTCTCAAACTTACAAAAACCACAAATAACCCCACTCTGAGATGAAATTAATTACCACAATGAATCACGTGCTCCCTTTGTGTTTTTGTGTTCGCAAAACAGTTTTGCATGTGTTAATGCTGTAGTAAGTCAGACTCAGTGTATGTAGTAAAACACATGTACATCTGACTGAAGTGATCTTACCTCATTTAGCATCACTGATACTGTTAAGCCAGCATCTGTTCAAACTCAATCCTGGCTCTGTTTCAGTGTTTGTCGATCATAAGATTAAGAGGAGAACCATCCAAATCAAGAGCTTTCGGATGTCACAGTTCCTTTATTTCCAACTGATCGTTTAGATCCATGAATACGGAAGGAATCACCTTTAATTCAGCAGAGGGCACTGACTGTGATAATGAGCACAAGTGACAATTACAGTGACAATATCTTGGCAATTGCATCCAACCAATCAGAGGTCTGCAGCTTTCCTAGTCTCACCCCTTCGTTACTGTTTGCAGGTAACTTACACAACAACAGGGACAGAAATGAGTGTCTGTGTGGTTCTGTTGGTAAGGGAAACATTAGCAGAACCTGAGATTTTGCGTCTGGGTTACAGTGCAATGTGGGAAAATGCTATCAGAGGTTACAATGTCTTGTATCTTTGAATCCATGTGTTAAATCTGCAATGTTTTAGTCAAAAATTGATAAATGGATAAAGTGCTGGGTAGGGTTTCTGTGACAGGAGCCTAGATAAGGTAATACTCCTGGGATCCAGCCTGGTTTTTGCAAAGAGCGTTTTTTTTTTTTTATCAGTTGGAGAATGTAAAACACTTGGGGAGATTTTCCTAAATTTGTTTAAGAGACCAAGTTCAGGTAGACCATGCTGGAGAAAGACAGGTTTGTTTTCTAATAGAGAAAGCAAGTTTGTCAGCCCTGTTGTCTCACTGTTGAAGGTACAAATTGCTGTCCTTTGTGTATCATGCGGCAATGCAGTTCAACAGTCATTTTGCTGGGCTTGGGATGCAGGGTTGCAGGTTTGATTCCTAGGCGGGGCACTGTCTTTACGCTCTTGGACAAGGTACTTCAGTTAAGTACCCCACTTTATACATGGCCAGTGTGTAAAAATGTGGGCAGTGTAAGTCAGTGTGGACAAAGTTACCCTCTAAATGGCTTAAATATAAATGTATCTCCCCGCAGCTATCAGGCCAATAGACTGTGGTGGTTGGCATGATGGCGATTGGTCCAGCATCACCATGGTGATGAGTGAGCTCAGTGCTGGGTTGGTCGCAATGGTGGGTCATTTTTCGGTTGGGGGGGGGGGGTGTGGTGAAGTAATTGAAAATTGGGTCATCTGTACTTTCCAGGAACCACACCCACTGTCCTGGAATTTGGCTAAATGGGAGTTTAGATTGTGTGCTTTGTACTTTTCATACTTTTGTCAAGCTGAAGGCTATTTTTGCCTGGGACTACAGTGGGGGCTGGGGGCTGGGGGCTGAAGATTCATTTTCCTGGTAGGTACAGGATGTTCTTCACCCTAAAGCAAACAACTGTAATGCCCCATGGCTAGCCTCCATCATGTTTTAGTGCAGTGCCCTGGTGCGGTTTGTGAGGAGCATGAAACATTACGATCGACTGACAGCAATAGCTGCTCACCCCCAGACCTGGTGGGAGTTATTTTCCTTTTTATGGCAGTTGCAATACATCGGTTTCCACAGGAAGTTTCTGGTTGTGATTTGTGTATGTTCTTGCTGTGGCCATTTGCCGGAGTTCTCCACACCAAGGGGCGCTGTGAGACGCCCACACTGTGAAAAACCCGGTCTTAACTGTGCTACCTGTCTGGTTGTGGTTGCAGCGGACAGCTGGCCAATGCGTTTCGATGACAGCAATGCTCAAAGAGACTGGGGCTGGAAGCCGGCCTACGGCCTGGCTGAGCTGGTCATCGACATGCTGGAGTCCATCCGAGAACAGAGGACCAAAGCCGGTCTGCCGGTCAGCTAGCAGCACCCCCATCGCCTCCGCCCCCCTGCTCCCCTAAGGAAACTCTCACCCCCCCCCAACCCTATGGACTGCCTCCCGCACTGTGAGAAGGTACGGGCCAATCACACCCAGGAACCGTCGGCAAGCGTCTCTCAGGAACAGTCACCAGACCAGGGCTGTAATCCCTGGCACATACACTGACACAGGAACTGTGAATCAAATATACATGCATGCACAAGCACACACCCTTAAATGAACACACATGCTCAAGCATGCAGCACACACACATACACACACACATGCAGACATATTCATACAGGCAAATATACACATAAATAAAAAATACATACTTGCATGTATGTACACAGGCACACAAACCCCCACATAAGCAAACACATTCACACACACACACACACACACACACACACACACACACACACACACACACACACACACACACACACACACACACACACACACACACACACACACACACACAGCAGCCTTTTGTTCTTTTTCAGGAAACCACACTGTCATTCACTTGTGATCTTCTCCAATGTCTGTTTTTACTGTAATGGAGAGCTTTTTTTCTATCAGGCAGGTTCAAATGCCACTTTGCAATTTAAAGTAAGACTTTTTGCCTTTTAGGTACATCATTCTTTCCAGCAACCAGCTTAATGTGGCTTCACACACTATTTCTGACCTTGGTTAAAAAAAAAAAAAACACAAAAAAACAAAAAAACTTTGGTTCCCGTGGGTTCAGTTTCTTTGTTGTTGCGTTACTGTAGTTATGATGGGGGTAGGGGACAAAGAGAAAAGCATTGATGTTTTGTAAAAGGATACAGTGCAGGAATCCAAAACCCTGACTGCATTAGTCCACTGTTCTTGTAGAGTTGACAGAATTTCACCAGAATACAAGGTTATGAAGCATACAAGCCAAGCAAAGCCCTGCTCACAATGTCTTTGTCACATTAAGACAAAACAACGACATGTGCATACCCTCTCACACGCACACACGCATGCATGCTCATATTTAAATAACCTTTATCAAAAGAGTGAGATTTTTGGAGGCAAAAATAAATATTGTGTAGTAAGAAGAGTAAAAAACTACATTAATGCCTTATTTTCTATTTTTGTCATAATTTAAGGGTAATTTTTCCCTTAGCAAATATGCAATGATAAATACCTGAAGGAGTGTAACTCAGTTTGCATTGTAATAAATCTTTACTTGATTTAAATGCTGTCTGTGTGCAAGTTACATTAAAACTAAAGTGAGGATGGGTGGGTGACACTATGTATTGTATCTAAGTATTAAGGTCTTCACAAAGCATACATGACACCTTCATAAGCATGATGTAACCACTTATTCAGCTTCACAAGCATGACATTACTAATGTGCAAAGCAGTTATATCCCAGTGCTTGCTTTATGATGATTGACTCAAGAACGGTATGCATTTCTTTTTCATTTTTGCACACCTCGTTCTTAATTGATTGTCAGACGTCAAATGAGTGTTTGTGAGGTTTTATAAAACTTTATCCGGTCTTTGAGAGAGGGGTGCTGCTGAGACGTTTATCTTTTCCTCAGGTTTATAAAACATCCATTTGTGCATTATCATAACCTGCTTCATCCAGCACAGGGTCACAGGGGGCTGGAGCCACCCCATATGACACTGTTCCTGAGAATGCAACTTAAATAAATACTTCCAGGTTCACAGCCAAACAGACTGTGTCACACAACAGAAGTATCTACTTAGAAATACATTTTAAGCCTTAAACTCAGTAAAACTTCCAGTTCTAGTCTGTGTTCATAACAAAAGCCTGACTAACAGAAAATATTATTATACATTAATAATTTTACTCACATTAATATATATTACTATAATAGAAAAATAAAATCTCACTCCATGATCATATTCATACTTTTAAACGATTGGGATAAAAATTATATCATGTGAATACAAACAAGCATCCAGCATCCAGCCTCCATTGTCTGGAGGGTAGCGGAAGGTTCTGGTATGTCATAAAAGCTCATGGCATGTGTGTCACCGTGCGGCACAAAAGCATGGCACGCACGGCCGTGCCTTCCATAGCGATCTCTCCCAAAATTTCAGGAAAAGCACCGCTGACAACCAGACAAGTCAGGTGACTGCAGAAAAAACAGAAATGTTACACCATATCCTGTCTTAACAGGAAATAGGTTTGTTGAAGCACATGCTTCTAAGCAGATTCAGAAAATGTTCAACTTTTTGTCCCATGAGGTAAATTATATATTGTAGCTATTTAGGCACAATGATCCACGATAACTAACACAGATTCTTTCACACAGAATACATTTGTACAGTTAGAACTTTTCATAGTCCTTCTAAATTAATTCACTTGTAATGTCCCATTCTGTGGTGTAATTTCCTTCAGGACACATTAGCATAAGGGCACATAGATGCACATATTAAAAGAAGTAGAGTGAGAAAAGTTAAAGAAGATTATTTGTAAATATGTCTGCAGGCCTGTTCTTACTTCCTGAATCTCTGCTCCAGTTGGCCCCCTCCTTCACTTCATCAGTAACAGAAAGGAACTAAACCTACAACATTACCCACTACACACACCAACCAACTCACTCAGAGAGAGACAGAAACACTGAGGTAAAATCCAGTTTTATTAAGACCATTTTAGTGACCAGAGGAGACAGGATCCTGTCTCATGATTATGCAAACTGAAATGCATGCAGGACTTTCAATTCCATCAGGCCTGGATCCAACATGCAGCTGGAAGGTTAACTTGCTGTGAGGTTCGCTTGCTGGGCTTTGACACATCAGAGATGCATCTCAAACGTGCGCCCTGCTCGCTCAGTACAAGAGTCCCTATAGTCCATCCGGATGTGATGGGATTCTGTCGTGGAGAACTCCCCATGGGTGTGTATTACTGTAATGTCCAAGCGGACTTGAGTCTGGATGTGCATCTTACGCAGTGCATCATGGGGTTCGAGGGGCTGGGAGGAGAAATGCAGGGCAGGGAAAAGAATGGAGGGATGGAGATGGAGGGAAAAAGAAGACAGAGGGGTATAGAGGGAGGAAGGGGGACTATACAGGATGATAGAGAAAAAGGAACAGATCTAATGCAGAGAGAAGGGAACAGAAAGATGGAGAATAAACATAAGGAAGGATAGAGAGAGAAGGTAATGGGAGCTGAAGAAGAGAGGAAACAGGAGATGGAGGGAGGGGAAGGGGGTGATCTTCAGGGTCTCCCCTTCATCCCTCGAACTCAAACTCAAAGTAGTGCGGGTCAAAGTAGTGTATCCTTACATAGCCATCCTCTCCACCACTGCTGTAGCTGTGAGAGTGGAGACGGAGGAGAGAGATTCAGACACATGCACACATACACACTTTAACAGCACAAACGAGCACACACACGCAGACATTCTTATATAATTCTTTAAAGAGCACTGTATTTATTGTTTAGTTCGGTGGTTGTTATTTAATGTAGAACTGTGCAGCAACGCCGGCTGGTTTTTCTGCTTACACACACACACACACACACGCAGAGCAAAGCAAGGTAAATCGGTAGGGGTGTGGGGACTCAAACCTCTTCCCATCTGGGTGAAACGCCACACAGTTGATGGGCCCAAAGTGTCCCTTCACTCTCCCAAACTCCTCCTCGTACGCAGCGTGGAAAAACCTGGGGGGCAGAGACAGGCAGATGGGCTTCACACAGATGAAGCGTCATTGACAAAAGACAGGCATGGCTGCTTGAGCTACATAACTGCTTGCGTGTCTATGACAAGAAGTCCAAGTGACTTAAGAGGATAGACAATGCTCTCTGCGCTCCTATAAGCATCCAGGAACACCCTGAGATGGAGAATGAATACTCTACCATTGAGTGTTGCCATTGAGTGCTTCTAAGTTTGGGGCCAATTCCATTTGAAGTAAGAAAATGACATTAATACTGACTGAAAATCAATTTATAAACTGAAACGAAGGTGCCCATACAGAACTCTATTCAGTGGTTTAGTTCCCATTCATTAACTCACCTGGCCTCAAACTTTCCGATTCTGGTGGAGGTCGTGGTAACTTCCATGGCTTCCTGTCCGCCTCCCATGACCACCTGCAACAGGAGAGGAAGGCACTTCATACTCACACAGGTGCACAGGTGGAGACAAATGTGAGGATGTACTCTGATGAGGACAGGTACTGCTGGTGTGGGAGAGATTTTTGAAAGCTCAGATGAAGCCTTGGAGGTAATAACTGTTGACTTATCAGCCAACCAAAGACTTAAATAAACAACTGCAGTCTGACCCCCTCCAAAGAGAGCCGGGTTTGAGGGAGCCTCACATGGTCCATGATGGGGGAAATAGCTGCCGAGTTGACCGGCCTCTCTGTCTTGAAGGTCTTGATGTGATCCAATGAGGTGGAGTCAAACAGCTGTAGAGACAACCAAAGAGCAAATCAGCATAGACCAGTCAACACTGGTAACCAATCACATCCTGGGAGGGTGAATCAGGAAAGGTGGTCTTTTGTTACTGCATTTCACAAAAACAGAAAAACGTAATGCTCAGGGGAATATCACTGCCACTGACATATCTTCCTCTATATCATACTTTAATATTTGTGAAAGACTGTGGTCACAGTCACACCACTTGTTGTCCTGTAATTGAGTGGTACCAGAGTGCAGGTGGCCAATGTATTTTGGTGGTGTTATGCTGCCAGGCCTCATGGGGGCGCTACAGACCTTGGCTGTGTTGTCTTTAGAGGCACTGATGACCATGGTCAGGTCCACGGAGGACTGTATGTCGTTGATCTGCTTCGTATGCTCCTTGGCGTTCTTCAGCACCTCCCCTGACTGTGAGAAACGGACAGACGGAGACAGAAAACTCAGAGAAGGGGGCGGGCTTAAACCGAGGGTAGCGATGGGAGAATGAGGTGTAATAACACCAAAACTGCATGGGGCTACATTCAACTGTGAATTACCAATTTGTTTGAACCAAGGTTTTGGACTCCACAATCAAGCTTGATTGGTTTAAAAAACACTGACTGGTAGCACACATAGCACTGAACTGGTTGATGATAATGTACACCTGTCTTACAGGTAAGCTTCTGTACCTCAGTAGTGAACTGGTTCAGGTGTAGCTCTAGACCAGGCAAGCTTCCATACCTTGGCGCTGAACTGGTTGATCTCGCCGTTCTCATGGCCTGCGATGACGAACTCTCCCAGTGGACCCCACACCGCGCTGGTGATCTTAGACTCACTGCATGGCACGGATATGTAGGGCTGGTTCTCCTCTGGAGGGAGGGAGAGAAGTGGGGGAAGCCATTAAGGACAGGAGGAGGGAGAGAGAGATGAAAAGAAAGAAGGAGGGAGGGAGGGCTGTCATGCTGTGAATCGGTTGGGTCACATGTCATGGCATCCAGCTTCCATCAACAAACGGAAGTTGCTGTGCTGGACTTAACAGTCAAAAAGGGGTAAATTCCTCCCCAAAAAAACTTAGGTGCATTTCTAAAGCAGACTGCTGAAGAGTTAAGGCCCTTCGCTACCCATAATCCCACAAAACTCTGGAGATAATCCCTGAGGGCGGGGCCATCTGGCCCCTGAAATCCTGAGCATGGGGATGGAGGGGGGTTATTACCGATCTGCTGGGGGTCCCTGAGGTCGTAGTAGTTCAGGAAGCACTGGTAACCCATCTGTTTGTCTGTGGAGAACATGATGATGTTCCCGCTGAAGTCGAAGCCACACGTCCTGACTGCTGAGCTGGTCTTCAGCAGAGCCAACTGTTTACCTGCAGGGACCAGATCGACCGATAACCAGCGCAGGTTTAGCTTTGCCTTTTTCTGGACTCTCAATAAACTGTGTCTCCTTTGCTTTTTAATGACATGCTTGAGCAATTTAAGCTGGACATGCTGTCTCACTACTTTCACCTTTTTCACAATTCTGGCCAGCTTGTTCCTAATGTTGTTCACACTGGCACTGTATGTTGAGCAGACACTATCAGACAGACTGAGCCAGAGTCTGGAGTGGCAGGCAGCGTTTTCCAGCTGCAGCTCTCCTTACCGGTTTCACAGTCCCAGAGTCGGCAGGAGTTGTCCGCTGACCCTGTCAGCACGTTCTTGGTGTCCCCTATGCCGCTGGTTAAGGAGCAAGCCTAACTTACCAGGACACATATCATACTTGTCACTAAACGACTGAGTGGAAAAAATTCTGGCAGTCAGTAATATGAATGCAAGGGATGGAGGGAAAATGATACAATGATGTACTGCAATCGTATATTTCTTGACATATGAACTTTTGGCTGTATTTTTTTAACTTAGTAACAGTTGGCTACACTTTAAACAAAATATCCCCATAATGAATTGAACACATTTTGGTACAAAGTTAAATTACACATTGCAGTATATTTTAGTGGAATTAAGGTGAAGAACTCTGCAGTCTGTACCAGTTAAATGAAAATACTTGTTTCACAATATTTATATCATGACGGAATCGCAGCGCTCTCCGTCAGAAGGATACAGTCCACATCCACGCACCACACGGCCCCGGTGTGACCGTTGTAAGTGCCCAGCCTCTCCCCATTCACGGAGTACCATACATTTACCACCTGCAAACAGACCACAGACATGCCGGCGAGAACATGGGATGAGAAACGTAAGTCAACAACGGGGTCCGTGAAAATGACAGGCATTCTCCACACCTACATTTATTATCAACCGATAAATAGTACATGCATTAATAGACCACATGCAGAATGCAAAGTATAACGTTTAGGATCGTCTTTAAATCGGCTCTGAGGATTACTGGTTAGGACAAGGAGGGTCGCATTAAAGAAAACCTGACTGGTGCCTTACCGTGTCTTTAGCCACAGAGAAGAGCAGGTCGCCCTCACGGTTGTATTTGATCTGAGTGATGGACCGCTCATGGCCCTGTAGGAGTATGGGTCTCTGTGCGGGGAAAGAGCCACGTTTCAACCACGCTGCTGTTATTTCTAACACGCCGTTAGGAGCTGCCTTTCAACAGCTTCAGTCATTTGGGAACGGCTAATATACATTTATAAACAGTAAAGACGAGCCAATACACTTCCAATAACATTCCTTTATCTGCTTTATTACAAAAAGGATTATGTCAGTCCTTCTTTACTACCCAGTATAAACTAATTAGGCTATCCAGCTAGATGTTAATAACAACTTTATTGTTCATAAAAATAAGATACCTAAATTAAATTTTCTGCAATTTGTAGACATGCCATATCATGCGATTGGGATTGTGCTTTAGTTTTCATGTTAATATTACATCAACGAATGGAACTCTTCCAACACTGTAACACTCCTGTAATGACGCAAGCAGAACACTTCACATGTCAACATTACCATGACGTTATATCTGAGTTACAGGCTGCAGCTGCTGCAGCATCAAGGAAACATGCTCAAAACAGAGTTTTTCGAGTGCGCAATAGGTTTCCAGGCTAAATGAGCCGTCATAAAATTATAAATACATTTATAAATTCAACAACTAAAACATCAGAAAATTTAGTTTATTTTAAGTTTTATTAGATTACATGATCTGTTAACTTATGAATAATATCTGAAATGCGCCAACTGGCACGTGTAAGTATTAATTAATGAACAGCTAGTTACTCACCATAATTAACGGAGTATTTCTGCGTTGTGTTTTGTGGGCAATTTCTTCAACAAAAACAAAATCAGATGACAGAACCTTCTGGCATTACAGGCGGCGTGGAAAGGACTGTAGAGCTAAAAACAACAAATTGAAAGGAGGATAATTATTTCCGGGGTCACTGATTATAATCGGAAACAGTTTAGGTGACCCTATGACGTCTTCTGTTGCCGGTAGTAATGGTGTCTTTGAGTAAGTAGCTGCTACCGACCGCTTATACATCATGCTAAATGACATTTAGAAAAATGTTTGCACTTTAACATTTGAAACCTTCATTGTTGAATCGGTTAAAAGCATCTCTAAGTGGCCAGATAAATCTGCACGTTTATCAATCTTAACGTGTCCTAGCTAACTATACTTACCACTGAAAAAATATTTTAACCGCTTTACCATATGTAGGTTTTCTTTCTAGCTATCAAAGATAAAAATAGAATAAAAAGTTGTGGGCATTGACAACAATGAATGTATTCACGATTGCTTTGGCTTGTAAAAGAGGTTTAAGTGGTTGCTGATGGTTCACTAAGGATTTAGAAATCGACTACATATACCCGATCGACTATGAATAAATTTCAAACTTAGTGTGTCTTTAAACGTGCATTTTAACAAGCTGCAGTTGCAGTGTAAAGACCCCAGTGTTATTCTCATTCATACTGTTTTCGCAGCGGAGGTGCTGTGCCTCGTGGTCGTGGCCGCCCTGTGGGGAGGCACGAACCCTTTCCTGAGAAAGGGCACGGAGGGGATTGAGGAGGTGAAAAAGAGCAACTTCGTAATGCAATTTTTGGGGGAGGTGAAGTTTCTGTTCCTCAACGTAAAGGTAAATATCCTGCCAACAACTTCAGCAAGACTTTCTTCTGGTCAGGGTAAACATATTTCCATTTCAAAAGCTCTCCCACTTTCTTGTTGAGCCTGAACGAGTAGGTGCTGGTTCATTTATCTCTGAGCCTAGAGTGCTTCATGGTCATTTCACACCATCAGTTCTTATCAATGATTACAAGGTAGATACTGAGTTGGGTCATTTTGTTCTGAAGGTGAAAGGCAAGGTGAAGTGTCCTAATCTAATAGATTCTAGTCTGTTTCTGTTGAGGCTGTTGTTGACTCATAATTATGTCGTAATTTCAAACCTTTATGGAGCAAAACTTGGCTCATGCTCCAGGATGTGATTTTGTAGTAAAGTAATGGTCAGTTGATTTCTTCTGACACATCTAAACAAATAGAAAGATGGGTAGATAGATAGATAAATAAATAAAAGTGGGTATGTACAATGATAAACGACATAAAACAACCAAATCCATCATCACGTTTGTGTTTGCACCAATCAGATTTCAGGAAGCCCAAGACAGAAAAGTTAATTGAGTTGTGAGAAACTGAGTCCCTGCATCGGATTGCGGTGTGAGTCTGACTCGTGTCTCTGGTCCTGCCTTGTCTCCTGCAGTATATGGTGCCTTTCCTGCTAAATCAGAGTGGATCGCTGGTGTATTACCTCACACTCGCTAGCACAGGTGAGCTGCTCTCAGGTATATCGGAATATTCATGTCAGGATTGATTCTTTTTAGACAGAGAGTTGTGCATGTGTAGATCAGTTTGTGAGGTCATGCAGTAGAGGCAGAGACTTTTGTGGCATTAGATCCAGGCTTGAAGCAGTGCTGGACACTCTCTGGACCACATTGGACCATGTTGAACTACAGTACAGTCAGTGCAGACAATCTCAAAAGCCAATGATATGACAGTCCAGTGATAAAGCCACAGTGAACAGAACTGGAAAACAGCTAGAAATCAGGTACTTGGTTCTCTCTTTGTCTACCCCCATGTCCTGTAGATCTCTCCTTGGCTGTACCTGTGGCCAACTCCCTCACCTTCCTGTTCACCCTCCTGACAGGGAAACTGCTGGGAGAGGATATCGGAGGCAAAAGTAAGTTTGTCAGTTGCAATGGGCGCAAATGAAAGAGCACAAAAACCACATAGATTTTTTCCCCATTGGAATACATGCAATTTGACAGTCATTCCATGATATTGAGCAAGGAAACCAAGACATACAAGACGAAGAAGTTGCTCAAATAAATCAAAAGAGAAAAATACATACAGAAAAATTGACAGAATAAAATTCTGGCAAGCTATTAGAAACAATTTTTTTCTATTTTAGAAACTAGTTAATGAACAGGTTTACTGGGCATACAGAGGTTTGGGCCATCTCTTTAAATGTCAGCATGAAAATTGTAGAAAATCAATTGAGATTTCATTTGGCATTGCCTTCTCCTGAAGAACTTTTGTATTTGTGTAAGATCCTGTCAAACCTGACTGGGCCAAAGAGAATAACATTTTCTGGGTTTTGTTCAAACCCACATCACACACCATTTAAATCAGCGGGGTATTGGCCCATGGCCTCTTGTTGCTAGGGGAAGTCAAATGACAACATGATTTCACAACATTAGATACGTTCGAAATTTTGGCATTTACCATTTTTTACACAGAGATGACTTACAAAGTCATACATTTATACGCACATATAAAGGTTTGGGCAACGGACAGTTATCAATATCAAGTTATCAGTGTGATGACTGACATTAATAGTCTTGTCATTATCCTGTAATGTAATGTTAAGTTTGATTGTAGGTTGAGGGTATGGCTCTTTTAGTAGCAAATGGATTTGAGGCTTTGATAGTTAGTGTATTCAGCCCAGAATAAATGCTGAGAGCTGAAAGTCTGTCGAATGGGGTGTGCGTCACCCGGACGCTGAAAAGAGCTGTCCCTCTTCGCAATGACGCACACCTCCCTCTGTCTCCTAGGAGCCGTCCTGGGAATGTGCCTGACCACTCTGGGAGTCACACTGTGCGTCCTCAGCTCCATCAGCGAGGACGCCGCCGCTGCCACCGCGTAGGGTTCCCACAATGCCCCAGTAACCGCCAGTCACATCACGGTGCCATACGCCATGTTATCAAGTCACTGCCCACCGTCTGCTTGTCATGGCTGAATTGAGCTGTAGAGCAGGGCAGACGTCTGCACCAGGGCCCAGTCCTGGAGGGCCGCAGGCTGCAGTGTCTGCAGGTATTTGCTTCAGCCACACATTACACCACAGGATTTCACTAATTGCACATGCATGTAAATTCATTCATGAAATCAGGTAGTGTTGCCAAGTTACCACACCACAGCAGCTGAGTATGAAATGGACCAGTCCTATAGTCCTATTTGACTGTACAATGGACCAGTCCTATTGTATCTGGCTATAAAATGGGCCAGTTCTATAGTCTCATCTGACTGTAAAATGGGCCAGTCCTATTGTCTTATCTGACTGTAAAATGGGCCAGTTCTGTAGTCTTATCTGACTGTAAAATGGGCCAGTTCTGTAGTCTTATCTGACTGTAAAATGGGCCAGTTCTGTAGTCTTATCTGACTGTAAAATGGGCCAGTTCTGTAGTCTTATCTGACTGTAAAATGGGCCAGTCCTTTAGTCTCGTCTGACTGTAAAATGGGCCAGTCCTATAGTCTTATCTGACTGTAAAATGGGCCAGTCCTTTCGTCTTATCTGACTGTAAAATGGGCCAGTCCTATACTCTTATCTGACTGTAAAATGGGCCAGTCCTATAGTCTTATCTGACTGTAAAATGGGAAAAGACCCACATTAGTTCTCACAATTTTCAACAAAAGGAAATCTGACTGTGCTTTACATCTCTGTGTTGTTGATCCTAATTTCTGCAAGGTCAGATTCTTACAGGTAATTGTAAGGACTGTTACTTGTTTGGAGGTGGGGGTGGGGATGCAGGTGGGGGGTTCAGGAACTTCACGATTCAAAAGCTTACTGCATTCTGCCTGTTCATTAATACTGAAAACAGGTAGCCACCAGGGTACCTCTTTAGCCAAGTCGGAGAGAGAAAATAAAATGGCGGTCTGCTAATGATTAGCAGCCCAGAGTTAATCCATTTTGCAAACCCCCCATGCTAATGGATACAGAGGCTGTGGTTGGAATGGATGAACCACAGTCCTCTTAATGAATGGCATTGTTTTGCTGTAAACCCAAAGATACAGAATGTATGACCTGTTGTCATGGGATACAGACAGTGAATGGATGTCAAGAACACTTGTTGCTCTCCTTTGAAATGGACTATGTTTTTTTTTCCCCTCAATTTAAAAAGGAAATCTAATTCAAAAGCCATACAGAGCTGCAAAATATTTTTAATCAACAAAAACCAAGTTGACTTGAGCCTTAAGGACTGCATTCATAGTAGTATGATATGGCATTATAGTTGGTATTGCTCTTTGTACTGCTTTGCAGGTTAGCTTTATTTTTATACAACATTTTATCAAGTGTACATAGAAAATAGATCAGGTATAAAGCCCAGTATTTTGATGTGTAAATGTAAGACCAAATTACCTTTACTGTACATAGTAACCAGTTGTCTACAGAATTAGATTATTTGTTACAAGTACAAATGTATTGAATATTTATATTGAATTGTAAATAAAAATGTGAATGTTGTCTTTGTTTTATGTTGTTCACTGAGATGTGAGTGTATTGATTTAAATTATACTACACATTCAATGCTGTATTTACATGAAGTTACAATCAATTTCAGACCTTTCTTTGACATACGATTTAATTAGGGAAAATGACAGTTTCTGATTGAAGATTGAAAATCTGAGAATATCATATTGGCTCACATGGAAAAATAAAAAGATTTTGAAACATGCTTTATAAGTTTCCATTTAAATATCTGTCTTCACCCTGAAAATATAGACCTTTATGAAATGTATGTGTGAAGGACTGGGTCTGGTCTTTAATGCAGGGTAACCAGTTATTCAGGAGTCGCAGTTTGCGTGAAAAAGCACTGCTGATAAGGCCTAGTGTGTCACCCCCCTGAAAGAACATCTACCCTTGCTCCGCTTTAAGCCGCCAGTTCACTGGCCGACACGTGGCTTGCCGGACGATTCTTATCCGCCGTCTCTGTCTCCTGATAGCTGCTGTATGTTAAAGACTCCTCCGTGGATTCACGGGGTAGTGGCTCCTGCATTGAGACAACAGATGTTTTATTTGCATCTATTCTTATTAGCTTGTAAAAAGTGAAATATACAAGACACCTATGAAGAAAAACCAGTGTGTGACAGACAAGACACCCATCTGGCATTTACAAGTACCTGCACTTAAACTGTACTGCATTATTACTATTATCTACTTTATGTAAATAACACAATCAAAATACATTTGCGGAAGTGTGAAAGACAAAGTATGATTGGGTTCTTCTGAAGCGTAGTTAACCGATCGATCATTTTCACCTCTGGCTCCTGTGAGTACTCTTGGTGTGTGCCTTCCTGTTTCGCCTCTTCAAAATCCCTGGGGCCGTGGTTATCTGAGGATCCAGGTCTCGAGTCTTGAGGAGCAAGCTCCTTAAGGAAAGATAAATGCAGATAGGATGTGGTTAAATGGTTCAAACAACCCAACAGAATTGCAGAAAGCATTGGTATTTTTCTTCACGTATATTCTACTTCAGCATCAATTAAGAATATGGAAAGCCTTGGATTTTGTTGGCATATTAAGCAAGCGGTGTTTTCACAATGAAACTTTCTTGTGCTCCTTGTGTCTCTTGTTGTTTCTTTACCTCATGTTTTTCATCAGCAGAAGCTGGGTCGGATGTACCATCATCTTCTCTGCTGGTTGTAGGTGGGCTTCTGTTTGCTGCATGTCCAGCTTCTGGTTCTGGAGAAGTTTTCCCCTTCAGTCAATAAATCAATGAATTATGTTTTACACAAGTGGGTGCCCTTAAAGCTGGTATCTGAATGTTATGCTGCTGCAGTTCGTCTGTGTTAGCGCACGTGTGAATATGAACGATTGTTGCTGTGCGGTCTTACATTTGTATGCACCAGGTCAGGGCTGTCTCTGGGTGATTGAAAGTTGTCTTTTTCATCGAGCTCCTCGTCCTCCACGGTTTCTGCCACTCTCTGAGAGGCAGGGAAGAAATCACTGGTCAGCTTTTCATTAGCATCAAAAACGAAATGCCCTGCATCCTCTAAAAGACTAACACGCTTCAGACAAGGGGTGTTTTTGATGAAATCTGCCATAGGGTCATGAAACATTGACACCTCACAACTGCTGATTCAAGCCTTTTGTCATTAATGAAACTCAGAAATGGTGGAGGTTGAGATACAAATGTAACATGGGTGGTGCATGGTCTCATTTGGACTGATATGGAATTTATTTTATGAGGAAGAAGGGGTGGGAGTACCTGGTCGACAGGGAGTTCCACGGCCGTGTCTTCATCCTCCTCCACCTCCTCAGCTCCCAGCATCTCCTCCCTCTTCTTCCTCACATTCCCTCTGAACACACTGGGGTGTGCTGTGCAGTGAAAAGGTTAACAAACCAAAATATAAACCAGCATGCCGTGTAGTTCTGCACAACTAGGAATGAGGACAACTGCAGGTGAGTCTGTGTGCGTGTGAGGGTCAGGCCTACTCACCGTTTCCTCTCTGGGGTCGTGTAGGCCTTGGCCCAGCCCTGTTCACGTGGACCTTCGCGGGTTTGGCGAAGAAGAGTGACTCTGCTTCTTTTGGGGCCCTCTCCTTTTTCTTTGGGGCCCCATGCGTGTGGGTCGGGCCCCCGGCCTCATCGCCCGTGGATTTCACCCTGCGGCCGTCCGACTATCTCAGCAATGAGACAAAACAAAGATCCCGCCTTTCAGCCTTTAGCCTCTGCTATTAAACAGCTTCATCCAAACCACATTTACACGTTTTATTATGTCCTCCACCCCGGGACCCTCAGACTAATTCAGTAAAGCATACCCTGGGTATGTGTGATTATGCCCCTGAAAGTCAAATATTCCATTGTTCAAAAGGCAGTAAATTATAAAGCATTTAAGCATGTGACTGAATGTTGCATTTTTATTTTATTTTATTTTATTTTAAAGGTTCCTCAAAGGTGTATTTTGCAAATATAAGACAGAGGTGGAGCTGTCACATGTTACCAACATCTCACTGATTTGAACCAGTTGAACAAATTTTTGTTTAGCAAATAATGGGACTGATTATCTGATCCAGAGCAGAGACTGGATTGAAAAGTGGCAAACAGCACTGTACCTCTGGGGAGTCCAGCAGCGCAGAGTCACTGTATCGATCCTGTGGAACACTGACTGGCTTCCTGGTCTGACAGAGCACAGGAAATGATGTCATCACTACACAGAGGCTCAGGGATTGGCTAACATCCCATCTGAGTATCCTTAAGTAGTATTCTCCTTCCTGCTCTCCTTCCCTTCTTTTCTAATTTCACTTATCTGAAGTGTCTACCGAATGACTGAACACGGGGTTCCTGCCATGTTTGTTTCATCTGGGTGTGCTTTATGGAACATGTGAAGGAGAGGCTCAGATTTAGCCTCAATAGGAGTGTAAATCTGATCTCACTATTATTTTATTTTATTATGATTTATTAGGAATCAAGTCAATACAGAATTAATTTTTTATATACATTTTGAATATACAAATGTGATTTGAGGATCTGATTTACTCAGTGGAATATAGACAAACGAAGCAAAACACCAAGCTGTAAGTTAAGAGCACATACATTTTCAAGAAGGGCCATATTTCAGTTTTCAGAAAAAATGTTCAATTTCAGTAATGGCCAGCAATTCTAGCATTACAAATTGATGCAGTGTGTTTATCTGAGGTTTACATTGAACACCACCTTTTTCTGTCATATGAGATTGTAGTTCACATCAAGAGAACAGAATCATTTTACTTAAAGCTGTAATTCTACATATTGATGTTGTTTCATGCATCTTTCATATGATGGTTGCAGTAAAAGAAAAAAATCATGCCTATTGTAAAAAAAAAAAAAAAAAAAAAAAAAAGGCCCACCTCGTATCTTCTAGGCAGCCGGCTGTGTCCATACTGGTTTCTGTGAAACAGACATTTTAGTGATTTGTTTTCATTTCTGAAATTCTGCAATTACAGATTTCTGAAGGGACTGACAACCCTGTGATTGGATGAAACAAGATAACCAATTTTACCTCAACCCATTTTTGTTGTCAGTATTCCTCATTCACTCATCACCAGTAAACAGCACATTATAATTAGACCTAGCAACCCTAACAGTTTTGGGGCAGGGGTAACCAGGAAACAAAATTGGGCTTCAAGGAATGTAGGTTTGGGTAAGTGCTCCCCACTAAGTCACATGGCCTTTGTGTCCTACCTGTGGCTGTGACCAGCTGGGGCTTTCGGGACGAGTAGCTCCACGTATGGAAGCTTCTTGAACCTCTCCGTTCCCACGGCGACGTAGTACTGTCCGCTCTGCAGCTCCTCCCCCATGGCAACAGCCCCACCCTCCAGTGTGCACAGCCTAGGAGTTCAAAAGGTCAGGAGGTCAAGGGTCACAGGCTGGGATTGATGGGGAATAGATGGCTCAGCCTGTTCATGTGGGGGTTTATTGGTTATGGCTCACAGGTGGTTGGGTGAGATATAGAAGCTCAATTGAATCACCTGTGCGTGTATGTGGGTGTGCGAGTGCATTTTTAAGATTTGTGTTCACATATATTGTCAGCTGATTGGCTATCCACAGCTTGGTTGCTGCACTGGGGGTCTGGATAGTCGCCTCGGGCTTCCTGTAATCTGACTGGAGCAACCAGATTACTGAGGTTGGATTTGGTTGGTTAAAGAGATTTTATCGTTTCACACACCCGCCCTATGGCTTGTGATTCATCACGAGTGGTAACTGCCCATTGAGTGTGTTAGGAAAGCACATTCCTGGAGGGCTGGCAGAGGTGAAACACACTCGGGTGAGATATTAATGAGACTCATAGCTATGCGATGATGTCATCTGGTTATAACGCCTCCCCCTTCTCCCCATTGAAGAGAATGTATCCCCAGTGTAGTGCATCCAAACTGATTTTGAGGAGTCCAACTCACATTGAGAGGAAATACTTTTACTGAGGCAAAATGATTTTATGATGGGATAAAAAAAATTCACATTAACGTGCTGTGGTTAACCTCATCACAACAGAGGGTTTCAATGATAAGCCTGAAACAATGTTATCAGAATTATCCTTTAAGGTTTGAATATTACATAGCTGTCAGTTTAGCGCCCTCTGCTGGAAGATTGGTGTACTGCGCTGCGGCGGAGTACTCACCTGCGCACGGCGCCGGTTCTCAGGCTGGCTTTCTCAGAAACCATGGAGAGGATCTGCTCCAGGTCCTGCAGGGTGCTGCGGGGGATGATGAAACGCAGAGGAGGGCAAAGCAGGTCCCCATTCCGAAACACGCTGTGAAAGGGACCAGGGTCAGAGACTGCATGAACCACAGGGAACTGGAATGTGTGTGTGTGATTGCATGGACTCACTTGTATTTGTCTGTATCTTTATGTTTGTTTTAGTTTAGTGTGTATGTATGTGTGTGTTTATATGTACATATATGAGACAGTGTAATGGTCTGTGTGTGTGTGTCTGCTTGAGTGTGTGTCTGCATGTTGTTTGTGTGTGTGTGCTTCAGTTCAGTCACTCACTGAATGATACAGGGTAGGTGTATGGCCTTCCTCCATTTTGCTGAGACGTTTGGCCTGTAGGCTCTTGCCTGGAACAGAAAGGAGTCATGCACTTACAACGGAAGGTCATGAATGGGAGTGAGTATCAGCCATTTAGCCATACTTATTTTACAGGAAGACTAATTAGGTTTCTCATGTGTTTTTTAGAGTATTTGACTTCAGGAGTGTTTGACCGCATCTCCAACTGCTTGTCAGCATTCAAGAGTTGTGTTGAGCCCACATGTTGCTTTTACCCCATTAAGATTGACTGTTTTCTTTTGCCAGGGGTATTTTTCCCCTTTTTCCCATCCTGAAATTGGTTGAACAGTTTAATCAACTGCAGCAACCTCCTAACTCTTATGATAGATTATAAATTTTAAGATTTCTCCCCATTTTCTTAAATGTATATGAGTTTTATTGATGTATAAACACATGCAGGAGACTTCTCTTGGGCAGATTGTGTCTTTAAAAAGGAAAACAAAGTGACTTTATGAAACTGAACTATGCAACAGAGTTGACATTATTTGCTGGTAGGCATGGAGCGGGCGGGCTAGTCTGGGCACGCTCAGAGCGCAGAGATAATTGGCAGGGTGGCCCTTGGCTTTGTTCTCAGTGAAGAATGGGCCAACTCACGCCGCGCCCCACAATGCACTGCTTCAGGGCAAGCCCACAGCAACAGATTACCGTGGCCGTCGCCGAACTCACAGTGTCTCGCAAACACACTATGTTCTCTTGTTTACTGAGGGGAGTGTAGGGATATCCCACAATGCATTGAAGGGGATTTCCCACAATGCAGTTTGGGTAGTGGTTGGAATTGGTTACCATGGTGCTCTTTAACAAGCAGTACTACATTTTAGAGTGGGGGAAACCTACGTGCCTATGTTGGTCAAACTGTTTATTTGAAATGCTTTAACTCATCACAAACTAGTGAAATTGCTGCATATTACTGTGATTTTAAAAGAAAAATCTAGCTTTATTACTTTTTAGCGATACTCAGAACAAACATTTTTTATGCCTTGGTTAATGAAGGGCTTTGCTGAAGTCTTGCAGGCATGTTTTAAAATTTCACCTAAAAGAGATTAAGCATTTAAAATGTTTACCAGCTCTAGGTCTGTTCTGTATTTTTATAAATCAATTCACAATCAGGCAAAGCACCCCACAGGACGCCATTTAATTATAAATGTATTATGAGGTCAGGAGACTGTTCAAGCAGCACAGCTGAGTATTGCTCATCTTGGCTGCGCTGTCACTGACTCTGTCACTGAGCATTATTCTGTTACTTATAATTTTACTGTTGTACTGCTGCCCTCATCTAACCTATCTGAAGGCATTTACATTCTTCTGTCTGCCAAGTCCCAACTTTAATGTTATTTCATGTAATTTAAACTGAGACTCATGACAGACTGAAGCTCAGTTTGTTACTGTCAGTGGAAAGCACATGGCCTCACTGGATTGGCCGCACTGGTAACAATGGGCGACAGTGACTGTCTTCCACCCGACACCTGAGCGATCAGGAGGTTCTTATGATCTCAGTCCAAACTTCCTCCCTGAAATTTAACTGATAATCACAACACAATGGTGATTTCAGCTCCCCCCATTGAGCACTCAGTAGCCCCTGAAGCCCCGCCCCACAGGGATGAAAGGGCTATTGTGATTGGACTATAAATCCTGAGGGCACTGTCATCGGGTCACTATGGAAACATGTAGATATGATTGACATTGGGTAGTGTGTGACAGAGGGAAATTCAGACAAGCTAAAATAGTTTTGTCCAGGGAGAACCCGAAAAAAAGGATCTTGGACCACAGAACTGAAACTTAAAGCCTGACCAGCAGAAAAACCGTCACACTCGATTGTAATGCTAGAGATGCCCAGAGAGTAAACACCACTTAAACCAATTTCAGTCAAGTGAATGACTGTGACCTGGAAATTTGATCACATTTTATATTGGATAATAGAGTACAATCCTTTATTTCCACTGAGAAGCATAAAAACCGTCTACATAACTTAAAATCATACACATAAGATAAGTATGCCTTTTGGTGTCAGTGAGGAGTTGTACAAAAGAATCTCCTCATTTTTCTGTCATTTTCCCATCCTCATTTGTTCACTTTGTGAACATTTGTTTTTTTTGGGGTTGAATTTGGAGTGTACTTAGAATTATAGCTAATCTATGTTCCATTATAGCGTTGGTATGGCGATTGATCGATGTATTTGATTGGCTCTGCCAGTGGTCTTAGGTTGACCTTTCTGTTGGGTATAACACAGGCACTCGACAACCTCCGCTTGTAGCTCCCCTCAAAGCTATGTGCTGAGGTCAACAGGTCATGTGACCTGAGAGTCCACACTTCAATAAAGCTCAAACAAGGCTGGAAGTAGAAAAATGGTAAGGAACATCTCTCTTGTGTTCTCTCTCTCTACCTCTTTCTCTCTATCTCTCTCACTTTTCCTGTCCTTTCCTCTTTCTCTCTCTCACCCCTCTAATTATACCTCTCCCTCTCCCCCAACCCTCTCTCTGTCCCCCTCCCTGCAAGCTCTGGGAATTTACAGCTCTTCCCCCTTCCGAGCTATCACCCAGCACATCCAAACACCATAAAAGTGAATTACTTCAGCTGGGCTACTGTACACAGAGAGGCAAAGCCATTTTCAGACCAAGCTTTTTTTAAGTGACTGAACCTGACGGCAAAAAATACAGCTGTTCCAGACCTCTGCTCTCTCTCTCCTCTCATTTCCACTTTCCCATTCAGATCACACCCTTTATCACCGTCATCCAGTCTATTGGGGTTAAAAACATCTGAACTTTCTTCTGTTTTTCAGGGAACGTCATCCCTTCTCTTTACTGTAGGACTACTCTGTTTCAAGTGGTTGTTTTCTTAGGTATTGGCAATGTAACTGATTTTAAAGTTAGCTCTGGCCATGCAAAATCACATTCCACTTCCAAGCTGCCCATTCACTTCCACAATCAGTGACCAGAACTGGATTAATAAGTAATAAACTGTATCACATTCCTGAACAAGGAAAGCACCCACCTGAGCTCTTTCCCCGCGGTTTGCGGGAGGTTTCAGCCCTGTGTTCATATAACTGCAAATGGGAAAAAAAAGAAAGGGAATTAATAAGAAACCATGCATGCCTGTACAGCCTTTTGTTTTTCAAAGATGGTTACGGGAAATCAAGATTTGATAGAGCCGACGAAGCACGACGGAACAGACTCAGAAAGAGGCAATTAAAAAGAAAGGATTATGTATGCAAACGTGCTTTTCTCCTAGGACTAAAGATTTTCTTCACATTTATGGCATGATCCAACAGCATATCAATGATATATTCTGTTCTGGAAGAGCAGAATGCCAGCACTTAAGAAAAGACAAGCCTGGCACATAACGTACTCAATTCACAATACCTTATGTCTGCATTCAGTTCACAGCGACATAACTCATTGCCTTACTGTAACAAGAGTGCATATCCAAAACATGTACAATTTTTTTCAGCCTTAAATTAACACCACACAAGTTCTCTTTCTCTTCTACCATACATCAATTTCAGCAGTGTTTCAAAAATATAGATATGAGATCTAAAAACATCACAGCTCATTTTTTGAGAACAATATATGCCCACAAAAATGAATACCAAAATCAAAAATGAATTTATCAGCTGTGAATGAATATTGGAAAGATTCTCTTTACATTCTCTGATGCCATATCCCACAATGCCAGGTTGTTTAAAAAGTATATAGATATGAGATCTAAATAATCCAGACATCATTTTGAAGCACTAAACATGACTAATTTGAAACACTTTTTAGAAAACAGCTCCTCAGAAAAGACCTACATTACAAACTACTACACATAAATGGATTCCACACACAATCTCTTTCCATTCTGTGATATTCCAATACCACAAGGCCAGTTGTGTTTTAGAAACGTTGGTTAATCAGAAAACCGATAAAACACCATCAGGGTTGCGCAACTGTGGCAAATCTCAGAGACTGTTAGGAAAAATGGGTGCTGCTCGGTACTCACTCCATTTTCTTGAAGCGCTCAAACCCGGCAGCAACGTACTGGGCTCCGGTGCAGAGGTCCTGCAGCTGGTGGACCCTGTGGCCCTGGCTGGGCGTGTAGAGGGCCCGCACGGCCGCCGGGGCCTGGATGCTCTGCGTGACGTCATTGAGAAAGGTCTCCAAGTTGGCCACCTGCCTATGGTTGACCACGAACCTCCGACCAGGGAAAAAGGGGTCACCGTTCCGGTATACGGTCACGCTTTTCACTGGGGGTAGATTCGTCCCCTGGGTGGCCATCCTCCTTCTGGCCCCCTGACCTGCCCCCCCACACTTAAAAAAAAAAAATACCCCCAACTTTTTCACTCTTGAATTTCAGGGAACCGTCTTGTCTTGAGCTCCAGTTTTTCAGGGTGAAGCAGGTGGACTTCGAGGGTGTTAGGACAGAGGAAGTAGAGATCCTGGATGCCAGCTGTTCAGTGCTCTCCACGGCTCTCGCTCTCTCCCTCTCACACACACACTCACACGCCTGTGCACTCTGCGACTCTGCCGGGTATGAGTATTTCCTGGTTGCCATGGCAGCCAGGGCCTACGTTGACTGGCTGAGTGGGACAGGCCACCAACAGCAACAAAAACAAAAGAGAGAGAGAGAGAGAGAGAGAGAGGAGAGAGAGGGAGAGTGGGGAAGAGTGAGAGTGCACGTTCTTGGCTGAGTAAATAAGATAAGGTTGACCTCCCCTTCCCTCTCAAACCATGTAGCATCAGAGCAGCCTAAATCACACAGTGCCATCCATTCAACCTGCTATCGGGCAAATAACGGTGTTGGGGAAAAAAAAACACTGTCAGGACGGAGAAGGTAAATTAACCCAGGAAATGATATGTGACAGAAAGCATCTTTTTCAAATGGGCTTCGACCCCTGAAACAAACGCAACCCTCAGCCATCATTAACTCCCCTGATCTGGAAGGGGAGGGCAGCGTGCGAATCATCAGCCTGGTGTCATGATCAGCACCCCCCAATCTGGCTCTGGTGTGCTGGGAGCACCCCCTGCCCCCACACCACCAACCAACAAACATGTGTAAAATGGGGATGGCAGGTTAACAAGGGGGGATGCATTTGGGTCATTTTGCTAACAAGGAGGATGGCATCCCCCCTTTCAAATTGCTTATAACCATAATAAAGATTCCTGATGTATGACAACAGGCTTTTAATTGAGTTTAATAAGGTCATTTCAGACATTATATGGTTTAAGGAGCAAGACAGCCCTCAAGACATTGAACGTATCTAATTATTAGACAATTATCAGCCTGTAAGAATTCAGGGGTTGAAAGTGTGGCTGTAATGAAGACCAGCACACACGCAGGGGTCCCTGCATGACTGCCTTTGAGAACCTTTGGCACATGGACCAACCAGCAGCTGCCTCCTGGGGTGACAGAACTGTTGATGAACTAATGAAGCTCTAATTCTGAACACAATCCCTGTGAGTAAGACCACCTCATGGCAGACATTGTAGGGCAAATGGCCGATTAAATTTCATATACAGATTCCACTGATTAAACTGTATTTTAGCAACTACATAAAAATGGTCAGGAGTGAGCCTATTTTTACCCTCCATATTAATAATCAATTTACTTTGTTTATTATGTTAGGGCTATACATTTGCATGAAAATAAACCCCATCAGGTTGGTGTGATGTGATAACCAGGCTAAAGAGATTCATTTCCATAAGAGCACACAAGCCAGAGTGGGTTAGTCCACTTGCAGAGCAGCAGTTGGCAACAGAAATAAACATCCAAATGCAATTAAGCAGAACAGATGAGACGCAATGTCATTGTTGTTGTCAAATTGTTCCTCTTCCGCTGTTATTTTTGGTTGTAAATTGAATATTTATTTGAAATAAGATGTTGAAAGGGTTTGCTTGCTCATTTAGATGAGCCTGAAGAGTATTAAGCCCACTATCACTGAATTGATTTTGCCGTGCATTATCGTTTCTCTGTGCAGTTACATAAAATAATCTGCACCCTTTGGACCAATAAGAATTGAGTATTTATCCAAGCCACATTATAAAAGGGTATATGTATGGCTGTATTTATACAGCATCGCTCAATGTTCAACACTGATTTGTTTTTCAATCCGTTTCTTTTTGGGAGGCTGCTCTCTCAAGTTCCCACATAAGATTCACAACAGCTTGTGATCACTAGCTGGAATGGCTGTATTTGTTTGCATTTTTGGCATGGAATTACGATGAAGTCACATGAAAAATGGTGAAAAATAACACTTAATGGCAAACCGTCTGATGAGTCAGACACAATTTGCATGGACAGGAAACAGATATGAATCACATTTGAACCATGTATTAATATGGTCCAAATTGAAACTGAAATTGGATTCCAATTCTGAATCTAGACATCCAGGTTAAAGTGACTCAGCTCTGATATTTTTCCATGTCTGAGCTGTACCTCATCTTTTCCTTTAGGTCTGATTTGAGTCACTTCAAGTTGGCTGCTTAAAAGGAAGCCTAAATAGCCTGTTGAGGAGTCGTGACAGCTACACATACGCATTTGAGCATGCTTTACGGAGCCTGGGGGCTCTGCATTTCCATTTCCGCATTTAATATCGGGATTTTCAGTTTTGCTGCAGCGCAATGGCTTGATTATTGTCGATTGATTAATTGACTGTTGATCGGATATCAGATTCAGTCTCATCTTGCCCCCCCCCAGTTCCTGAGTCTAATTTAATGACGGGTTTTCAGCGATGCTGAACATTGATTACAAATCCTCAGTGCGCCTGCAATTAGATTATTCCCGGGTCAATATCCCAGAGGTACGGCCATCAGCCATCAACAGTCATTCAAATGTTACATTTTCACAGAAAAACACGAGACAGCAGGTTTTTATCAGAAAAATATTTCTTAGTATTTATATACAAAATATACAGTGTTGTGAATCAAACAGTAAATAACAAAGCCATTACGAGATATAAATTTTTTTCACATTTGGTGTGAAACTGAAGGGAGGGAGGGAGTATGGAGATCAGGTCTGCCCAGCTGTTTGACCCTGCGTAAGGACAGGGGCTGGTGGGAACACGCCTCCTCTGGTTCAGAATCACCTGGCTTTTCCATGAGAGAGGCATGGGTGAACGGCATGGCGCCGCTTCACTGAGTTTATCCACACAATAAGGACACCTCATCCAACGACCATGGATGACTCATTTCATGTCTACACCAAAATTTGACATTTTGTCACCCACGATGCCAGATGTTTAAGCTTCCACATTTCTTCTGAACAAGATTTCCAACTTTCCACATTTATTCTCAGGCCTCTGTCAGATAAATGGGAGAAGCTTTGGTGTATAAGCAGATGACAGCCTCACTTTCAGCCCCAGCTTGAAATAAAGAGCGCATCTCTGCCCCCACTGCTTGCCGGAGGTTGGGTCTGATTTGCATGTTGTGAGTCCCACAGTCATCAGGAATCTCTACCGTTCTGACACTCCCAGCCTCTGTTTCAGCACCAGATACTACAGGGAAAACATAGAAAGACAGGGAAAAAAGAGTGATACTCTATTGTCAAAACTCAATAGAACCATTTCAAGCCTAATTCAGGACCTAACTGAAGTCCAGAAGATAATTTATTAAATTTATTAGAACTAAACCTAGACAGTGGGCAGTTGTACCTTCTTCCTACTGGGATGGCTTGCTGTAGCCACAGCAGCTCCATGGCCAGGTTGTTCCGATGCAGACGAAGGTCCTCCTGGGTCCTGGGCACTTCCTGGACCATGGAGCGGCGCGGAGATCCTGAGGAGGGCCAAGCAGAGAACCGAGAGGAACATCGCTAAATTACAGGCAAAGATCTTTGTTGCTATATCAATTTTAGTGTAAAACTCACTTCTGCCTTTCAAAATGATGAAAGGCGCAAAAATTTAGTGCTAATTGTGTGTGTGTGTGTGTGTGTGTGTGTTGTGGGGCGCGTGGTTAGCACCTCAGATGTAAGGTGAACCAGGGGTCTACCTCTCTGTAGAAAGCTGTAGCCTGTATCCATAGCAGTGCTGTCCCAGACTGATGTTTCCTCAGCAACGCTCACTGACTCCCCTAATTCAGGGGATGCCACTTTATGCTGTCTCTCAGTGCTGGGACCGACTTCATGGGTGTGCTCTGTCTTATCATTATCGCCCTCTGCTGGCCTGGAGGCCTCTCTGTCCTGCATGGCAATGATGCTTCTGGAAGGGTCTTGGTGGTCACAGTCTTTCGTTGGTGTGAAGCTGTCAGTGGAGACTTGCACCACCTCCGATGACACTTCTGCTCTCGGTTCTCCCGGTGCCTTGCGCAGTACTTCTCTGTCCTCTTCTTCTAGATTCCCAAAATCCGAAGCACTGTATGGCTCCTCTGGATTCTCCTTTGACAGACTTTTCTGGCTCTGCCACACAAAGTCCTGCATGGGCGGGACACGCTAAAATCAGGCCTAGCGATTGGGATTATCTTGGAATTTTCCAACATAGCAATGATTACTAGCCATTGTATGTCCCCGCTGACAATATTATCAATGGTTTAGCACATACAGACTTTGCAGTAGTACAAATGTCACTGTTTTTTTGGGGAATGAATGTACTTAAATTTTACAATGCACTCTCAAGTTTTCATTCGTCCATCCATCATACCATGCTAATGTTCTGTAGCCGAGGACCAAAAACAAATTTCATTTTCCTCTTCAACAACACAAAAGGTGCCATTAACAGTGTTGCATGCAACAGAATGGGTACTTGCATTTTGGATGAAATGAGGTTTCGGGATGATGGTTCCCCTCCAGTCCATTTGGTTTAGGTCTCCTTCAATCTCTGTCACTATGTCTTCATAGTCCTGGCGCACACTGCTCAGCTCTTTCCTCACCAGAAATCCGCGAGCTTTTGCCTGACAGCAAAGAGACACACACAGTCACAAGCTATTACAACACTTTTACACATTCGGCCAATCTCTCCAAATAACCAAGACTGTAGAAATGATACGTCGATTTTCTGGTGAGTTATCTACTTAACGTTAGCAACACTATCAGTATCACCAGTGTGTGGTAATAGCTAACATGTTTTATTACCTAGATACACAAAGATTTGCATTTGCCGACACAGTTAATATTTAATGTCTGTTCACAGAGAACATCTTGCATTGGTACATGTTTAACAGGTTAGCGAGCGATAACCCAAGCTAACTACAGCATATCTATCATGTCACGACTTGCATTTTCACTGGATTCATCTTACGTTGACTCGTTGAACGTGGTTAGATAACAAGCTGTGCTGTAAACTGATCTAAAACGAAACAATTAGAACTGTCAAGTCTAGGACCCCGGTGACATTCGTGGCTTGCATGTTTGTTTGCGTGCTAACTTACAAGGCTACCTGACATCCTCAGTGTTAACGATATACACACATAGCTTGTAGCTTTTTCTAACTTTTCCCAGTTGCTAGCAGTACAATTAGTAGTAGCGACCGCTACTTATGAATTTAGCCAGACCTGAAAAAGAGTGATTCTTCTTTCTAAGTCTTCCCTCTCCATTTCAAAACTTCCACACAGGAAGTCTGCTGTTGTGTGCTAACAGAAACTTCCTTAGCAACCCTTCAAACTTCCGCTCGTCATCCCCGCATTGTTCCGTTGTTACCGCCGCCCCACCTGCAGTCATCTCTAAGGCTCAGCCTTCATACAGATAACCCTCCATGATTAAACGGCAACATAAATGCATCGGACATCGGTGAATCTGTGCAGCGTCTGCTTTTAGCTTAAGAGTCAACGTGAAACAGGAGTCATTAAATGCAATGGTGACGGCCAATGTAATGAAGCTTCCGATGATCTATGGATTCATATAAAATGTAACAGCGTCTATTAAAATATTTATTGAAAATCTTAGTGGAGTTCAGGCATACCGTCATCATACAAGATAAATGTTGGACTACTACTACTACTACTACTACTACTACTACGAATAATAATAATAATAATAATAATAATAATAATAATAATAATAATAGTGTTTTTTGTTTTTTTTAGTTGACAGGTGTATACAGAATGTGGTTGAATCTGGATGGGGGAAAATACTGCAGAACAGCCTAATACAGAACGGAATAAGACTGCAGGAGGCGGTGAGGAGTGAGGACGTAACTAACATATTATAATAAAATGTCAATCTTCCCCTTCTCTAAACCAGTCACACAAAATTTGCTCTCAACAGTAACACGCAATGATTGGTTCAAATCAGTGACGGAAACATATGGTAGCTCCACCCCTTTTTGTTCTCATGACACCTCATTCTCTCTCATCGCCTGATTGCTACTCTGTGTGAATTATATGTATGGAGATGGTCACCATGGCTTGAATCAGACAGTCATTGTTCATGATAATGGTTGAGGGCTTATAAACCGTTCCTGATAAATGTTTATGATGTATCTTAATGTTCCATTCTTTTATTCCTACCATTTATGGGTATTTTAAAAAGGGAGACAATTTATCTGTATACTTCATATTCATTATTTCATCCCCTTCTGGCAATCTATTATTGTGTATTTTGGGTTGCACACTTTTGTATCACTATCGGTGCCAATGCATCACATGACTTTTCTATGCCTTTGTGTCACATCTGCTGCTGGTGACATCATGAATTCCCTGTATAAAAACCCAAGACAGACAAACAAGAAAATCAGTCTTTCCATAGCTATGTATCTCTCTGTGCAGTGTAGTATAATGATAAGCTTGGCTTGTAACCCAAACGTTTACGTTCTAACAAAATATCCAGCTGTATAAATGGATAGTGGGTAAACCTGGAAAATAGTGTCACTCTGGATAACGGCACCTGCTGAATGCTTCTAATGTAATCTCTGTCTTTTTCTATGCAGTGATGCTCAAACCTGGCGGTGCTTGAGCTGACTGTGGTAAGAAGCTCAGCTGGTGATTTGTACAGACCTGTGGTTTCGCCCAGGGTGGGGCGGTTTAACATGGATGATCAGATACTCCTCCAGGGGCACTTGCTGTGTAGTCCTCTCACGCCGTAACTGTAGCAGCAAGGCTGGTTGCTACCCAACTATATCGTAGTGCGTTTCTGAATGTCTGCTGTAGAGTATCCTTTGACAATCTGCACCAACAATTGGATAGAGCTACAATCCAATCAGCTGTGGTTCCCTGCAGGGTCTGGCACCAATTCCAAGGCCTGCAGGGGTTATCAGCTGTTGTACCCATATCATCCACTAAAAACACACATGCGTAGACAATCAGAGATAGTGTGTTCTTATATTGAGTGTGTACAGGCACGTTCCTATTGTTCCTGTGTAGATTTTTAGTGACTGTGACCTCCTGCTATTTCGGCTGCTTCCACCTGGTGGACAATACAGGATGACAAAAGGGAAAACTTCCCCACCCAAATCTGCCTCTGTTGCTATGGCCTTATCAGTAATCAATTCTATTGGCTGACTTATTTGCTACACAGGTTTCCTCTTTCCATTTAGAAAATGTCTTTTGTGAAACATTGTGACAATCAGATTGCATGACGACACTGTATAGGTTGAAGACCAAATGACTGGGCTCTGTTGAAAACTAAAAAAAAAAAACAAAAAACAAACAACCAGCATTAAAGAGGTCAGTTGTTTAATTGTATGAGAATAAATACAAAATTGCCCCAAGAGAGTTAAATGCAACATATAATCAATATGAGAGCATAAAATTAAACATCTGTACAAAGGTTAGAAGTTCTTTAACAAGAGATGCAGAAAAAACCTTTTAATCGCCAAAGGTTAGCTCTTCTCTACATTAGCAGTCTACTTATTCTGGAGGGAACAGGAAGTAGATTCTGTGTCTTAAGGACATCCTGCCCTCCTATTTCCTGTTTGAATTTCTGAGACCAAATACCAGTTATGTTTCACAGTACACTCCTGCATAAGCAAGCTATCACATTTTTCAAAACCCACAGTTCCATGTTCATGTTGATTTCATGTTGATGTGATGAAAAAAAAAAAAAGCACATTTCATACTGCAACCACTGCAATCAATGTAAAGCTTTTTTTGAATTTTCCTGACGATCAATGTATTCGCATGCTCACATTTTGAAACTGCTGTTAGCTGCCGAGGTCATTTTTCCATTTGTGATCTTTCATGGTGCTGTCAAACTTCTGTTGGTGCCATTGTGGCTGACTGTGCTTATGTCATCTGTGCTGGATGTGTGCGAGTGTAACATAGCTGCCCCGGGTCGGAATCACAATGCAAATCATTAATAGCTACATTCCTATTAAAATGCCAAGCTGCATTACTACATTAAATATATGATTTCTCTATTTCACAACAAATTTCATTACCACAGTGTGGAAAATTAGTCAGATTCAGTTCTATAAAACTTGCCCTTCACTTCTATATCAGTGCTGGTAAAAAGTAACAACCTTGTTTTTGTTCATGCTTTTAAAAAAACCCGTATTCTGCACAGCTGGGAGTTATGTTGTGTGCTTTTTCCCACCCCCCACAGTTCACCCACCACAGTTCATGACAAGTCTGACGTTACAGCAACACTGTAAAATTGTTAGTCGCAGCTTCCAAGCTTGTGAAAAAGGTCGTGCATAAACATACACTGTGTGGTTACTAGTAATGGGGGAACAAGGCTTTGTGAACCAATTAATTCCAATGGAGGAGATACAATGGACTGACAATCACTTATTTGAACCAATCAAAAATTGTGCCTGTGTCCAAAAAGCATAATGACTGGACCCAGTCAGGTGTGTCACTGATGTTTTTGGTTCAGCGATACCTACGCATAATCTCCCATTTCTAGTGACTGGAAATATCTGACCACAGGGGTAGGGCCTAGCTCTGCCTGGCCAAATGCCAGTCTATAAAAAGCCAAAGCAGATCAATATTTAACGTAGCACTGGCATGTCATATAAAACTGAACCTGCTGCAGTTAGCCATTATCAAAGCATTCCAGTCATGCAGACAAAATGTTTGTCTTTAAAAAGTCATAATTTTATGAAGGAATTTCAAAACACACTGAGTTCTGCTCAACTGTTTTCTATGGATTCTCTATCCTATGGACTTCCCTACCATCACTATATATTTACTCAAAGCAAGAATAAGGGTGATTACCTCAAATACCCTTTTTCCACTTACAGTACATTTTCTCTCTTTCTCACACACACACTCACACACACACACACACGCACACACACTTCTCTCACTATCAAACTTTGTGCGTTCCAACTAACTAGTTTCAAAGCGACAGGGCCACTAATGTTTTCATGTTCCCTGTCACTTGTAGGTGTATCCAGTACTTAAATTTGGGGGTACTGCTGTCATTGGCTTGTGCACATACAGCTCAACAAAACCAAGGTACATACTGGACCTCACTTCAAAACTTAAGGGATGCAGCAGAAGGACTATGGGTGAAATGTGCATGCGCGTAGCTGCTGAAACTGTATGCTGCAGCTTCTCCGCCCTGAAGCTCACTGTAGCTGGTGGGGGGGAGAGGTAGGGTGGGTGCAAAGCAGTCCTGACATGGGTAGGCTGTGGTTTTGGGAGAGACTTACAGTGAGCTGGCACTGTGGAGCTGTGATATTGGGTGTGCTGCATAAGGCTGTTTGGGGACATAGTGCAGCAGGATGGCCAGCTGAGCCACAACTTACACCTGCATAAGTCTGCAGTCCGAAGGAAGAAGGAGGGAATGGTGAGGGGAGAGACCGACCACACACATACACTCAATCAACCCCTCAGATTCAACAGGAGAACAATGAAACACAACCAGGGGTCGTAGGACTTTTCAGGGAGTACTTTTACAGGGATAAAAATGTGTAGAAAAGTAGGCCTGGTTGCAGGGTAGAGACAGAGACCCTTTGAGGGGGTGTTCAGACCCTGGTTTGAAGCAGTGCTAGATGCCCTCTGGACTGCAGGAAAATGGCTTGCAATCAGCCTTATGAATTCCTATGCTCTTCAAACAAGCTGGTGTGCGCTCTCACACACACTAACACACACACACACGCACATGCACACTCACACACGCACACACACACACACACACACACTGAGGAAGGCATTTTATGACAGCTGTAAATTTACAGTAGCTACACTGCTGTAAACAATGAGCAGGAAACTGCAGAGTAACAAAAGATTGTTTTCAGTCCTGTGATTTTCATTTTTCCGAAAAACATTCCATATTTAAACTGCGCTGGTCATATGCACCAGAGTTGTGACGTCTCGTCACAGAGTTAATGATCAGATTTTCACCTCAGGGTGAAAACACCTTGTGAGCAGAACAAATGTGTGCTTTAGCTGAGCTTTTGATTAGGATTTGTACCATTTATGGTTCAGAGATAGCTTTGTTTTTTTTTGTCCTTGCCATTGAAGCATTTCCACGGTAACCTTTAGTCCCTGTCTCAACAGAAGATTGGTTTCCACATCCTCTGGTCCTTTAGCCAGGTCAGGATTGGGTCGCACCGAGTCTCTTCTTCAGGGAGCAGACGTCTTCGGAAGGTCTTGGTTTTCTGCCAAGTGCAATTTCTGTCTGGAAATAATCTATATTAAGGATCAGACCAGAGTAAGCCCGAGGAAAGAGCTAAAAACACAGCCCCTCACAGGAGCATAAAAACGATTCGGTCAAGGTAACGGGCACAGGGAGGGGGGTGAGGGGGGATACAGACATCACAGAGCAGAGGCTATCAAAACCCAATTAACGGAGCTGGCTGGGCTCTCAGTGAAAAGGATACATTGAACTGCTAAGCTCCTCCAGCTGTAAATAAAGTGGAAAAAAAGCATTCCATTAGATGACAGAAATGGATCATATTCACCACTAACATGCTAATTACATTATTGACAAAGCAGCACCATAATTATGTTATTCATCTCCTGACAAAATACACACGGCAGACTCAAATGCCCTCTGTCATCGCCTGCTGTGGCAAACTTCCAGAATTAACACACAAAAAAAATTTACTGGGCCCATTACTAGACAAAACATAACATAATTTCATTATTGCTAAACCCTTTCTATTCCGAAGAGCTCTGCTCCTTTGTTGCTGCCATGGCAACAGGGTATCCTTGGCATTTGTGTCTCTATAGTGACAAAGGCTCTTTCACAGCACCCTCTCACATTCCACAGCAGTGGTCAGTGGGAGCCGAGGTTAGCAGCAGCACTCAAATAGAAGCACACTCAATAATGCACGAGTATCACTGCCCTGCACTTACTGCCCTGAGCCAGAACAGCAAAATGAGACTCTGAGAGCGATCAGCTGATTTATGTGGATAATATTATTAAACGTGATTTTTTTCCCCCATTCTTTTAAATTACTCCAGTGATCTTGGAACACAGAAGGACTTCAGAGATATTGGAGTGATAGACCCAGAGGCAGAGAATTAAGCTTTACCCATATACAGCTACTTATTATCACTGACGTAAAAAGGCAAGCATTAAAATGAGAAAAAATGGTGCATCCTAGCAATATTGCTAAAGAATAAAAACACCCTGGCAGAAATAGCGTCACTGAAAAAGAGATGTATTTTTGGGAAAACTGACGGTAAAGGGAAAAAACAAGGTTGTTCAGATGAGATCTTGATTACTGATGGAGTGCTTGTTGGTTCACCCGTATTACGGTTTATGACTCAAAAATCAGGAGCCTATTTAAGCACATGAAATGACAGTAATGCAAGTAGCAATTTCAATCAAGAAAGGATTCAAATTAGTTAAATAGCTGTGTTGTGACATATTTTCTATCTCATGACTCATAAGCATCCCTGGGCCAGCACATCACTCAAAAAAAAAAAGGCACTTCAAAATAATTGGGCCACACCAAAGTGAACAGCCAATCAGGCAGTGGGGGGCGGGCCTATGGTGCATTCTTAAAGACATCACATGACATGCTTGCCAAACTGATGTGCTCCATCTATGTGCCAAACTGATTTTCCATTCAGCAGCTATAAATAATACGCGCCTTTGTTCTGTGCTCATGGCTGACATAGATTTAAACAGCTGTGCCCTAACTGCAAACCCCTGCTGATAACCTTCCCAGGGAGCTGCTTCCTCTGTGTTCCCAAAGCAGCAGGGTGGACAGGAAGCCAGGGTTCGAGTGGGACTGGACAAGGCTAATGCCATCTCCTGAGTGATCAAGGTGACCCGGTTAGGGTCGAGCCTTCCTACTGCAAAGTAGGTGCTCCAATTTACGGTCGAGATGTAAGGTTTACGGTCAAGATCATTAATCAAAGAGAGTGGTTGCCCCATATTGCCCTACCCAACAGGTGCTCCAAGTTACACTTCAACTGTCAGGCAAATTGATTTATCTATTTAACCTCTTATTTAACTTTGTAGGTCAACTCAAAAACTTCTTCGCTGACTACCTGCGCAGTCAGAGTGCATACAGAAAGACAGGAAGCGCAGATATCAGATATAGGGTATGCTGAGGTGGCCAAACAGAGGTACATTTTTCATGGGCTCTCGACCCATAAAGGTGGTGGTCAGGTCAAAATCTCAGTCTACGGTCCTGATTTTACACCATACAACAGGTGCACCAGGATACGGCGGAAAGGTCAGGTAATGGCCAAGGTCCTAATTTACGGACCAGACCAGGTGATCCACACTACAGTTGAGCTGTCCTGCTGCAAAGGTAATTCGGGTGTAAGGGTCTTACATCACTTTCGCTGCAGGTGCATAAGAATCCAGATAGAACCTTACACCATATAGCAGCTGTGCCAGGCTGCAGTCGAGATGTTTGGCTGCAGTCCAGATCTTACGTTGCAGAGAAGGTTACAGTCGTGATATCAGGTTGCCGTCAAGATCTTAAAACTGCAGAACAGCTTATGTTCAAGATGTTAGGCTATGATCCAGATCTTGGTTCAGGTGAAAAGCACATTATGTTCGACATGTCAGGCTACGGTCAATCATTTTCACATCAGGCTGCGGTCCACATCCCTTTGCAATGCAGACAAGTTTCTGTTTAAGATGTTAGGCTACGGTCCAGGTCTTACATTGCAGAGCAGGTGCTCCAGGTTGCGGTCGGACGCAGCCTTCCTCTGGTCCTCGGACAGCTCCTCCACGTGGCTGTCCAGACTGAAGTGCAGCCGGGCCAGCTTCTCCTGCATCTCCCTCACATGCTCCAGCTGCTCGAACGAACACACCTTCCCTGAGAAAAGAGCACGCAACGCATCCGGTCAGGGGGGGCCACAGGCTACATTACACACCTTCCCTGAGAACAGAGCACGCAGCCGGTCAGGGCGGGCCACAGGCTACATTTATAACTTGGGTTCATACATATAAAAGTTGTTTTGCGTGTTCATACAAAAAAATCTTGTGTTAAAAAAAAAAAATCTTATGTTAACAAATTAATAATGCAAAATAGGAAAATAACAGCCACACACTGCTATTACACCGCTAAAAGATTTGAACAAATGCCTGATAAAATGGAATATTATAGGAAGCATAACAGGACTGTTCTGGAATTCCTTTCTGATTCTTTCTTTACTGTAGCACAAGCAGGTTGTGGTTGTGGCACAGGAGAGAGCAGAGGTAGACAGTAGTCCAGCACAAAACACTTTTTTAAACGTCTTCCTTAAATAAATATGAATCACAAAGGTGAAGTAGGAGGCTGGATCTATGGGGAGTCGTTTTGCATGAGAAAATAAAACCATGAGAACATGACTAATCAGCCTGTTCCACCACCTTCCCACAAACTCAGCACAGCCGAGCAGAACTGCATCTACAGGGCAGCCGGCCAGAACAGGCTATAGAGACTCAGCACTGATGAGAGATCTTAGCTATTCTACTGCTGACTTAGTGACGGCACTCCATGTCACAGTGAAAAGCTTTCACTGCTATCCCAGGTGAAAAAGGGGCAAACTCCACGGGCTAACTGCACATTGCAAAAAACATAGCATCTGTCCCGATGTTTCAGTGCTTTTTGTTTATCCAATTCTGTTTGTTTTTTCCCCCAATAAAACCATGATGCCAAATTCACTGGCTGAGGTCTAAATATCCATGGGTTTTAGGAAGGTGCACTATAGTTAAAATTCATTATCATTACTATTCCTCTAATTGTTGTTGATGTTGTATTACATTCTCTAACAAGACGTTTAACCCTTGACCTTTTCAAGAGCAACTTACAATGTGAGAGAACATGAGTGTGTCTGTAAGAGTGAAGAAGTTAAGTGTTAGCAAACCAGCCACCACTGTGACAAGACAAATGCATAAGTGACCCACTGTCCCCTGTCTCTGTGGGCTTCCCATGATGCAGTGCTGGCATACCGAAAGCCTGCAGCTTGCCGGAGTGGAAGTCGTTGAGCAAGTTGAGGAGCCCCCCCTCCATCTCCCGCACGTCGGACACGTCTGTGAGAAAGGAGTGCTGCAGGGGGGAGGACTGGGCCACTTTACTGGGTCCCGCAGGCTGGGGGGCCCGCGGCTTCTCTTTGTGAGGCCTGGGGGAGGGAGACCCGGGGGTGGAGGGGGGAAAAGAGAGAGAGAGGGGGAGACAGAGATTAAGAGGGAGAGAAGGGTAGACATGGAGAATGAGAGGAGATAGAGAAACATAAAGAGAGAAAGGTTTGAGGAGAGATGGAGGAGGTTTGAGAGACAGTGAGAGAGGGAAGGAAAAGAGAGAGAGAAAAGGGAGGTAGAGGACAGGATGGAGAGGGAGAGAGAGAAAGAGGAGTGGGAGAGACAGGGGGGTGGGAAGGAGGGGGTTGGAGAAAACGAAAGACAGATGTAAATGACTGCAGTGCAGTACACCTTGGAGCAGCACTTTTGGACAGCCCTACCCTCAGCACAGTGTGACAGAGCAGACCCAAAGAAGACCCAACGCACCTGATGGGAGTGGAGCCAAACAGAGGCACCATCACAGCAACACCGAACAGAGATACATCTACTCACACAACAATGACATACATTCACTCTCATGCAAAAGCAATGTACTTTCACCTTCAATGAATGTACATTTCATCTGACAGAATTATTCAGATATATCCACTTTCAAAGCGTGAGTCACATACATTCAGCTTCAAAAGAATAAGGAAGATATATGTTATTTTGTCAGAGGGAATTAATGTACTATCAAAGAATGAAGGCGATATATCCACTTTTCAAAGATTAAAGGAGGTGTATTTATTCATTCTGAAATGATATGGCAGGTACTTTCAGTCTGAAAGAACAAAGAAAATGTGTTCTGGGTTGGAGTGTGACATCACTGCAGAACTTTGTGTGGTGTGATAATATGGGGGCGGGGAGGGGGGGGGTGTTTGTGACCTCACAAACCTTGTGTTCCGCGGGGGCACGGCAGCCACACTGAGCACCTCCCTGGACTGTCCCGTCGCACCCACTGACCTCTTCAGCTTGCCCCGGGGTTTCGGGAAGGGGGGCTGGGGCAGACCCAGGGAGAAGGTGGCGCTCTTGCTGGAGGGGAGGACCGAGAGTTTGCGGGGGTTGACTGGGGGAGGGGGGCTGGGGGAGGGACACTTTGGGGCTCCTCTTCTTGCGCTTGTCCTCCATTGCGTCTTTCTGTCCGTTTGAGCCAAGGGAGGGGTAAGCTTCAAGGAACAAGGCAGATAAATTCAGAACTCACACCCACCTGTACCTTCAGATTGAGAGAGAGAGACAGAAACATGCATCCTTCATTTCAAAGATTAGGAAAATCATTAATAATATTCAAAGGGCCCAAAGCCTCACAAGCATTTGTAATAATGTATTCATATATTTTTTTTTTTTTTTGCAATGGCTGACATCAGTTTATGAGTATTAAGTTAGGTATTAAGCTTTACTTCAAAACTTATGCCACTTTAAGTTTTGACTATGTAAATGCGTTTGAGGTAGAGAGAGGTGAGATAGGAAACAGTCTTTCGAGCAACACAAACAAACATGGTCACCACCGTCAAGAACATTACCAAAACCCCCCTCCGCTCCTCCCTCATTGCTGGTCAATTCATTGAACGCAAACCCCAAACCAAAGCCAGAAAGAGAAAGTGATAGTGTGTTTGTCAGCTTGTGAGTGAGAAAGCGAGTACAAAAGAAGGGAAACAGCTTAATTAATGTACGTACATCGTGGTACCACAAAAATAATTGGGGTTGCTACGCAGTTTGCGGACATTATGTCACGTGGTTCATGTTACGAATACTGAAATACAGTGCAACTCAATAGGTATCAAGCTCTTCAACTAAAATATTTCACTGTTTATCTTTACTTTTCTACTTTAATGCTTTTTCGGTTTTGAGTGCTTGTCTTTCTCCCGTTTTGATTTTTGTGGACCACCTCTTCATTTGTGGAGTTTGAAACTAATGTTTCATATTATTCTCTTCATTAACACTTTTAAGTTAATCAATACAATTAATTATAGGATGGCTGTTTCAGCTTTGGACAAAATAATGATGGTGATGAGATGACCTCACTGCACGTAATGAGTACTCCTGTCTACAATCATAAATAATTTACAGTAAAGTATACACTCTTCAATAAATAAATAAATAAATAAACCCGCCATTGTCTTATTTGTATATCATTTAGTACTCGCAGTCAAAAACAGAAGTTATCTGCTTCAGATAGACCGGTCCATAACGTATGCTTTGAATAATGTGGGTCAAACTCGATCGTGTTAAGCAGAGCATCAGGATTCAGAAATAGCACGATGCTCTAGAATGTGTCACTGTCTAATATCCGAAACAGAGTCGTTAACTTCATACATTCAGGTCAGCAGAACCTTATAATTCCAAATAATTTCTATATGCAACATCGGTCCACGTTTTAAGATACACGGTAATAACATTGCTGCACTATAGGAGCTTTTGATTAGTTACTCAAGACGGTAAAATCTATTTACACCATGGTATGAATCAAACTGAAAATCACATTAAGCTAAAACCACTGAGCTGGATTTTAAGCCTAGCTTGTTAGCTTCACTATCTGAGCGCAACCCGCTTACTTACAATGTATAAAACACGATAAGCAAAAAAAAAAAAAAAAACATACAGATAACCAAGGTCTAAACGCATTCACAAGGCTTTGTAATGTTCGGCACATAAATGCTTCTTACTCGAATACATCAGTAAACAAAACATATCTTTCCTTACCGTAAAGACTGGTGCACAAAACGTCAAAATATTAAATCGGAACGCCGCATTAATATTGCCCGGTTTATTCTAGCGACATTCAACTGAGATTTCTTCGTTTTCTTTGATTTAGTTCAGAAATGAGCGGTTGGAGCCTCCGTAACTCCGGGATGTACGAAGCCCTTGTTTATTGACCATAGATGCTAATAAATCCCAAGAGCGGAGCGTCAGAAGCGAGGCGAACGGAAGGTCTTCTTTACTTTTAAAGACACAGTCACACTATTATCCGGCCTTGAGGGCGCAACGTAACTGCGCGTTCCTGAAAGCAGCGGCGTTGGCGCCTAATTTAATTTCTTTCAACGAAATTACATTTTACTCTTAAAAATCTGATAATCATGTTTACTCGTTAAAGTGTTTCTTATGTAGCTTTTTTTTGGTTTTGCTTTCAGTGAAAGAATTTTACCTGCACGTCATACAGACAAGAAATATGACCACATCAATGATGAGTTCACACACTGATGAGTTCAAATGGTTCTTTAATGGTGTGGTGAGCATTTTCCTGGCAGACCAATAATAGCCCAGGCCAGTGTTTGTCATTACTTAACATTTCAAACTTGGTCCTGCGGGACCCCTGTGTGTGTGTGTGTGTGTGTGTGTGTGTGTGTGTGTGTGTGTGTGTGTGTGTGTGTGTGTGTGTGTGTGTGTGTGTGTGTGTGTGTGTGTGTGTGCCAGTTTTGGTTCTTACCACAACTATAGCTTCTAAATTGTTACAACTGTCCTTAATTAGACATTTTATCCTGCAGGACAATTCACCCTCTTTAGCCACATTTGGTCTGAAATGCATGCTATTGTAAATATCCTATATTCGCATAAATAGACTTTTCATTCCCCAGATCTTTGCATGCATTTGTATAAAAAAACAAACAAACACACACACACACCCACACACACACACACACACAGCGCTTCAGTGGCTCAGCATTGCTCCAATCGGTTAGGAGAGCCAAAAGAACATTCAATACTTTCAATCAGATTAAAAACACTAAAGGGAATTACCTGTACTTTTACAACATATCCATTACAACTGAATGTGGTTAGACCCATTACTAAGGCATTACTGAATGAACCCGCCCCTCAGAATTCTTTCTGCCCAGTCCACTAACCCAGAGCTAGGTTTGCTCCCAGCATATTCAAATTTTAAAATAGGATCCTTTCTGCAATGTTGAGTAGCTGCTGCTCAGACCAAACACAGTGTCGTCATGGACAAGGGGACCCATGGATGATATTGTTAATTGGAAACTTCAGACATTTTAAGACACAGGTGGCCACAGAGGACTTTATCAGTTTCTGGAAACTTTTACATTAATCATATTTATTAGACGCTCTTATCCAGAGCGACTTACAAGGCAAAGTGCATAAGAATGGTGCAAAAAGTGCAAAGATAACCCTAGAGAGAGGCAAAGCCCCAAGTGCCAAAGGTGACAGAATAGATCAGGGCTCCCCCATAGACTAATCTAGTAAAGGAGAAAATTAAATGGACAACTCAGGTTAAAAACAAAACATAGTATTTGCTTGATAAGTGCCATCATTTCCACACTGTGAAATTTCAGCCACTTTTATTTATAAGCTCATAAATGACAGCGGACAACTGTTCCTGTGTCCCTCAAGTACATTAAACCTTTTTCTTGGGTGGAATACACAAAGAACCAGCCCTATGTGTCCACAGTGAGTTAGATAATTCAGCCAGGTAAACTGGTGGACACAAACTCCAGCATACGTACCTGCCCTCCCAGAATGCACTTGGATGCAAGCTGATGCAACTCTTTTGTTGTTCTCTGTAATCATGACACGAAAACCACAATATTATCGTTATCCATTATTACCACTGCAGGAGCAGGCAGCCTCACTGAGCAGACTCACAGTCTCTGCCACGGATGGATATCGGAGTTGGCTTGGCTACGCCCAGCCTCCCGTGGGACTCGTCCCATCAGACTCTCCTCCCCACGTGCTTCAGGGCGATCGCACTTAAGGGTGAATCTGTTCCCATGCAAGTCTCAAAAATAGCCTGTTTTCCCCCGTGCTGCAGTGTCTGTCACCACACAAGGGCCGCCTTAGACTCCCTCGTTGCCTTTTTACTGGGCTGTTAAACTCTCAGCAGACGCTCACTGAGTGAGTTCATCTGGGGACAAATGTCTTCAGATAAATGACATCACTTCCTGTGGACCTGTTCATAATCATGTGACCCTATACCTTACACCTTATTATTCCATATCCAGCTGGTTGGTGAGGAATATGCTGTTCCTCGTTGATATGGGTAACACACTGTTGTACTGTTTTTGGTACACAGCCTGTTGGAATGATTTAATCATTTTATTTCTATTCTTTTCTTTTCTAATCAGGGACTGTGCACAATTAAAATGTCACCTTCATGAATTGTGCAAATATAGATTACCAATCTGTAGAGACCTTGCTCTCTGTGTAAGAGAGAGCCACACCACATAGTCACACAGGTGTGGTCGAATCTACTGAAAAAATGTATCATTAAGAATGTGTGCACACCTGCATGTTAGCTTGTTTTCTAGAATGTGATATAGTGATGAATCCTCATCAGCAACACTGCACTTAGCCCCAAGCCTTCTCACATTCACTTAGAGAAGGGTGCATGGCTACCCTCATCTTTTATTCAGAGGGAGCAAAGTGCAGTGAAGCCTGAGTTACTTTATGACCAAATGTTGGAATTTGACAGGTTTCCTTCCTGTAACGTGCCGTGGTCATAGGCCCAACCCATCTCTGCAACCTGCCTTCTGATGCCTTCAGTCATTCTTTTTAAAATATCTCGTCCTTTCTTCAATAGAAAGATGGCTTTTAATCATAATGCACCTGGCCATGGAACATCCTGCAAAAGCAAATAAAGATTCATATGCTACTCTGGGTGAATCCAAATATCTTGTTAAATACATTGTGATACTAATGAATGCACATGCTTTTAACAATCAAAAGCCATGACTTGAAAGTTTGTGCTTTCTTTGCATTTTATAGGGGGTGCTCGACTTACGAACGAGTTCCGTTCGTAACCTGAGGACTCCCTGTATTTGTTTTGCTAAAACAGATGTATTGTATGCTGCCTCTTCCCCATTACACTCCTGAGAGATATTAATCTCAACAGGACTTTGCTGGTAAAATAAAGGATGAACAAAGATTTTAAAACAGGTCTTCCTCTATCACTCCATGAGACTGTAGGGAGTGATATGCTTTCTGCTGCAGGCCTCCCCTGCTGCCTCCCTCTCCCTCTATGCAGTCTACACTTCCCAGGCAGCTGGCACGGGCAGGCTGCAGGTGACAGATCACCCCAGAGGAGGCAGAGCGACACCAGCCTGCTGGCTCTGCTCTCTGCCTGGCACCAGACCAGACCACACGCGCTCCCCCTCTCGACCTGGGATCTGCAGAAGGACTGGTCCTGTTAGCCAGAGTGTTTTTCCTTACCATCTCTCAAGGAGGATGTGATGCAAGTCTAATTCCACTTTGTTTCTTTATATGTGCATATGAAACAAATGGGACTGAACTGCATACAAAATCCAACTATGCCCAAAACAGGAAAGTGCTTTAGCAACACATGCTCAGCGACAGCTCTGTTTTCACCTGATCTCCAAAGATGAGGGAATGACACATTATGGAACCAAAATGGGTGGAGCTACCCCATGCGCTAATCATTGTTGGAATAAGCAGGACATTTTGACTGGTGAAAAGAAGCCAGAGATTATCAGCATGTGGTAGCCCCTCACATTTCGTGTCTGAAGACCTCATTTGCCCATCACTTCTGATCTCCACACTAAACTGCCAGGTTAGTTTCTGTGAACCGAATGTTTGTGCAAAGATTTTGTTTTGTACCAGTGAACCTGGCTCAATTAGCTTATTGGCTAAATACACTGATCACTCATGATACATTTTATATATTTATATAAAAAAAGAATAAACAGATATGAAAACAGTAACTGGCTGTCATTCATCAACAGGAAGAAATATGGATAAAATCTCTAGTAACTGGTTATACTAATTAAATCACTAAGAGCAGAAATTGGCATGGAATGCCGAAAACTGTCTTCCCTCCCTCTATTAAACACTAAACTACAGTGCTGGTGTCATTGATAGCTCTCTGTGTTCCATTGTAGTCCGTTTCATAGAACTACATTTGCCTGACTACAGAATGTGCAGACATGCAGGAACACCCATGACCAGTAGGGGGCGATGACAGTAACTAAAAAAAGACAACATGGGACATAGCTTTGAGGGTTGCATCAGATGTTATTTTTATTCAGTTTTTTTTTCTTTTGACAGTATATGCAACCCCAAAAAAATCACAATATATTTATTTTTGTACATGTTTGATGTTTTTCTTTCTGTGTTCATGTTTGTGTGTCATGCTTTGTTTGTGTTTAAGTCATTTTTCAGTCACTCATTCACACCGTCGGTCGAGTCCAGTAGGTCAGTCAGAGTATCACGGGTTATTAGCATGCCATCATAACGAAGGAGGAGAAAAAAACTCAATAAATTACAAAAGAATGAAAAAAGAGGTTTGGAACAGAATCTTCGGACTGTCAAGTTCAAAATATTTTTTTTTTTGTTTTTCTCAACCAATATGACACAAATGAGTCACTGTAAACTCAACAGGAAAAAAAACCTATGAGACAAAAGTCCAACTCCCAAAACTTAACCAGATTTTTCTGTTGAAAGTGGAAAATCTTCCCGAATATTCCCAAATTTACATGATCCAGGACGGAAGACGAGTAGGACCCACATTTTTTATTTTTTTAATTTGTAGAGTGTTATGTAAAGCATCTTCGTTATGTCTCGGTACGAGTAACTGCAGCTATACCGAGAGGAACAAAGCTGCTCCACCCTGGCCAGGTTTGATCATGCGTGAAAACATGTCCATCGATATCCACCTGGTTTGCTTTTGACACTAGAGATTATGGACCCGATGAAGTCCTGAAGCCTGAATTTCACAAAACAGTCGAGTAGAGCTCCAAAGACCCGACAGAGAAAGTGTTTGTTGTTTTTTTTTTTTTTTTTTTATATAATCCCTGGGAAAAAAAGTCTGGTGATTATATTGCTGCTTGGAAGGGTTAACTACTTCTTCGTTCTGTTGATTCCTTTCAAAAACAGCACTGAGCTTTGCAGGATCCCATCACCAATAGGACTCCACTGTGACCTCCGACACCAAGAAACTGATCACAAAAAAAGGATTTTCCAAAGCTGCTGATGAAGATATGTCAAAAGGTCCAACATCGTTTTTTTTCCACGTCCCCGCTTCTAAAGCTCATGAAGAAATGCGGTAACTATGGAAACTGAGTCACATGACATGTCGATGAGAAGCTCTTGCTGTTTCCTCAAAATTTTGTTTCTGCTGGAATATCAATATAACAGCTCCAATAGTAAAAGACCTGCAATGGCAGAGTCCTGCCAGCAGGTGGAGGTATGTCACCTCTGCAAACACATTGGCCGGAGAATGTCTATAATGCAACAACAAAAAGACAACCCCCCAAACCCCACCCCCAATCCCACTCAGTGCCAAAGAAACCAAGGCTTTTCGTCTCAAACCAGTTCTGAAGACCAGTCCTCTCTACACAATAAATTAGGAAAAAAAATAATAATGATATTCACCTTAAAGGATTCAAGAATTCCTCTATTCTGATCCAATAAAAGAATTTAGTGCAAGAGCAGTAAAGGATGCCACTTTTTTCTTTTTTAAAAAAACGTAGCAAGTATTGTAACTTATCAGATAAGGAGAATAAGCAGCAATGTTTTTGCACATCAATCGTGCACATTCAAGTAAGAAACAAAGTCACAAAGACCGAGAAGATAGATACAGAGATGACCCTTCAACTCTAAATGGTCGGATTGGCACTTTAGTGAATAGAGGAGTGCATTTTTATTAAAATTGGTTTTGATCCACTAAGCTGTTTTTTTTTTTTTAAACCCCATTGTAAATTCCCTCCTTAACTCTGTATTTACATGTTTTAAATATGTCTGTCTGTCTTGCCTTTTTTTTTCTTGTCTATTTAAATGCTAGTTTTGCAGTGTCCTTGTTCTGCATCACCGTTCCCTCTCTTTCCATCTGACAAAATGAATCTATAAATAAAATCTCAGCTTGCCCCCCACCCCCCGCCCCCCATTCAAACCCTTTAACAATTAGAATTTTGCAATAATACATGTAAAAAAATAGAAAAGGAGGAAAACTACAAAAATTGCCAAATAATACTGGAATATTCATACAGTTTATGAAAAAAAAATAAAAAGATGAAGGTGGGTACCCTGGTAAAAAGGCCTCTCTCTCAATTTGCATAGTTAGCATAGCGGACCTCAGAGCTTCAGCTACTGAACCAGCTGGGATATGAAGGGGAGGGGGGGAAAGGTGTGCAGCCAGGGTAAGGCCAGAATCTGTGTTCGGGGAGAATCCATTTATCCACCAAAAAAAACCATTAAAATTACAATGAAACTAAACCTGATGGTTTGAAACTGACCATATTAAGGATGGTGAACCTTTGAAAAATTTGTCCCAGTCAAAGACGTGTGTGGTTTTTCCACAGGTAGGAAATTTGACAGAAGCACTCTGTTTCGGGATATAACTAAAGAATGTGCTCTAGTTTCCAGGGTTAACTGAATGTGCCGATTTACACCGTTTCCTGTCTGGGTCGAGCACGTACACCGACCGACATGTGTGCTGGGAAACTCACACCTGCTATTGAAATGGCCCGTAACTTTGTCTACTGCAGGTTCAATAAGGACTGCTGCAGAAAACAAGGTGCCAGTTGCATCCTTCCTAAATCTTCCACAGGAAGTGAGGTAATCACTGAGCTCAATGTTGTGCTTATTACATAGACCAATTTATAATCAGAGTGTAGATTCAGGCCTCACGCTGACAAAGCACCCTTGCCGTGCATCTCCTGGTCAGAAGAGGGCTGGCATGAGGAAAAAATAAAATATAGAAGTAATTTATTTTTGGCAGGTCACAGCATTTGGAATTTTAAGATAATCACAGTCATTGCATTTTATAACAATTAAACACTATATGCCTAAATATACGCAGCAACAGATATATCGCTGCGTATGAGTTATAGATGGAGCTATAGACGTCTGTCTGCAACACGATATTGTGTTTTTGCCAACCTTTTTTCTTACCTAATAGCTCTCGTGAAAGTATTTCTCTGCAATGGAAATGGTAGTCACTCTACTGTACACAAAGCAGAGGCTGCCCCCTGGTGCTCAGGTGGTATAACTGCATACCAGCTGGTTCAGTAACCTGACAAGAGCACTAATGGCCTAACTCTGAGGTGAACCAAAGGGTACAGAACAATCTCTTCCTCACACAGCTCCCGTCAGTCAACGTCCAATCAGCAGAGTCTGAGCTGTTGGCCCCACCCCCCACCTCACAACACCCACCCAAGCCCCGCCCATCTGTCTGTATGGCGAAACATAGTAGAGGTAGAGAAAAATGCTTCCATAATTAAGGAGAATACAAAGACTGTAACTCCTTCCCCCCTGTCCCTCCCACGCCCACCCACACGCAAAACACTTAAATTAGAGCGAGTCACAGTTGCTGTTTTCATTTAAGAGGTAATTATGGAAAAACAAAAAAAGATTTTTGTTAGTATATTTTCTCCTTTTTTCCTAAAAAGCATGTAGACGTAACATTTCATGGTTAACTTTTTAAACTCCCGAATATGCAAAGCAATTCCATCCCATAGAGTACCCCCCCCCCCCCCCTTGCCACTCTACTGGCTCCCCTACAGGCCAGAGGGAGCATGTCTGTCTGTTTGAAAGACAATCTAAATGGAGGGAAAGGAAACCCTTCCACAGACTAAGTGCATTTGCCCACAAAAATGCGAAAGAAACAAACAAAAAAACAAATGGGTTACGTTTGACGACACAGATTGCACTGAATGTTTTGAGTTAAAAGGGAGAACCACGAAAAAAAGAAACCAAACAAACAAACAAAAAAAAAAAAAAACACAAAAATGTCAAGAGACATGCAGATTTTGCAGTGAGGCTAGATTATGGAAGCTATTTTCCCCTGCTGTGTTGTGTCAAGATCATAGGTACAAGTGTGTGCAGTGTCTGCGGCTGGTCTGGTGTGTGCAAGTAGTGTGTGCAAATCACTTTATATAAATAATATTTTATATATATATTTTATATTTATATATATATATAAAATATTTGCGTCACATTAGTTTGTTTTTTACCTTTGTCATAAATGCTAAGAACTCTTCCCTTTCCGAAGCTTGGTTTCTGTAAGCTAGATAATGGAAGGCAAACTTAACTTTAAAAAAAAAAAAAAAAAAAAAAACAAAAGGGAGACAAAAAGGAATAAATTCTGTACAACATGCTTTGTTAAGATGGGGAAATTCAGAGCGACAATTGTACAACAGAATGGCCACTCTGTTCCATTCCTCCAGAGTCTAAATCCACTAAATCTTAGAGCAATCTACCTCAGCGGTCCATTATAATTCACAGAGTTAGTAACAGCTAGTCACGCTGTTTTTAAATTGTAAAGCTGGTAAAAATTCTTCATCTTCCTGCAGTAAACCACACTGTTTCTAGTCTGGGGCTCTTTTTTTTTAATGACACCAAACTCATGGTGCACCTGTCAAAACATTGGTGGAGTTCTTCATGTCTTGTGTATTTAAAAATGTCAATTTCACACAAGCAGAACCCGACAGTTGCGCAGCTGCGATGGACTGCTGGTCACAACTTGAGGCACGATGTTGAAAAAGAGAAGATCAGTTGTTGTATCGAGTAAATTGTAAATAATTTATTTAAAAACCCAGGCGTGTGTGGTGTCTATGTCAGGGCAAAGCTAATTTTACAGGCAGTTTGGAATTTAATGGACCACCTGACCATTATATTAGTCCTGGATCAAGGACAGAAATCAAAAGCCCTGCACAATATACTTCTGTCCCTTAAGGATGAAACCAGAACACCAATGTTCTTTAAATGGCTGACACTTGGGCAGACGAATCTGTTGGTGATACTGATGGTCTCTCTGATTCAACCACACTCTTCTCCTCCAGTCCTACGACTTCCTGTCACACACGAGGACATGCGTATACGCTCCAGCTCTGAACGCCCCCAACTTTTTCATTTTTGGTTTGTTTAACGTTTTAAATATATATATATCTTTAAACAGCTGCTTCCTCATTATCTAGCTCGACAGAGGGACGGTTTTCCTTCCGCCCTTGTCGTTTTAAGGTTTATCACCAAGTCTTCGGAAAGGGAGGTCACATGACAGGTCGTAATACAACATAACCATGCGGAACTCTAAAGTGTGCAAACCGAGGGAAGGCTACTCATTAAGAGTATTTACACTGGGCTCCAATTAAGAAAAAAAACAAAAAAAAACCTTGAAAGCCAACTTAAGACTCTCCATATGCTCATATATTGTATTTATAGATGCATATATATGTATATATAAAAATATTACATGTACACTGTTTACTGCTGTAGGCTTGGTTCGGCCCTGACCCTCAGTTGCACACTTTTTGATCTTGCATTTTTTATTAAATTTTTTTTTTTTTACTTTTTAATAATGAATAACACGGCACACAACGAACATACCACTACTTATACCAGCTCTGATAAGCTATTTATCTATATATTTAAGGTTTTATCCGCACTGAGATTCTTAACCCCAAACCCCCCCACTCCCCACCCCCCCCACCCCCTCCCAACACCCAACTTTCAAACTACTCCACCCAATCCTTCCCCCCCCTCCCCATCCCAGAACTGTCTGCGGTAAGAAAAAGGACTAACTTCAAACAAATCAAACTAAGGTTAAGCATTTTGAAATCATAAAAAAAAAAAAAAATGTGAAAGGAAAAAATATTTTCCAGTTTCAGTAGCGAAACAGCCAGTGCCAAACTCACTCAAAATGGCACGCGCTATCATTATTACGGCAGCAAAAGCACAAGGTTTGAAAATGAGATTTTGGCTGCTGGGGTATTTTGTATTTGGGCTTTTAAACTATTTTTTGGATGACAGAATTCACACTTCTTTCACATGACTGTTAAGAAATTTAAAAGATGACTTCCCGGTACGTTTATCTGCCAGGTAAAATTTGCTTTTGTTTTTGTTACCATAGGGTTGAGGGCCCCCCCCAACCCTTCCCCCTCCTGAATTCCAAAAAAAAGAAAAGTGTTTCCGAGCCCCCTGAATCAGGCAGCTGTGTCACATGTGTATGGCTCCCTTGTGCTTGGGAAGGGACCTGGTTAAATCTCACGGAAAACAATCAAGAAAAATATCCTAACACAAAAATATAATAAAATAAAAACCAGTATTTTTTAGATGAAGAGGTGGCGGATTGCCCTCATTTTCCCTGTGCTGCCAAATGCTGCTGCCTACTTTTACCAAAAATCTGGGTCTTATATAGGATCTCTGGGTTGAATCTGAACTGGACCACCTGCTACCCAATCTTCTGGGCCAGGCTAGGTAGTAATGTTGGGTATTTTTCTGTGTGTATGTGTGTGTGTGGGGGGGGGTGTCTGCGGGGTGGCGGTGTGGTTTGGGGGATATTATAACTGGAAGCCCTCCATGGGAGCCTCCTGCTGGGGGAACAGGTACTGCTGCTGGTTCTCGTCCACCTGGGGTGCCAGGTTGGCGTCCTCCTCTTCCACCCCAAAGTAGTGCTCGATCAGGTCGAAGGCCTTCTGGTAGATCTCCTGGTTCTCATGACTCTGAAGAAACTCTATCTTATCCAGACCTGAGGGGGAAGACACACAACGCAGGTTCGGCCAATCCTGACACTACATACAAACTGCCAACAGCCTCTCAGGAGTAGTGAGCGCATATCTGTGTTGTGTGGGCCTCCGGGATCAAGCTGCAGTACTGGTTGATGATGCTGATTTCTTTTAAAAAGGTGAAGAGTAACTATGTGTGAGGTGCAGAGTAAGAGCACCTTTAAGGTGAACAGTAAGCATGGCGCTGTGTACTGTTGAGGCTTCCTCAATCAGGCCACAGTAGGGGTTAAGCCTGTGTGTGAGGTGAAGAGTAAGCGCTTGTTTCAGGTGAACAGTAAGTGTGAATCTGCGTACCGTACGCCTCCTCGATCAGGCCACAGTAGGGGTTAAGCCTGTGTTTGAGGTGAAGAGTAAGCGCTTGTTTCAGGTGAACAGTAAGTGTGAATCTGCGTACCGTACGCCTCCTCGATCAGGCCACAGTAGGGGTTAAGCCTGTGTTTGAGGTGAAGAGTAAGCGCTTGTTTCAGGTGAACAGTAAGTGTGAATCTGCGTACCGTACGCCTCCTCGATCAGGCCACAGTAGGGGTTAAGCCTGTGTGTGAGGTGAAGAGTAAGCGCTTGTTTCAGGTGAACAGTAAGTGTGAATCTGCGTACCGTACGCCTCCTCGATCAGGCCACAGTAGGGGTTGATGCCGCTGCCGTTCTGCTTGGCGTCCTGTTTGGCCTCCTGCTCGCCCAGCCTCAGGATGTTCTCCAGGCCGTTCAGCGCCACCTGCACGATCTTGGAGTCCATGACGGTCAGCAGGTCGCACAGGGGCTTGATGCAGCCCAGGTTCACCAGGTACCTGCGGAGGGCCCGGATCGTCAAGGGTTAAACATCTTCAGATTGCCAACGTTCACATCTGCCTGGTGTCTCACCTCCGGAAAGCATCCGAGCATCACGGGTAAACAGCAGATCGCTAACGTTCACATCAGGTAATGCGTCAGTTGCTAATGGGGGTTGCTGTCCTCTGTCCTTATTTTTAACGTGCCACTCACCCCATGGACAAAATCCTTTCATCCTTCTGTTTCTCAGGCTGTTCAGGTTAAATGCTTGGCCTCTGTACTGCTACAGAGCCTCACCTGGGATTAGAGCCAGATCCTCACACCAACACACTGTACTTCATTCCTAACCTCTGACCTCACAGCATTCCCTATGGAAAGACTTCAGAAATACTCTCGCTATCTGTGACTGAGTTGCCTATCGCTGGTAGGGTGGTTTTGGTACCTTCATTTACAAAACCACATCAACAGCTTCGAGTCTTGCAGTCACAGAGGAAGAGTTCCTTACTGAGGAGTGCCAGGGTCATGATTTAAGTCATGTGACCCAGCTCAGCCCATTAACCACAGTGCCCCTAGTGACAATGAGGGGATCATGTGACTTTAACTAGGAAAACCCCAGAGTTCACTGGGTTCATTGACTGACAACTGAAACACTACTGACATGAAAGTGAATACTGACCGAAGTCAGCTCCATCACAACAGCCTGCTGGCACATTTTCTGTTGGACCCTTATAAAATGGCTTCTTATGTTCACAAAACCAAAAAAACAAACCAACAAAAACCTGAAAAAGCTGTACGAAGCAGATACAACATATTCCCCATTGCTGTATTAATGAAGGCATTACTGTTGCCCTGTTTTCATTAGTTTAGAGGTAAATGTAAGCCATAGTAACACTGGCAGATATATAGAGATAAGCATTTTACATGGCTCCCCTGCAGGTTGTGTTTTGAATACCGAATACTTAATCAGCACTGTTTTGATCACGGTACTTCTGTATAAGGCTGAGGGGTGAGAGATGAATAACGCAATTAAAGAGGTGTAAAATTAATGAACTCAACTGCAAACGAACCTCATCAGTAGACACGGCAGGGGGGAGCCCTCCCTTTCACATTCTTCCTTCCCGCTTACCCCCGCAGTCACTCAGCAACAGTTAACGGGCATAAATATACCACAGTTTCAGCCTAATTACTGGAGGACATCCAGAACTCTTTGTGAGATGCATTTTTTTCCCCTTAAAGTTATTTATGCTTTACAGACTTGGAATTCCAACATCAGCTGACTTTAGGCTCCAGTCTGAAAACACATTAAGGGGAGAAGAAAAAAAAAATCGCTCTTGCTTCATGCTGTAATTCAATCTCAGTAAACACTTTGCAACAAGCGTCCGTAGAGAGTTTAGCTCATGCCTGAGATTCCGTTGAGGCAGTCTCTCCATCTGCTGTATGCCTCCATGTACATTCAGCCCACATTTCAGCCCACATTTCTGTATGTATCTAGGTATGTTAGACTTTCAGGTTATGTACCTGTTCAAGGTTGGAACAGCAGGGCCTAAACAGGGTATTTATAAGGTAACATTACAGTTATGACCCCTGTTCTCTAACCACTGCACTAAACTGCCAAATTACAAAAAAAAAAAAAAAACCCTGATTCTGACAGACACTGTGGTCTTCCAGGCCTGGAGTGACACCACAGTAAAATACTTCAGTATTTTTGCTGCATCTCTTCCACATTCCCTGGGTTGTCCATGGGGTCACTGGTTTCCAGGTGGGTGATGGGGATGTGATTTACACACAGTGTACCCTGGGAGCGTGGACGAGGCATAGCAAAGAAACAAGAACACGACCACAGGAACATCAAACTAAGGTCCTAGAGGGCCATAGAGGTTGTGGGTTTTTGTGCCTCTCTGTGAACTCAGCTGCCAGTTCTGGCCGAAGGAACAAGCTGAACGGACACAAATTAATGACTTAAATCAAGCACTGAGCTGAAGCACACCCAAAATAGCTTCCAGTGCAGCCCTCCAGCAGTGGAACAGAATGGGTGAGCTGACAGTGCTGGTGCAGAGCAATTGGCAATTAAAAAAAAACGATAGGAGGCGGGAAAAAAAAAAAAAAAAAAAAAAAAAAAAAATGTAGTCAGGGCAGGCTATTGCCATGGTTACCAAAGGGCCATTGCGGTTCGTCATGTTGCCTGTCCCAGAGTTCTTAGCTCACCTGATCTGTTCGGGAGTCCCGCCAGAGGTGGCGTTGGTGATCGCCCAGGCCGCCTCTTTTCTCGTGCGAAACTCGGCCTTCTGCAGGATCTCGATAAGCACGGGGAATATGTTTGCGTCGATGACCGTCTGAGCGAGGAAACGGGAGAGGGAGACCTGAGTATTCACTGAATATTACAATCCAGATCATCAGGATCATCATCACACTACATTGCATTTATTGTTTTTGTGCTATTCATGATTCAATCTTTGCATTGAAAAATAATCTGCTTTACTGGCAATATCTTACAGTGGAAAAAGTGAGAGAAAGAGCAAGAGATGGCAAAAGTGAGATAAAGAAGGAGGAGGAGGAGACAGACCGAGAAGTATGAGAAAGAGAAGAGTGGGATTGTAATGGTTTTGATTCACAGACTTATGTAACAATCTTGTCAATATCACTGCATGCATATACATTATGTAAAATGGCCATGACACCAGCCAGGGGTAATCCGTGAAGCTCCTCCGTCCCGCATCCCATAAAGCCCACCTGGATTTGTGCTCGGTTGCCGGCGGTGATGTTGGAGATGGTCCAGCAGGCCTCCTTGCGGATGGATTCTTTAGGGGAGCTGAGGAGGTGCAGGAGGCAGGGGAGTGCAGAGCAGTTCAGCACCACCTGATACACACACACACACCCACACAGACACACACACACACACACACACACACACAGAAGAAATAGACTCAATAAAGGCACACAGCAAAGTAACACCACCTGCAAAATTACATTATGTATTATTGTATTATGTATGTCATGTGCAGGGAGATCAGGTTAAGTGTGGATGCATTCACAGGCTGTTCAGGTTAAGAGTACTGCTCACATGAGGTTAAACCCAGATCCTCAAACCACTACACTGTACTTCATACCTAACCTCTGACCTCCACAGCATCCCCTGTAGAAAGACCTAAGAATACTCTCACTATCTGAGACTGAGTTGCCTATCGCTGGTAAGGTGGTTTTGGTACCTTCACTTACAAAACCACATCAACAGCTTCAGGTCTTGCAGTCACAGAGGAATATTTCATTACTTCTTAATTGGAGATAGGAGTTACGTTCCTGGAATCTCCCACACACCTCCAGTCATTGTGCTAAAGTGAAGTACAGTTCGGTGCTTTGGTTCCAGAGATTTCCCCAGAAATTAAACTGATACTGGTGGGTTGCTCTATTCTTGGTAATTAGACATATGGGCTTAAATGCCAAAATGTTGGAGTATCTCTAAGATATGCTTTCACACTTGCCAGGATAAAAATATTGCCTCAGAAATTACCATTAACCATTAAAGGACAGGCAACAAACTGTGAGGTAAACAGAGCTCACTGCATGGGAAACGCTCATGTGTTTGTGTTCTGGGACCAGAACCCCCATACCCACGGGGCTCCCTCACCTGTGTCTGGATATCGTCACCTGTGACGATATTTCCCACTGCTCTTAGCGCAGGTGAGGCCACCTTGTAGTCTGTGTGCCTGAGACAGACAGACGGACAGAGAGAGAGAGAGACAGAGGAAGAGAAAGTGATATAACACAAATGTAAAAAGCATGGTCTGAAAAGGTCATTGCAGAGGACAAGAGCGCTGTCTGAGCTGGAGAGATTGAAAAAGGTGGACAGAAGTTTCTCACTGAAGTGGTAGCTGAATTTAGTCTCATGATGAAAGAAATCCATGGCACTCTCCTTTCAGTATCAGAAGTTAAAAGACCTTTTTTTTTTTGCGGTTGCATACCAACACTGACATTCAAAATGACTCAGACGCTTTCCTCAGAGAGTTGGTATGCCAGCACAATAAAGGCAGCTTAACTTGTGATAATGAAAGAAGAGTGCCTTGGACTTCGGTCACTGTGAGACTGGTGGAAAAGGCGTCTGGGCTGCTACATTCACTAACTTTCACAGGCACATTCAGGATCCTACATTCACCAGAGGCTACCATCATCAGCAGTGGTTTCAATATGCCCAAATTATCTCTCAGTGGTTTGTGGACAGCTCAACCGTGTGATTCATTCTGAAATTGAAAACGTATGTAATATTGGATTATGATACAATATTTACTCTGAAAAGCACTTTGAAAGAAAACAACTTTCAGTTTAGACCACCAATGAATACATGCCTATTCTTGTGTGTAATTCTGCTCGGGGTGGGCCGTCTCACAGATGCCAATACAACATGTTCAACTTTACAATGAACTGCACAGCTGAGTGACTTAGAAGTTACCGGAAGGTAATTTTTTTTCCCCACACACTGAAGTTCATGACTGGAAAATACATAAGTTTTGGGTGAAATTAATGATGCTTTAAGTGATCAGTTGTAGTTGTCTAAAGTCATGAAATATAAGCTTGAGTAGTTGCTGTCTTGTTCATTAGAAAAAAAAAAAAAAAACTATATGGAGTACATTTCACACAACACAAATTATACAGTTACATGGCTGCAATATCACAACACAAATCTGGGTTTATACTACGCATGAATTTCATTATAATACGGTTGGTCTTTGCGCCTTGAGTTAGGGCCGTCATAATAGTGCCTGTTCTTTAAACAATCCCTGGCCATTCATATAATTAATCTATAATTCATTCCCCAGGTAAAGGGTTAGAAACCCACGCACAATACCCTAATGGCGATGGTGACACTACACCCATGCCTGTCTTTGAGGGACACTGAGAAAGACGGCATCGCTGGTGATCCTAACGGCCTCGTAAGCATCCATGCTGTCCTCCGTTCTCCCATGAGCCTCATACTCACATAAGCAGCTCCACCAGGCGCCGGCACACGCCCGAGTCGATCACCGCCTGGATCTTCTCATTGGGCCCGTCTGACAGGTAAGAGAGGGCCCAGCAGGCGTCCGCCAGCAGGTCCGGATCGCTGCTGAATAACAACCTGGACAGAACCTGCAGGCAGGGGGACACCTGGGGGAACACAGACACGCAAAACAACTTATCAATTTCTTCACTACGTCGAGGTATACAGTAGGCGCCCTTATCCACTTGACTCTGGAGACTTGCATACCTGTTTGTGCATGCAGTCCATTTACAAGGCTGGGAACATTACTGCAGAAATCCAGGGTTAAGTACATTGCTCAAGAGTACACTAGCAGTGCCTTAACTGGGATTCAAACCTGCAATCTCTGAGCCTTAAATAGAAAGCTCAGCCATGTCAGGGTACAGTAGTAGGTAAGCTAATCGAAATTATCCAGTCTCATTGCTCTCTAGCGACCTCCCCTAACTGGCCAGGTCCCTGCAATCCAAGAACTGAACACATTGATTATGAATTATGATTATTGATTATGAAGGCATAGGCAGCATGTGTTTGGTGTCCCGTCTGCAAGGTGAAAAATTGGAAAGGCTAGAGGCCACTTTACCATTTCAATCACTTGCAACTGTTCATTTTTTTTTTTTTTTTGGGGGTAGGAGTTTTCACTGAAGGTAGGGCTGAGTTCTGGAGGGGAAACGTGTGCTTATACCATTAAAATCAATCATTAAAATGTGTATATGTGTATCAGTGAAATAATAAATATTTGTATATGTATCATTAAAATCATAATATACCATTCAACCCCTCATAATTTATACATGTGTATCATTAAAATCAGAACTCAATATGCACTGATGACTGTAGAAACCCCTTCACACTGACACACACACACACACACACACACACACACACTCACTCACACTAACACACACACACTCACACTAACACTCACACTAACACACTAACACACACACACACTCACTCACTCACACTAACACACACACTAACACACACACACACACAGACAGACACACACAGACAGACAGACAGACACACACACACACACACGCACACACACGCACGCACACGCACGCACACGCACGCACACAGACACACACACACACACACAGACACAGACACACACACACAGACACACAGACACAGACACACAGACACACACGCACACTCACACACACACTCACACACACGCACACATGCACGCACGCACAGACACACGCACAGACACACACACAGCTCTGTGGCTGGCACAGCTGCACATGTGGGCCCTCCATGGACAGCACGTTACTTGCGGCTCTCACACACTCACACACACACTAACACTCACACTAACACACACACACTCACACTAACACACACACACACACACTCACACTCACACACACACACACACACACACACACACACACACACACACACACACACACACACACACACACACACACACACAGCTCTGTGGCTGGCACAGCTGCACATGTGGGCCCTCCATGGACAGCACGTTACTGGCGGCTCTCAGCGCTCGGCTTCAGACGGCCGCAGCAATGCCGAACGGCGCCCACAGAATTTGATAGGCACGCACTTAGCACAGGGATCTATGCAGGGTGACTTACAGACCTCTATTTAAACACCCAGAGGGCCTCTGGCATGCGTCTCCCTGTCTCCGAGGGACCGAGGTTAATTATCTCGCGCTGTATCAGCTCGCACGCTCCCCCTGCCTGAACCCTATGACCCCCAATGACTCCATTCCTTAGCAACACACCTCGGATACGAAGACTAATGTCTGAGATCCCGTCTCTAGGCTGATTTAGTCTTTCCTTGGCTCTTCAATGATGTTATTTTAAAAAGAACAGGTATACAAGAGCTATATGTTATTTTAATGCTAATCAATATGTTAGCTGTCATCAACTGATTTTGTTTAATGATTAAAAAGGTTTTGTTCTCCACAAAATAAAACAGGGGGGAGGTTTTAATTAACCACAATAAGTTGTCAGGTTTGGATTCAACCAATAAAAAAATCTTTGCTCTTGACAACACAAACAGTCACTAGTTTAACACAATGAGTTTGTGGTAACATATGGTAGCACCACCTAGTCTTGGTGTCATGATAGCTTTTGGCAGACTAACCTTCTCAAAGTCAGGGGGAGGGCTCTTCCCCCGGCACAGGTTCGACAGCGCCCAGACAGCATTCCTGGTCATCGTCAGTCTGGTGGACTTGGTCAATAACCTGGGGAGGGGGAGGGAGAGACAACAGATTTAGAGAGAGATTTCAGAGGGAACATGAAATGAAAGGCCCCGCTATTCAGGAGCGGCAGGTGAACAAACACGTTCCTTTCCATTCTGCTCAGGACAAACAGAGCAGGGAACTTTAAAGTGAACATTCTAAAGCAGTGAAACTCACCCTTGGTGTATATCCCTGTGTGTGCTGCTTTCTGTTACAACCAATGTCTTGATCAGTTAAGGCTGCTGAACACATGTGTTAAAAGTTTTAAAATTATTTTGTCATTACAGCTTACTTCAGCACAATGCAAGTTTCGGTTGTCTTCATTTTCTTTGTGTTTGAACTCCTCATTTTCCACAAATAGTTCAGTTTTCAGAGACCAGGTGTTTACAGTTTCAACAATTAGAACCCTACGGATTTCAGCTGTCATCCTATAATTTAACCAATTAAAAAAAAAAAAAAACCAAACCTCTAAAGAAAATATTTGCCATATGGCACAACAAAAGAGAATGAAAGCTATAGTTGATCTGACTGATATGGAGTCCAGGGTGGTAAACACAGGACATAGTTCACAGCAGTCATTCTGTGACACATTCTTCACGGTACTGTTATTTTCTGACATAATGTATCTTCAGAGGGAAAACCATGCCTCGGGACATCAGAAGTGTCTAACTAAGCGCAAATCAACAGCTTGTTACAATCTAGGGGTTGCAAATGTGGACCAGCATAAGCAGGGGGCCCATGGGACCCAGTCTGAGAGAGCCCCTGATCTCAGAAAAACCACAAAAGACAGGATGATAAAGTAGGGAGAAGACTGTGAGAACAGAACATGATTTATATTAAGTAAAGACACATGCTGGCAGGAATCAAAACATGCATAGACAAAGAGCAACACTAAAAAAACTCTAGAATGTGCAAAGAAACCAAAAACACAACAACACAACAACCAAATCCCCCCTGACAACTGAAGACATCCTCAACCACCAAACGCAGCATACGTAGCAAACATATAAGTCAATATTAGGGCTTGTTTACATTGGAGAAACCTGGCTAATTCGTATGTAGCTTTGGTGAGATCAAGAATAGTTATGAGCACTTTCTGTAGGATTTCAACTATGATGGAGCTTTGATGGGGGCCTGAGAGAGGGAGGGGCAAGTCTGATGACACATGCTTGCAGGAAGCTGTAACTGAGACGTAACTGAGCTGATGCATTTTTGGAGACACAGAAATAGGTGTAGGGGTAGCCTTCACAACTCCTTCATACACTTTGGAGACGACATGCAATGTCTCATCCGGAATGTACATATTTCTGTTGTATGCTGCAAAGCAAAATGTCTGTTTCCAAATTAAGTCTCGTATATCTATATATCAAGTCGTATATCGAGCCCACAGCCACAAGAATCACCACTAACCATCACTACTAAAAAGGAGAAAAAAAAAAAGAAAACACACTCACACTATCCCAGAGTGCACTTGTATGTGCTCATGCATGATGGCAAACCTGACTCAGCAGTGCCAGGCCTGTTAGACTCCTTTGCCAGGCTTGTACCTAATGCCTCACCTAGATGTCATATCAGCTCTGGGGCTCTTGTCTGTTTCCTGGGGCGTGCTGCGCTGACAGACTGATGAACAGCTACTGTTTCTGACAAATCCCCACAATGGAGCGGGCACACAAAGTGACAAATGGCCCCAGACAACCGAACCCATTATCAGAAATCTGCTGGCACCAGCCAGACTGCAGGAAGGCAAGGGCCAGACAAGATAACACAGTTATTCAGATGATGTGTCAGAGATAACCATGTCGGAGTGTCTGGGGGGGGGGGCGAGGCTCTGGGTCTGCGTGGGTTTGCCCTGTGGGTCACCCTGTATTTTCCCGTGAGGAGGGACTCACATTAGCAGGGGGGGTAGGATGTTGCAGTTGAGTACGTAGTCCCTGCACACAGCGCTGTCTCCGGCGATGTTCCCCAAGGCCCACACCGCCTGAAAAACACACATTACATTACACTCCCAGCCACTCACAATGCATGTATTAACTCAACGCCGTCTGATCGAGGAACAGCAAGGGGACGGCTTCCTTCACCCAGCACACAAGAGACAACCTGTGACCTGTGCAGAAACAAGGTGAGGACCGTGCACATCTTGAAAACGTGTGTAGCGTTTGATCATTATGTGTGTGCCGTTTGATTCGTCTCAGAATCCCAGACAATCACCTGTTGAAAGATCTCAGTACAAACTCTCTGTACCATCTCACTTACAACAGTATCACGCTAATTATATTGCCATTATATTGAGTACAAGTCACAGACGTGTGATGGATCTAATGCTGTTTGTACTGCAGGCTTGACCAGCTCCCTAACACAGCCTCATTCAATGGATGGGGCTGGGTGGCAAATACTGGCTACATCCTGTGGCTGACTTCATCACACTAAATTGCACTAGTTTTGCCATGTGAGGGTCAACCTGGCACGTGAGGCTGCTTTAGCAACCATACCTGTGACATTACGTTAAATCCATTCATTCATTCATTTACTCGGTCCATGAAATGATAAAATAAACAGGAATCAACATTTTGAAGATTCTGTAAACTCACCAGGCCATATACAATTTCACAGCTAATTTCCTGTTAGCAGCTGTCAATGGGCGCAAAAGCAAAAATCTGTGCTTATAACAAACCAAGGTCTTCTGTGTCTTTTTGAAAGAATTCAGGTCTGAAAATCAGTACGTCCCAATTAATCTGGAAAAATAAGGTAGATTCGCAACCTGTGCAATGACAAATACACGGCGAGAACGCAGCGCTGCCCAGGAGATGAGCGGTCTGAGAGCCGGATTCCTGGTTACCTGTTCCTGCACGTCCTCAAAGTCGGAGTTCAGCAGCTCGATGAAGATGGGCACGGCGCCCGCCTCGATCACAATTTTGGTCTGCTGGGACGTTCCAGACGCGATGTTCGTTAGGGCCCAGGCTGCTTCAAACTGGGGGGGGTGATAAAACAAAGGTGAGTGATTGCTGATTAACAACACAAATCAGCAAACCTTGTGCATCATGCATCTATAGAAACAGGGCTGATTAGCTCTGCTGAGTATCATTTTGCTAGTCACACTCATGTACGTACACACACACACACACACACACACACACATAAAACACACACACCTGTAATGTGCAGTTGACACTTTTCTTCAGGAACTCCACAAACCTCTCCACGACACCAGGTGTGTTGATGACCTCATCGATGGGAGGGTTGGGCTCTGTGACCGAAAATGAGTGGGGTTAACTTCCTCACAGAGAGACACAGCGAGAGGGTAAGGGTGTTTTAAGATTGGTCAGGTTTGGAGCGTTTGTCCCAAACTGGCTAATTTGCAATCAACATGTACAACCTGAATCCAACACCTACTACAGCATTCACTTTAAGACCAGGAGACCAACATAACAACAGTGTCTTGGCCTTATTATTTTGGTTAACAATTACAAGCAATTTCAACTGTTTGAAACAGTCCATCTGCTTGCACATCTCCTGTGGTTGATTCTTTAATCTTCAACGATTCCTGTGGAATTGAAAGGCAAAAGCTAAACTGAATGATCATATCCCGACATTGTATTGCTCTTGCTACTGAAACCATGTCCATGATGGTTACCATAGTAACCATCACACGCTTCCATACCATGGCTTCGTTTATTTGTTTACTCACAAGAGCCCCAAGAGACGTGCATCATTATTCAAAGCTGGCAGGAGATCATTTGGTTGGGAAATAAAACGGGACAGCTGTCAAAACAGGACAGGGTTCGTTTGTACGTTCCGTTTCAGAGCTCATCTCCAAACACGACCAGTGTGAGAGAGAGGGCAACGGTGAGAAAGACAAAGGGTGAGAAGGAGCAACAGGGAAGGAGAAATTAAATTAGGACGTGCTCTGTGGTAGCACAGGGAGCTGCGTACCTTTAGACAGCAACTTTCTGAATTTCTGTGTTGTGACGAGCTGGAGCTCAGGGTCCTCGGAGAAGAGCGACTCAACCATGTTCCTGGTGATAACTCCTTCCTAAAAGAACACAGCACAGCGGGGACCTTAAACCTTACAGCGCTGGGATTTTGCGTGCACACACACACACACACACACACACACACACACACACACACACACACACACACACACACACACACACACACACACACTGCACAGAACTGGGACCACAACATCGCACACCTAGGACCTTGGCTAGGCACTCCCGGGCCTGTAATGTTAGCACACCAGGGACTTCGATTTCACTGAACACATCAGTGTCTTGGGTTTAAAACAACCCAGACGTTAACACACCGGGGGCTGAGTGCATCAACTGGGAGCTGCTTCAGTCTGGGGATGTTTCTGGAGGCTGCGCATCACTATATGCTATCTGAATGCCATATTACAGGAGCCAATGCAGAAAGTGAGGGAGAAATAGAGAGAAGGAAAGCGCAAAGACAGATGTAAAGACAATTAAAGGAGAGGGAGAGAATGAGAGAGAGGCTTGTCTCTTTTATTCACACTGTAAAAGGATCCCTAGAAGCATTCATATTCTTCTTCATCCACACAAAAGCAAAGAGCTAAGGGAAAAGAAAAAAAACATGAGATGAAGAGTGAGGGGGAGGTGAGCGAGAGAGAGAGAGAGAGAGAGAGAATAAAAGAGGATGGGAAATGAAATAGGGACTTGCACTTACCCCAGAGGTCGTAGAACTGATGAAGGAGTCCATGAGGGGGCTCTCCAGTAGACCCGCCTCCTCGTTTAGCAGTTCCACGTTTCGCCTTTTGAAGAGCTGCCAATCACAAAAAGGGCCAATCAGAACGTACATTCCTTACCCCCAAAACCATTCCCCCAATTCTCAGTCCGGTGTTGGGTGGGAAGGGGCGGAGCCAGGGTTGGGCTGTGTTTGGGGGTGGGGCAGGTCAGGGGGTGGGAATTGAGAGATACAACATAGGCAGTGGGAGATAGCATATGAGCCTCATTTTCTCATATGCTATGATCCTATACTATGGTACTATAGCCTCATAATTATAAACTAGACACACTACTGCCTCCATTGTAGCTTAAAGAGTCCAAGCATTGGGGATTTTCTTTGCCAACACACAAATGGCCAGTTACTACTTCAGACTAAACCTTGTGTAAGTAGGACTCAGATTTCAAGTGGCTTTTAATGCCTGGCAAACTTGTGTAGCATGCCAAGAAAATCGGCTTGCACCAAATCATGCATGTTTTCCAGACAATCTATCAAGACATCGATCGTCTGGCTTCGAGACTAGGAGGGGGGGAAAACAGGGGAGGGGCAGGGCTGGGCAAGGTGAGTGGAGAACAGGCACAGGACAGGGGTAACAGCAGCAGGGCAGGGATTAGGGCAAGGGTAGGGATGGGGTTCTCTGGGGCCACTCGGGGCAGATCTCAGCCTGGTAGAGGCATTGATGGGGCAGAACAGTGTAGAAGGGGGTGGGCCAAGGGAAGGGGGTGGGGCCAGGGAGGCAGAGGGCTGACCTGCTGCTCTCGTTTCTGTTTCCTCAACTGGATCCCTTCCTCCTCGCGTCTGCGGCGCATCTCCTCCAGGTTGAGCGCTTTGTTCTTGTAGCGGTTCATCCTGTGGTTATCCCTGGCGGGACTAGCGGCCGTCTCTGCAAGCAAATCAACAGCACCATCAGGCCTCGATCACATCGTGAAAACAACGGCTTAGGATGTGGCTTCCACAAGACTGAAATTGGTCATTTATACTTTACACTACTGGAAGTGTTTCTGCTCAAGGAAGGGGCCAGTTTGGCAATACTTTTGTGAGCAGGAAACTTTGAAATGTTTGATGAGGGACTGTTTTTACTCTGCTCAACGATGGAAATCCTAAATGAATCCTTCATATTCTCCCTCTGGAACTGGCATGAAATTTGATGTCCCGATTCTATGGTCTTCTGGTCTTACTACAGAAAAGCTTCATTAGGTTTCCCATCGATCTAGTGTGAAAAGTGAGATATTGTGACTCATTTTCAGCTATCACACAGCTTCATCAAAAATTAACAAAAACTCTGTTCTGATACTTTGAGCACATCCTAAGGTTCCTCCTCGCATTGATTGCTACTTTACAAGGGGAAGTTCATGCTTGCTAAACTTAACCTCCTGTAACCAGATCATCATAAACAACGTTAAGGGCTTTCTAAATCCAGAAGAACATAAACAATGCCAAAATCACAGACACCAAAAACAAAGCAAAGAAAAAAACGTGTTTTGAGTAACTTCTATGTGCCAAAGGAAAACATGAGGTTAACAGCTCTTCGCGCGGTGACAAATACCATCTCCCCGTTTTTCTGACAGCTCGACAATCGGCCCATTGTAAGCAATCAACAAGAAGAATGGACCACTTACGGAACGTCTAACAATGATTACATCCGAGTCTCAGATCGTTTCCTCCGACTCGAGACACGGGCCACCGCACTGGCCACCCTTTACAGGCCGAAACCCGGGCCTGGGTCTGGAGTATCTGTGCATCTGACCCAAACCAAACTATGCCCATCAGTCTGTGTCCAGGTACCCAAACACCTTTAAATTTATACTACACATTTGCAATATTATGGCTAGGGAACTGGGTTCAATTCTCAGATGAGGTTTGCCCTTGTACCCTTCAGCAAGGTACTTACCCTAAATTGCTTACAGAGTAGTATATATATCCAGATGCATAAATTAACAAAAAAAAAAAAATTAAAATGTCAAACAAGAAGTCTGTATACATATAAAATCATGACAAACAGAAATACACAACTGTGAGTTAACTAATAGGCTTTTTTCTGATGCCAGACCCCAGCCAGCGGGCAAGTTATTCCGCAGTCCATGAGTGGGCTGGTGGGGCAGACACAAATGCGCTTATTCACGGATAATCACGGTGTCTGCACATAATGGCCAAACGGCCCTCCCTCAGCAGTACTGCTGCTGGTGGCAGCGGCCCAGTGCCCTGCAGCGGGGTGGGGGAGGTTGACACCACATGCTGGGGCTCTGGTGGGCTGCCAATAGCCCCTGTCTTCTCTCGATCCACACCAGCTGTCTGCATCCAGGAGCCTGTGTCCAGAGGCCAGGCAGCACACATGGACGCTGCCTGGACGAGCCAGCGTACCCCCACCTCACCATTGCAACTGGACAGTCACCTCATCACCATCAACCTGGCTGAGAGAGGATAGAAGGACAAAGGGGAATGGAGTGAAGGAGAGGGGAAGAGAGATGGAGAGAGGTAGACGCTGCCTGGAGACAAAGAACCAGCCAGCGTGGGATGACAGGAAGGGAAAATGAGAGAGGGAGACAAAAACGGGTGACCAGATGGCACTGGACCCAGCCCACATGTGTGGCATGAAACAGGAACAGCAACTGGTGTTGGTTATCCCCATCTCCTCCGCCATTCCCGTTTTAGTTCGGCATCACATGGGGCCTCGCAAATAGAGGGCCCAGGCAGGCCCGGGCACGTCATGGGGGGGGCCTATTTTAGACTCGGGTCCCTGGCTAGGCCTCAGAGACGCACGGGCGGGGGAAGCGGGATGCCCCTCCCTGCGGGATTTTTATTTTCCGCACCGAGCCTCACAATGCGCCTTTCTGGATACTCAAGTCCCTCTTGCTCTTCTGCACTCTTTTCCCAAATGTCAGGTTTGTGAAAGCACTGCCGTTCAGAGCGATGAACCTGCCCACTCTGGGGATGCGAGAAATACTTTCTATCCTATTGCATCAACTTGGTGAGGATGGGTCTAAAGAAAAGGCAGCGTTTCAGAAAGGAAAAAGCTAACAGATGCATATGCACACCTCTTCACACTGTCCAACCCAATATTATTCAGAGTACACTATTGTGTTTAACAGCAAGGAGGAGGTGTGCTTCAAATACATAATACTTCCATGAGTCATCCTCTGAGAACCTGACCAGCATCTAACCTACTACATCCCTGATGGGGCCATTTCCACAACAATAGCTACTGTTCCCCAGTCATTAAAGCAAAAGTATACTTTCTTTGAGATCCCTTGAGGTCAGACCGTTGGGGCTGAGAGACTGTGGCCTGCGTCCCTTACTGAAGCCGTACAAGTGAAAACAGACCTGGGGACAGGGGACTGCACACATGAAGATGTCTTTCAAAGCCAAGAATGAGTGAATGGGGGAAAGGCCTGGACCATGCCTCTTGCATTTGTTCTCTGGAAGAGCTTCAGACGCTAACACTATTTGGTCCCCTTGTGAGCTGGACGGATGGGCCCGCTTACACTGAAGGCTCTCTGACTGTATTATGCACATATGACATCCAAGTCGCTCCAGAAACAACACTAACCACTTAACATCCTGTTTCCAGATGCTGTGGACACCTTGGGAAGAGAGGACCAGCTGGAGCTCAGGGAGGGACAAACACGTTGGGTTTCCACAATCATCAGCAATATGGGATGCTATTCTGATGGACTACAGACTGTGTGACAGCACTGTGTGCAGACTATAAGACAGTATGTCAGAACACGAACGTATCAAGATGTTGCGGAATGTTGCGTCATGAAATTGTCATGGGTTGAACAGGGAAGAAAAACAAGAGAGATGGATAGACACAGATGGATTGACGGACAGAAAATAAGAGAGAGGAAGAACTTCACACAACAGAAATCAAGAGTGAGCAATGCTAAACAGAGGGACAGACAGTGTTGGGGGATGACAGAGAGAACCCCTGCTACAAGCTCTGTGGAGCTGCAGCGGCCCCACCAGTGTGAGCCAACAGGCGGTATCACTATCAGAATTAGAACACTGTCCACAACTGCCAGTTCTTCCAGACAGTGATGATGAACCATAAGAGCAGGCCGAAAGAAGGGAGAACTGCACCATGAGATGAAAAAAAAAAATGTCACCACCATGGTAGAGGCAAAGCTAAAAGAGATCAGAGTCCAGTGGTGTGTCAAGGTCTCAGAGACTTTAAGCAGAACAGCAAAGATGGACTTTGTGTAATGAAGTCAAACACCCTGGCCATGATCAAAAACCACTCAGCTGAGCCCAGTAACCATCGAAAGTGGTCAAGAAGCAGAAACGGGAAAGTAAAAGTCGAAATAATGTTAAGGCTTCAGTGGGCAGCAATGAAAATGTTTCTAGCAATAAAAGCTAGAACATCTTGCACTTGCTGCTGCCTGACACAGATGAAAGCTGATGGATGTACAAAGCGTGTGGCTCGTGGGCAGGCACAGAGCGTTTTGATAGCTGTGATACACAAGGCCACTGAACGCCCTGCCTCTCCCTTGTTGACTAATAGCCTGATTTCCAGCTGAGGTCCACACCGCGTCAAGAGTTCCAACGCTGGCATTGTGCTAAATGCCGTTGCTTGTCGCTCTTAATAGAGGCTTTAAATTTTCTGTTTACCCAAGAGAAGAGTTTCTATACTCGAATTGGGTCTCTTGACCCCAATACAGCACTAGTGCATGTGTGTACTAGTGTAATACGACACTAGTTCATGATGTAGCCTTTTATTTTATATTTTGCTCCCCATAAACCGATGTCTAACCTTATGGTACTGATACCTACATCGGCATTTCATTGTAATCGTTATTATAAGAGTAGAATACGGCGTGTTGGCAGTTGTGTTAAAGATGAGACCAGGTAGAAGTGTCATGTACATTATGTTGGTATTAAGTTATTCCTATTCCCTTGAGCCCATAACGCAAAGTGCTAGCAAACACAGACAGGTGGCACGCTTACAATGAGTCAACTGATCAAAAGAATCAAGAAATTGACAATGGCTACGCCGAATAGCCAGATGTCAGTGTATCAATTTCATATATATAGATATATATTAAATTCAATCAGGATCAGGAACCTGCTGTACTAAAATCTACACTAAACTAAAAGCACACCTAAACTGGAAAACAGACCAACATACAGAGTTTGCCTGTCCAATTTCTACCTAGCTTGTCCTGCCTAAATTGCAGTTCATAAAAATTTTAGTCAATATTCTGTAATAGTTTCGCCACAACATAATTATCGTCATAAGAGAACTAGTATCTACCTAGCGCTGGCTAACTCGCTAGTTAGCTGGCTAATGTTAGCGCTAAGGCTTCATATTACCTGACGATGATATTGTAAAACTTGAAGTAAATAATAACAAATTAATCTTTTAATATAAAACAGTCTAAAATAACAACGCTGAAATGTGAGATTGGCAGCTGTGATCATATCGATATCCTCACTAACTGGCATAAATTACAAGAGGAAAAGGGCAGTTTGTTTTTGTTAGCTTGAAGCTGGCTAATTCATATGTTCTGCTGCGCGTTGGCGTGTCGTTGTTTTGTTCATGGCAGATGCTGGAAAAACAACGACTTGCTAGCTAGCTCCCAGTGTTATCTATTTTACAATCAATTCAATATAAAAGCCCGGATTTACATCTGTGAAGTCCAAGGCGAAAACTGAGTAAGAATAACGATGTTTCCTCTAACCCTGTCATCTCACTTTGGTTGACAATCGTTCGTGACAGTATTTAATATTATCTATCGGTAGCTGACCGGCTACCACTGCAAGGCGTAACGGTAGCTAGCATTAGCTAACATTAGATTTCTATCGATAGCTAACGTTAATGCTGCTAACTGCATTTAAAAATACATTTCATATAGGCTTATCTACAGTGCCCAGACTGTATCACTGCCTTTCAATTATATTTTATAAGGCCTGCCATCGGCAGTTCCTGACATTAGCTAATAACTGTTCTCCTTTCACCCAAAATTTACAACAGCAGCAGCCCGTTCCCGATAACTCGCTACCAACGCTAACGGTAGGTACAGCCCGACCTGCTGGCTAAAGCCAATGTTAGCTACCGTGGCTCACATAACGGAGTGACAAATTAATTTCAGTGTGGCTTCTGAAAACCACATTTCTCTTGTGTAACGAGCTATGTCAACTCGCCCACCACACGCTATCAGTGGCGATACTTATTTAGCTTTCGTAGCTTACTAAACATTGTTCACGACCAGGATACCATGCTCACTTCAGCTAAACTGCTTGCGATACCTATCCAAGCATAACTATCGATGCCTAACAACAGTTCGTCCCTTTTCGGTCAACGTTCCTCCAACTAGATAGCTAGCTAGCTAACTGCTAGCCAACGATACAACAGTAAGGATTTGACAAGCAGGGTTCTCGAGTAGCCCCGAGCTAGCGAGTTAGCTAACGTAGCTACGGTGTTTTCCTCAATAAGCAAGGCTCATGTCATTTATTTGGTTATTTAATACGAAAAGGAACATGTGTAACTCACCCATGTTGGCTGATGTTGGCAATAAACGTCGTCTTATCTTGTGATAAATAGATTTTAATCTCTGAGCTCTCCCTCCTCCCTTCCAGAATTTGCTGTCCGTAGACAATATGTCGGGGAACGACGGAAGGCCGGGGAAGACAAAAATGACGCGGTGACTCCCCTCCCCCCAGTGATTCCAAGATGAATTTATATTGGTTGTACATTAATCTGAGATTTAATAGTCACTTCCAAAAGGGATTATGGGTGTATTAATTTCTTACATACTAGTGACTGTAAAAATGAGATGACATTCACAGTGTACTTAGACTGTCTGGATTTTGAATATATGTACCTTCCTGCACTACAATACTGTAAAACTGACCTCTTCATCTCATTTAGCATTTCATAATTGACATTAGGCTGACAAATGCACAGTGTTTCCAGATGCCCAGGATATTGTCCCCCGCTATATTCCTAAACATGCACCATATTGACCTGTTTTACATCCTCCATGTATCACCGGTTCAATTTTTACTCCGAAATCCCTTTACATTCCCTCAGCAAGGCAATCCCGATCAGAAGCCCAGTCACATTAAGCCACTTAAAATCCCCACTTCCATGCCAGAGTCCTGTGGAATAGGACAAGAGGCTTCAGGTTCGAGTCCTGGGTGAAACAATGCAGCTGTGCTAAGCAACATACTCCCCCACACATTCCTTTTACACGATATGCAAAAAATGTGAAATCCACACAAGTTTAGTGTGATATGGGAGGCAGATAAGCGAATTAAAAAGCATGGAATAACAATCCAGTGAGCGAACTGCCAAGAGTTGAGTGCACCTTCCATCCGCTCTCACTCTTCATGTTGAAGAATGCAGAATCCTAAATCCCCCAATCTCCCGTCACTTGAGGAGGAGCAAGCCGTAAATACATGCCTACTACCAGACACGCGATGACTAGTCCTCACTGTTCTCCACGCAGCAGATGCACCAGCAATTACATACTACTTATGAGATTAATAATTTTAACTGGTTTCACACCTATCATTCCTCAGTGAGGCAGGGTTAATTGCTGCCTTGCCAATAGCCGGTAACGGTGTGGCTGTGTGGCTGGGATTCAAGCATCAAGTCACAGGGCTCATGCCTGCTTCTTTACATGCATCATACTGCATGAGTTACCTGGATGCCCCAAAATCTGAAATCTGTGTTTTTTTTCCCCATAATTCTCAGTGTTGGAATTGGTATGTATTTTGATATTGGGCATGCACACACAAGCACACACTCATCCACACACGCACGCACGCACGCACCCATGCACGCACGCACACACTTAACTAAAAGCTTTCAGACACATAAATCAAGGAAAAATACTACTCGTTAAGGGAATACAAAAATATGTTTCTTTTTTATTTATGGCAGATCAGAACAGAAAAAAACAACACAAAAATGCAACTGTAGAAAAAATACAAAGCTCTCATGCGTATTTCCTGTTGTCCTACAGTTAATGAGGACAACTTAACTTATCTTCTGGTCGGAGGAACTGTTTATGTAGGAGTATGCTTTTCCCAATACTATTCGATCCCGGAGCAGTTTGAAGAAAGCATAATAGTTGCTGAAGAGGATTAATGCTAGAGAAATGGTCTGATGCCACTTTTCTGAACATATCAATGAGTAGAGCTGGTAGAATATCATTGCTCCTTCCAGTATAATGAGGATGTTTAATATCCGTAAGGGCTTGTTGAAAAAAAACTGTGGGAGAGAACAGACAGAGAGAATATTTTATTGACGAGCAGAACCAATCTGAAGCAGAAATTTCTTACAAACTAATAAATATAAAACAAAAACAAGTACTGCAGGCCATTAATACAGCAATATAAAAAAAGGCCTCGATGTTCTGACATTCTGTTCCAAGAGCAATTTCTTCCAAACCCTAATCAAAAATCCAATTATATTGACAAGAATGTGGATTTGATCAAAGATGTTTTTCTACTTAGTTCTTCATAGATGATTTCCCAAAATCTCTCAACAAATAATTCAAACACCTCTAAATACCTCTGTTGAGAAGTTTATTTTCAATTACTCTCAAGTCCTTCTGTTTTAATTTTTATGAATATGAGGACTTCTAATGAGATCCAAAATCTATTCTGTCATAGCCATTTTAGTTACTGAACCATAATTTCTTTAGATAAACCATCCGGCAGTGGTTTGACTGGAGCTCTAAGGAAACAGGCTGGATAGTGGGCCACCTGATGGACAGCATGTGAAACTGCAGTTTAACTGTTTTGTAAATCCACCGTCACTGGATATTTACAACAGCTGGGCTGGCTCAAATGCTTCCTACAGCCAGGACAGTCAGCGCGCAGGAGAGGATATTTCCACTTCCCATTCGCAGCTTCCTGAAGAATGAAGAGTGTCCAGTGACACACGCTAGCAGGGCAGGGCCCGGCTGAGGCAGGGTACTCACATAGAAGCGATAATGGGACACGTCTGACGGCACTGCTACGTTGTAGTGGCCCATGGCTTTGTACACATTCTTATTGTGCTTCACCAGGACCCCCTGCGGCCACATATACTCCTCTGTCCATCTGCAACGGAGCAAATAAACAAACACATGATGATGCAGAGTAGGGGAGCCCAAACATTTAGACCTTAAGACTGATACTGATAAATCAAAATCACCAAAACAGTTTTTCTTTGAAATTCTTCACAAATGATTGTAATGCAGTGGTCATTTAACACAGAGGGGTACGGAAAGCATGCCTGGATGACCATTATATTAGGGAAATGAATTAAACACGAAGCTACTGTCAGCAATTTCAACATCAGTACTCTTATGATTTCATTTCTGTTTAAATGAAATGGAAATAAAACAAAAATATTCATAAAAGGGAAAAATGAGGATGTCATGTGACTCATTCAGGCCCCAGTTTGGGAAGCTCAGATGAGGAGTTATTGTAGTTTAAAATAAGCTAATCCACCCCAGGGATGCAAAGTTACCAATGAGCAGTACATATGTTAGCCTTTCCAAGTCTTACTTGATGCAGGTCAATGTACTGACAGAAATCAAGTAAAACCTGAGATGACCCCAACAACTTTCAGTCAACATTGTTTATGAATCGCATCCATTTTTGCATTTTTGTGTACTGGATACATGAATAGAAGTCTTACATCATCATCTGTGTACTGCCAAGTTTTGTGACTCTATGACTAAGAAAATGTATTCAAACCATGTGTCTCAATGTAATGTAATAATACAGTGGTTTTTCTTATTTCCTGAAAAGCTGCATTTTTTTAAAAATGCAGATGTTATGTGTTCTAACTGCTATTACTAATATAAGAAATGTGCAGCTGGCTTGCTCATAACGCTCAAACACTGTTACAGTGTGTGGTCCCCCTGTCTATTACAGGGTCCAGACCACGCCAGAGTCCACAGCAGTCTGACAGGGCAAATTCTTATTTGCTATTGCATCACCCAAGGAGGAGGAGATTTGGTGGGCAGGGATGTCTGTGTCCCTACTCAACAGTGGCCCCTGCTGGTTGGTAGGGTAGCAGCAGTCTACCTTCTGTGCTAGCTCAGCCTGCGGGCTGTAGTGCACACAAGCAGCCGCTGGCGTCATCGGGTTTGGAAGACAGAGCGTGCCTGTCTGTGATCTGTGCACAGACTGACAGCAGATACTACAGCAATGGAAGGAGCAATGGCTTGTGAATCCAACTCCCCTTCCAAATTGGGGGAGAAGCAGATCTTTAAAAAAAAAATGAAACCATGACAATTCCCCCCCAAGCTGAACTGCGACCCCACCCCCCTCTCCTGTGTGTCAGAGTTATGTGACCTACATGTGCTGCAGGACGTTGGAACAGAGGGAGGGGTCCACTTTCTGCCAACAGCCCAAGTGGGCGGCCGCCTTGTGGAGCAGGTCACAGTATCGGGGGGGCAGCAGGTGTCTCATGAGCGTGACGGACGTGCTGACTGACACCAGGATGAAGAGCTCGCATGACCACCGTCTGTCCACATACTGAGTGCTCTGTGGGGAGGGGGGTGAGACACACATTAGCTCTGACTGCAAGCCTCACCTGGGACTGCAGCACACCTGCAGCACACCTTCCCACCCTGGAGGTCACCCATGTATACTGGCTTTGGAACTCAGGTTGAGTTCCCAGGCAGGGTTGTACTGTTGTACCGTTGAGCCCAGTACATAACCTGAATTGTTTTAGTAAAAATCCATCTTTACACAACAATAATGTATGTATAAGTAAGCCACATTAATTATGTCTGTTAAATGTAATATCATTTAATTTTAATAATGGCATTTGTCAGAAATATTATGACAAGAGGGTCCCCAGATCCCCAGAGTTTAAAAACATTTCTACTCTACAAGGAGCGGATTATGATAAAGCAACAGAAAACTACCTCACTAACAGAGTTTGGGTCTGTCCTATTTCACTTCAGTCAGTTAAGGAAATTAATTTAGATTCAATTCATTAATTCATTCAAAAAAAAAAAAAAACCTCAACAAATATTTTGGGTGTGTTTCAATTCAGGAACTGAACGTCAATCATTTTCCTGAGATGACGCATTTGAAATGGAATCCGCCCGACCTTGCTGCTCACCCTCAGGCTCTCGGCATAGTGCCCAAGATGCATTTTTGTGGTGAAGCAAAAAGCTCTTAAGAGTTATGGAGGCAATCTTAAAAGAGATGGAACTTGTATGGGGACACTTAGAATCCATTTCACCGTGACAGAAACTACATTGTAACATTCCAAGATCAGGAAGCACACCGAGTTTGAAACAGAATGAATCTCTTCCCTCAGGCTGCTACCCTATGGCCAAGGACAGACATAAACATTTATTCCTACTGCACTGCGTCTTATGAACTCATCTCAAGCTCACAATCTTAACCTCTCGTTCAGGAGGCCACACCCTCAAATCGTCATACCGCTGATCTGCTGCTTTCAAAATCATTATTACAAAAAAATGGCCCACTGTGAGGAAATATGGATATTGTTCATTGCCATAACTTACTTTAATAGATGCATTGTCCTAATTTATGTATTGTTAGTTATATGTTGATTCAGTACTCTCCAGTTGAAGCCAAACCCATTTTCCACAGAACTGGACAATAATGTCCTCTCAGACAGCTTGGTTTCCCTCAGAGGAAAACCTTGTGCTGTTACAGTCTAAATGTTTGTTTTTTAGTTTGTTGCATCAATTTTTTATACTTGGACATTTCGTGGATTAATTTTCACTGAAAAATTCAAGCCAGCCCTATACTGGTCAGATCCTACGACACTGTTTCTACCAACAGTTTGACACCTCTCTGAATACCCCTCCACACGGCCCTGCTAGTAAAACTCATTTCATTCCCCAAATGTTTATGAGTCACAAAGATAACCACTGTAATCTGACTGGGCCACTCTGCTAGGCCCATATACTAACATGGAAAGCCCTTTGGAAGAAAACCTGGGGTCGGTGATAGCGACAGCGCAGCAGATGTCGGGCTCTCAGGAGAGGTGGAGAAATGCACTGTGTATGACCTCATCCAGACATCGCTCACGCTGTTCCTAATCCTGCCTCTGCTACGAGGAGACCAGACTAAACAGACGTGTCCACTGCTCATGAAGCTAAGCAGCATCTATTGAGCTTTCACAAAGCTCACGTCCATGCTAGAGAATGCTGGGACACAATTAAAACAATTCATAAGTGAATGGTACTGTCAGGTGACTAGTCCAACCCTGACAAGGAACAGTAGTTCAAATCTGAGCTCTCTTTGGAGGAAAACTTCCAGGCGAGCAAATGGCCAGCATGCTTCTCTGGAGCAACAAACCCACAAACTTAATGAAACTTACAAATTTAATAATGCAGTCATTCCACAGCAATCTAAAGGCAGCCATCTATTAAGCTCTCTATCTTAAGAACCCCTATTTGATGTTACCGGTCACAGTTCAAAGTGCAGTCCCAAATAAAAAGCACAAAAAAGGAATTTAAGTTGATTACACAAAGGTCAGTGCATCAGCAGTCTCTAATCTTCCCACATGCCACAGGAATGGGTCTGTCCTTCCTGTGCACAGTTAGCCAGGGATGTAAAACATTCTGACAAACCGTGCTACAGCAAAATCCCCCAATAATTCATTGGAGTCACTGTCACACTGTCACCCGAGTCAACAAATCCAACAATGGTCTACAAGCAAAGTTCATTTTATGGGCCCTTATTTTGTTAGTCTGTCTCTTTTAAAGCATTTTATTCATTTAGTAAACGCTTGTTAAGCACGCTGTGATATTTGTGTCAAACACACGCTGGCTGCCTGCCACAAGAGGAGGCACAATGAGATTAACTTTGATAACTTTATTGCGTTACCCTTAGCCTTTTTTAGTGTAATAAAAAAAGGCTGAGGATTGACAAACTAGACAGGCACTAAGGTGATGTACTACCAATGGAAGCCAATGGCTGTGGGCATCCAGAATTAAGAATAGCCAATACTGCCCTATGGAATACAGTTACAAAAGGGAATGAATAGGGAAGGAGGGGGGGTCACTCACCTTGACAAACCATACAGGAACAAAGGCGACATAGTAAGCACTGAGCATGGAGCTCACCAGGACCTCCTTCATCCTCCAGTTGAAATCCATCTTGAGGTACTCCACCTCCTTGCGGATAAGATCCGGGGAGAGGCAGCAGGCGTGCGTGGGCATGGCCTGGACCCCGTACAGCTGGCTGGTGTGCTGCTTCCACGTCTCTTTCAGCACCGTCAGGTAGTCCCTGCCACCGCCCACCCCCACGCCGCCCACCTCCTTCGACCCAATGCTGGCAATGGGCGACAGCGGCCCCGCCCGCCGGAAGTCGCAGTTCAGCCGAAAGAAGGGGATGTACATACCAAACCTGGGGCGGGAGGCACAGGACTACAGTTCATATTTGATGTGTTTCAGCGGAGAGGTGCTGATCTAGGATCAGTTTTACAATGTTTGTATCCTTATGTTTTCCATTCTAAACTTCAAAAGAAATCTTATCCAAGATCAGCAGACCAACTCATACACACTCAGGCTTCACAGCACGTTGTCATGACATCAAAGCTCGATCAAAACACCATCCCCCGCATTCATAGGAGGAATGGAACTGGCATTGTGATGTCACAGCGACGTCATCCATACTCACGGGTAGCAGAGGAAGAGCAGGTTGAGGACGGAGTACGTCCTGAAGAGGTGAATGAGCGATCGGCAGAGACTCCAGCCCGTTAGCGTTAGCACTGCGAAGCGTGCCGTCACCAGGAAGATGGAGTGGGGGAAGGAGAGCTTGCCGCTCTGAGAGGCCTGGAGAGAGACAGAGAGGCTCACAGACATGACCTCATACATAATTGGATGCATTTAAATTCATTTGAAACGTATACAGTCATGTACACATCAACATTTCAGAGAATAAGGCTGGAGGGCATAAGGTCTCACCTCTTTGACTATTGCTGCAATCAGCCTACGAGCCAGAACAATGACGGTGAATACCAACATGTTATAGTCAATTAGGTGGAAATTCTGAAAAGAGATTTGACAACAAAAAAAAAAAAAAGGATTTGAATGAATGCTCAGAATATAACATCTTGTAATCACCTCTTGCCGTGAACTTCTCAGCTATAATCCATGAAAATCCAAAGTGTTGAAACTGGAATTTCCACATATAGAATGCTCAGAGCAGCCTACTTAAGTGTACTTTCAGACCAAAGGGAATCGCAGGTGCAGGTTGTAAATGACAACACCAAGTTCCACGCAGAGCATTTTTCCAATGACCTAATTAATTACTGAGATTCACTTTTTACAGATTTCATTCAGTAGTATTTATGACATCACTCAAGTGAACGGATAGTGTGCTTCTAAGAATAAAAGTGGTTAAAGCACTAAAAGACTAGCTGCTGATTTTTAACATGTCCAAAGCAAAACACATTCAAATTGTTTTTTGTTTTTTTTTTTGGCAGACAGTAAATAAGAGTCAGTAAATACTGACAAAAACAGGCACAACAATTTCTTTATACACCTACCAGCAACAATCCATACTGTGGATTATGTGTGTTTATTCATCTGACAGTCAGAACAGTTAGCAGCAAAGTATCTCTCATAATACCAAAATTATACATATGCTGGGGATATTGGGGTCTTTTTATGTCAGCACTAGTTGCTGACTGTGCAGAGCTTCATTCTGAAACACATTAACGAGTTAAATAAAATAGTCCATGCCCAAATTTGGAAATTCATGTCAGTATCGGCATTCATGGCCATAAAACACTACAGACCAGTCTGTCTATCAACAGAGAAGTTGAAAAGATTTTTATTACTTAATGTCACTATAAAAGAGCCATCATGAAAACATTCCTATGTGCACCTGTTGGTTGATAGCGGTTCATGAACTCTCATTAATTAAACTCCAAATTCCCTAGTTTTCTTAATGAGTATGACTTCAGGCCTTCGCTTATAGCATTTATATCAGTCAGACACATTTCAGAGCAGCTACCCTCAAAACAGGAACTGTCACACACCCTCAGGCAACTTTCAACAGAGATAGGAAGCAGGCAAAGCCAGACACATCATTCAGGAAGTAAAATTGCTTTTCCCTTTTTAGAATATGGGTTCATTTTCATACATCATCTCAGAATAAGAATGGGGTTGTAGGATCATGTTTTTGCCCAGCCATGTCGATTATGAGCCAGACAGCAATATAGATCCTAGATCAGAACCACTACTATGAGATTCTTCATGAATGTGATGGAAGTTTTCATGAATGTGGCCCTGATAAATTTGTCATGACTAATTTATCCCCAACCCCACCCCCCCACCTGACCAAAAACTAGCTGGTATAGAGGTCCATCTCTGATGACATCACCTAACTCACCAGTGAGGTGTGTGATGGGGGGTGGGAAGGGGGGTACCACCACACGGTCTTGTAGATGTTGACATAGTGGACGAAGAGGGCGATGAGCTGGCAGAAGAAGAGGTGGAGCTCGAACAGAACGTTACAGTCCATGGAGAGGTCGGGGATCTTACAGTGCTTCAGGGGGACCACTGTTTGGGCTGCTAGGGGAGGGCTGGAGATCCCGGTACCAGATCCGCTCCTGGAAACACACACACACGCACAGACACACAGACACACACACACACACACACACACACACACACACACACACACACAGACACACAGACACACGCACACACGCACACACATGTTTAAGGTTGATCATCACTAACTTTTTAGCAATACAGAGCTTTGAAAAAAGAAAGTTTTTTCAATCATTCAGTATAAATTTCAAACATTTTCCATCCTGATCAAGCAGTTCCAAAATCCAATCACCTTTACAGTCTTCAAAATACCAATTAAAACATTAAGTGCTTTAAAGCTGTAAAAGATTAGGGGAATCTTGATTGGCTGAACTGCATTAGGACACACAGTTCTGAGGCTGCTGATTGGCTGGAGGTCTGTGCTCTGGACTTAAGCAGGGTTGATGTGGACGTAGCCCATGGGCTTAGATGCAACGGTGACAGAGGATAACAGAATTAAACCTTCTCAGACTGCGCTGAACTTTGCAGGTTAGAGCAAAGCGCTAAAGCGTTCCAGCATTCAAAGTGAAGGCAAAACTACAAAGCCAGAGAAGCGGATCGCTTCTGTCTCAAGTGACACTCCAGTGACACTAAGACGCTACAGGCTGTCATATCACTGCATACATATGTCATTCACAACATTCAACATGCCCCCTCATGGCCATGATGCCTTTAATAAATGTGGAAAATGGAATCATGGCACTCACCCCCCTCTGAAGATTAATCCTGACACACAGGACACAGTATCCCTGACAGAACCCTGATATACTGTACATACATAAATGCTAATTTAAAATACATGCTCTTGAAATAACGCCCATCCCCTCAGTGCACAATGAGATGAAGTCAACCCCTTTTTTCTACGGCAATGCTGTAGGCAATTATGCACTACCCTGTAGAGCTGCTGCGCTACAGCCATCAACACCACAGTCAAGAGTCCATACCAGATACTGCAGTGCATATCCATAATCTGAAACATGGTGTCAGCAGAATGAGATAACCAGCAACATCCTGTTAGCCCTTCTGTGAGGCTGAATATTGTTCACAGCTACCATCTTGATATGAGCCTGACAGTTTATTTCCACTCCAACAGCAAGGGATGCACTAAACTAATGAAACAACCATCAGCTGTCACTTCTGACCAATCATAAAGATTAGGGCAAGGAGCTAAACCAATCACATCCAATTTGAGGAACCTGCAGTAACCAATCCAATTGCAGGAAGCCTGTGCCAGGAAAGTAAACAAAGATATCCAGATGTGAGACAAAAGGTTGGAAATCTGGACTACTGCTGATTCAGACTTTTAGTTGAAATATCACATCAGTTCTTTTATTGACTGAAACCGTGAAGGACAGAGGTTGATTGCAACATGCATAGCTGGAGTTCAAACATCAGCTTTAAACCACAAAACCACATTAGAACTGGAACAGCTAGCTCCTATCTCACAGTTCATTAGCAGCTGTTCCAGTGCTGATGAAGTTCTGTGGTCTTGTGGTTTAATGCTAACATTTACACTCCATTTACATACATCGCAGTTGAACTTGGGAGCAAAAGTATGATTCCGTGATCGCGCCCTCACCTGGTCCGTGACCGTACCCCTGTCACTGGGGAGCTGGTGGAGTGGTTGCCGTTGCCGACCGAGCCCGGTTCGCTGCTTAGAGGAGACCTGCAGTACGAGGTCCGATTGGCCCCTCTTCGTCCCCCTGCCATTACAGACACGTCCACTGCTCTTCACCTGTGTGTGTGCGTGCGCGTTTCCCTCCCTGCCCGTTACACCTGTAACACCTGAGGAGAAAAAAGGGAGGCATGGAACATCGGTCCCCATAAGCATGCATTTATATTTCAGCAGACAATCTATTCCACAGCAAATCCCACAGCTTCCACTTCTACACACTCTCTACAGACACAGCTGGATGCTGACTTAAGTGATTGAGGTAGTGTTAAGTAGCTATAGCGTAAAACAGCAGTGCCTTAAATGGGAAGTAAACATTTGACCATTGCATCAAAAGCCCAGTTCCTAACCATTACACTACGTTTCAGTCCTACCACACCGCTGGGCTCAATTTCACACAAGCATGCGGACCATGCCCTTTCACTTCTGATCACAGCATCGATCAATATATGGACCAATATTAGCCACCGTTACTGATGTCGAATGCTAACACACTGGATGACAGAGTGGATGGTTGAGTGTAAGGGGACGAGGAACGCTTTCTAGCGAGACAAAGTTCAAACATCGAGGTACCCAAAGCAGCAGTGGCGCAATTTACAAACGATTTTATATAAAATAAAATCACTAGCATGACCACTGCAATAAAAAGCATCATTTCAGTTTCATTTTCACCCTCTTTTCACACATGTAGCCGGAACAGCTGACACTGCTAGTTTCACACCGCGCTGCTAAAAAGGGACCGTCTTTGCTTTATGGTGATAGATTTTAACCACGGGTTGCCTTGGTAGACATGGAGACAATCACATTAGCAAGATATCAATACCTTTTTTTATAGTCGAAGGCCCTCAAGGATCACATGACTGAAGCATAAACTTATTGAGCTGCACTCTGCTAAGGACAGTCCTGTCCCAGAGCTGCCTTACACTTTCCCCACACTGTGCACTCCAGGCTCTCCTCCCTTGTAAGGCAGTAACTATGAACTTGTCGAGTGTCCCACTCTCATACAGTACAAACTGAATATGGGGGATGTTCTTTCCTGACAAACCAATGGTCAGTCACTACTTCTGATGATTTTGTGCCTCGTGTAGGCAGAACACTGACTGGAGTCAAAGGTTCCAATGTGGAACATTCTCTGACGATGTGCCAGCCCTGTTCCATCACACCAAATCAACCATCACAAGTCAGCTGTTCACCAATCAGACTGCAGAAAAACTGGACCAGACACATTTACTTAACTATCTATACCCTCTATCAGAACTCAGAAGGGGAGGGGTCTGCAGGGGGGAGGTGGAGTAAAGTTGGGGTTTAGAACCTTAGAGCCATCACTGGTCAGTGTCTAGGACCGGCTCTGCAAAGCAAGCCCAGAAACACTGGCACAGAAAAATGGCACCAGGCAAAAGTCTCACCAGCACATCATGATAACATTGACCACTTCCACTCAGCACAGCTTATTACAAAATATTCAACAGATGTCGGATTCACAAATCAGACTTATTTAGAGAGCTCGGACAGCTATCATATGACTTCATTAACACCACATCACAACATAAGCACAGACTCAGAGCAGAGGAGCGTATACAGTGATGATAAAGGGTTGCAGAAGCATTCAGCACTTTGTTCATCTGTCAACGTTACACATCAGTGCTGTTTATGGCACATTTTGATGCAAATAAAAATGCAAATCGGTTATCATCTGACCAGAAGATTTCCTGCACACCTAAATCTTCCGTCAAGTTTAGGTGCAAGTCCTACCAGGGGTTTGGAGAGGAAAAAACCACAGTGTGCTCTCAGGGGAAAAAGTGCATGGCTGTGTGCGCAAGAGGAGCCCAAGCCACATCAAGCATGGTGATTTCAGAATATATCTGATTTTTAAAACCACTCTCAATTTACTATACAGTGCACTATAGAGGGAGTTATGTATACACTGGCGTATAAGGGTGACTGGCCTATATAGCGAATAGGGAGTGATTTCGGACACAGCAAATAGTTGGTTGATGACCACGTGGGATAACAGGTGATTCGGCAGTTGACGACCGCAGGGGTAAACAGGTGAATGTGGTTCTATCCAATCAACCACTAAGTACTTAAATACCTGCGGCTTTAATAGTCCAAGGCAGCTTTGGCTAAAAAATTCGTCTCCCCGAAAGGCACTTGGGAGGAGCTGTACTTGTTTAAGTTTCGTTCTTAGATGCAAATCGACTGCGGGACTACTCGATTTGGACAAACAGTGCAACTCAGGTGTAATCAGTTCCACGGACTCCTCCAAGACAAAAAAATTGCTTTAACGTTACAATTTCTTGCAATGGCCTTCAGTTAAAATGTATTACAATTCTGCCGAGTTACCACAAGACAAGGATGATATCTTGGTCGTGGGGGTCTTCATAATGCCAATCTAGCTATGAACCACTACTATAATCCTATGTAGCAACTAGTACGTTTATGCTATTAGAACACAGAAGTGCAGATACAGCCAGCGAGCGTACATAGCAGGAAGTTGCGGAAGTGTTTACTTGAATTGCTGAAAACCCGTAGCACTGTGAAATTCACTATCTGGGCTTTAAAACTTGTCAATATGGCCGAATAATTTCACTTTACAACGTTGGTACATTGCGCGTTAATGCATGGTCTCTAACTACAGATCTGTCATTAGCATAAGAATGCTGAAGCTATTTCTGCCCAAGTCAAGGCCAAAAAGTTGTAAACCACTTCCCTGCCATGTAGTGAACCAACTTTCGACCACAACAACGTTAATATAGTTACAAAAGATTAATTAATCACATGAGAAAAGGATCGCTCATTAGCCAGCAACTTACTGGTGCATAATGCAGATCAACCCCCAAAACTGGTTTGTTTGCTATCTATCTACATAGCTGACCATTTTGTTGGTTTGCCAAGTTGAGTAAATGAAAGTCAAACACTGCCGTTCTACTTAGCATGCTAACAAAACAACTTACGACCTAACGTTAAGTAGTCTGCTAGCTGGTTAGCTAAACAAATCGTCAGAAGTGAGTTATTTGAATATTATGTAATTCTAGCGTTCAGAAAATTGACACACGAGACGTCAAGCACAATTTGTATTAGCATGACATTCAGGGCATTAAAAGCGAAACCCAGTGTTGCATCAAGTGTAATAAACAAGGTCTGCACATTCTGCTGAATGCACATTGCAAGGCGTCCATAAATGAACCGTTCCGCCAAGACTGCAATACACATGCGTTAAACACAAAGACTGCGGCCTACCATAACATAGCGACACTGTGAAGCTGCTCAATGCGATAATGCCCCAAAATTTGACAAAAAGAATATGCTTACCGGCCTTCTGCCAGAGATTTTATTTCGGACAATGCGGCGACTTAATTATTTGGGGAAATTAGCAGTCTGAGTTGGCAAGTTAATAATTTATTGTAAAGACTGTGCCTTTTCCAATGAAGTATAGCAGGATTTTCATTGTGCATTAGATAGGCAGCCAGCAGGTTTGCTGTTGTTTCGTTTGCTGGACGGGGCGCGGACGTGTTTGAGAACACGAGGGAGCGGAGGCTGTTTTTCTTTTTTTTATTTAAAGAGACAATCCTTGCTGTAGATATAGATAGAGTAGAATGGACTCTTTCATAACAAACAGACGAACCAGCACATGCCATGCGTTCAGCTTGAATAGAAATGTCTTCTATTCTGTACTGACTTTGACGTTTTGATTCTAGAACGCCAACATGGCTTGCACCTGAATCGAACACATTAAGGTCTCAGAGAATGATAAGAATTAAACTGGAAAAAATGGGCTACTTCTCTCTTTGATCGTCCATGTCCAATTACTGTCACATGGCGGGATTCCTCCCTTCAAAGCAGTGGACTTACGTCAGCTATTTCTTTGACACATGATTTTATCACTCTTCCTGTCGAAGTATTCATGGCTGATTGAATTAATCTTGAGCTATAACATCATTAAAAGGTAAAACACTCGTGAATGTAATTCCTAAAATTTGGGAACTTCACTGCACCGCAGTGGTGGTGCTGGTGGGTTGCGATTTTGTTGCCACCACTTCAATTATTCTTCAATACTTTGGAGATGCATGTGCGATGACACTTAAGGCAGTTTGGGTTAAGCGATTGAATTCAATGCAAGTGGCAAATTCCAAATTACTGTATGTGTAAACATCTACTTCCATTAACATTTATGTGTTTTGTATTTGGAAGAGGGCACATAGGTATGCAGACAAAAAAAATCTAAATGTTCATTAGTAACAAATAAGACATTTTAAAATTTTCAAACAAAATGGACTGTAGGCCCACACACTCATATCTCCTTTATATCATGTAGCATTTGTGCAACTTGGTTCATTTTTTTAACCTTCAATTTTGTCAAGGTAAGGTAGAAAATGTAGAAAATGACCATTTAAACATGAATGATATTGTTTGCCTTGTTTGTGTTTAAGTATTGCCAAATAGTTCAATTTCTGTGGAACTCGCATAATTAACTGTAGTTAGCTGTGGTATGGTATGGTATTAGTTCATATTTGTTGAGTAAATGACTTATGTTTTGCAATATGGAAACAATATGGACAATATGCCAATCCCTTTTTTACAACTAGCTCAATCTTTTTGGGTTGTTTTTGGTATGAAGCACAGCGTTACTATAGAAACGTGACATCATTCTGTTCCTCAAGACCATGACCTGCTTCAGCATGCAGCTCAGTATTTCAATAAAAGTGGATATCGATCTGGATTTAAAGGTCCACTTGAATCATCTTGAAGTTTTTCAAATCTAAAAAAACTATCTCAAAACTGATGGAGCTCCCATGCTACCATTAACTCACTGATTTGAACCAATCATTGTGCTTTTCTGTGATGAGCCAAACCAATTGGTTGGTCAGAAAGCAAGTTAGTGATTGACAGGTTATTGTAGCTGCAACCATTCTTGACTGAATGAAATGCTGTGAGTCAAGACATCTCATTCACACATTCCTTTTTTTTGGGTTCCCTGTTTTTCCTCCCAGTTCGGAATGCTTTGTTATAATCGTGGCTCACACTGCATAGGCTGTAAGATCATTTATCAACTTAGCTCAGCAGACAGCTTCTTTTCCACCCTGCAAACTGCTGTGTAAATGCTGGTCTGTAGTACAGGAGGAGTTAGTTTTTGTCCACTAAGGCAGCAGCATGACCTGCACCACAAGAAGCCAGGAGGAACTACCCTCCCAAATCAGACGATAGAACTCGTAAGTGAACAAAATGTGAAAGCTTGGGGGGTGTCTGTAAAAGACTGTTAATTTCACTGCGCCATTCTGTTTTCAAAGCAAATTGCCACATACCTTTAGTGACACATGAAATTAAAACATATTTTGTGCGATGGGGAGGGGGTAAATGCTACACACTGACATCCAACACCCAATTTTTGTGAGCCATGTAGATTCTGTAACTTTATTATCTGTCCGCTTGGGATTCAGTCAGCAGTGGTGTCCTTATTTCGTTACAACTTCCCAGAGACCGGTGCTGATAACTTTGGTGACCACGGTCTTCTTGCATAAGGAGTACATTAAGTATCTCTCACTCACGTCCATACAAGCTAAACTTGTGGATTGTGGTGTGAGAATAAGTGGCCGTTTAACAGTGTATTGCTTTAGTTCAGAGAGACGCTCATGCTTGTCTGCACTCTCCTGGATCGACAGCAGAGTTTGTAGCAAGAAACAGGGATTGAGTCTGGGCTTTCCTAAGTTGATCAAAAAAAAAAAAAAAAAGTAGAAAAAATAAAAGAAAATAACCTCTCTGTTGGTAGTAAGTATCCACAGATACACTGCCTCAGGTTGTGTGCTGTGGATGTTCCCTTTCTATCGCTGAGGCGTGGGCTGGATTGAATTGAATGACACTGCAAAGCAACGGAGCGATCCCCAAAATCAAGCGCCAACAACATGGCTAACCTCAGGCTTCCTCTTCATCTCCTGTGTTGTTTCTGCGCTCTCGTTCTCCTGGGCCACACGCTGTGGAGATTCCATTTCCTCTTCCTCCCCTGCTTTCCTGCTCTCAGATCTGCTCGTGGCAGCACAGCTTGTCAGGATCACAGCTTCTCACTTCAGCGTGCAACAGCTTTGCTCAACTTCCACCAGTATGCCTTTGCTAAAATACCAATGGTCAGTAAGTACCTCTGATGTATCAAAAGAGTCGGGGTTTGGTTATGGGACATGACAATCCATCTGAGCTAAATGAAACTCACTGTTTTAAAACAGGTATGATAGACAAAGGATTTACACATACGACACTTATACTGACTGTGTGAAGAGTCAGGTGAAGTTCAGATGAAGAAAAGAAAGGAAAGATTTAGAAACAAGAATAAAAAAAGAAAAAAAACAGCAACTAAGAGCTTTGTAAACAAAAGGAAATTAAAACCATTACAAATGAGTCTGTCTGAAAACATGGATTTTATCTTTCAACGTAATTGAACCAATTAAGGCAAAAGTAAGTGGTTGGAATGAAAACCATGATACAGACAGTCCTCTATGGTACTGGGTTTGAGACCACAAGGCACTGAGAAATGTATCCTGCTGTTAAGCATCCCCTGGCATGATGTATCTTGAGTGACAAATTGAAGAACATAGCCCATGGTAGGGTACTGACAGGACCGCAAGGGAACGCAACACTCGGTCTCCTTGCAATATTAAGTGTGACCACTAGTGGCCGCCAAAAACAACACCAACAACAACAAAAAAATTTGTCGCCCAGTCTGAATTTGCTGAAGAATCGCATTATGCACGGCAGACAGGTTCTGCCCGGAGCCGTCTCCTGACGGCGACTCTCCAGAGATGCGAAGCGCTTCCCAAAGGGAGGGCCTTTGGCCCAGCCAGATGTTTTCTCCACAGGCATGACAAAGAGGCAGAACAGAAGGCTGGTGTGCAGATGCCGCTCCTAATTAACCTCCACAGCAGAGCGCAGCGTCAGGACAGCAGACGATGGGCATGCACACCCGAGCACAGGGATTCAGCGGCTCATGGAAGACTACTCGAGTCAAAAGGCAGAATGAAACCTTTACTCTAACAAGGACCACAGTGGAAATAAGTCCAGAAACTTTCTTTGTGTTATCCTTGATATTGTAGAGGAACCGGTCACACTTGCCACTGTATTCACAACTGCTTTTTAAAGGCATAAACTAAACTAAACTGTGATGGCAAAGTCATCCAAATGTTGCGCTATTAAAGCCAAGCTTCAATACAGTGATAACATAGTATGGCTAGTGCAACATCTACAAAGTACATGCATGTCGGCTCCAGTTTAAAACCCTTGCTTATCCAAGGTTGTAGAAACAAAATATTCACAAATCTGTGTGAAACAAATGGTGATTTTTTAGGCAACCATGACAGAATGAACTGATTTCATTTCTATTGTGGTAATCATAGGATGTATCATACGAATTAATGATCAGGATGATGTCTACATGACTCAAGTGAAAGTCATGATACCTTATTATTCATGTTAACATTTTAATATTACTGTGTATGTACATTTAGTCACATGCATGCAAATGCATTTCGCTACATTTTGGATCAATGGGTTTGTGTTCCAAGATCAACTCCTTTTTGCTGGAGAAACTTTACTCAATCTACTCTGGAACTGAATTTAAAATCAGGTCATGTCACTAAGCTGCGATGTTGTATCGTTTTTAGTAGTGATTGGCAATGACACATGTTTTGTATTTTTCTCACTTAAAGTCTTTACGTTGCTGAAAGTGAAACCACAATCAAAGATCAAAAGCTAAATCTCATCTATCAAAATGCTGATCTCTCAGATCTATCGTGCAGTGCGATGACAAGTACACTCCAAAGTCAGAGTTACAAGAGCTTGTGGCTGCTTCATTCCCCTTCAGTTTACTGCAGAGAGGTGCAAATGCATCGAACCGCTTGCCAGATCATGTGTTAAAAGCAGAGACCCTTATAGTGTGTTTTACTTCAGAATTAACGCAGTGCAGGACACTCTCTAGACCAGCAGCCTTAACTGCTGGTCCCGGAGGGCCTAAGATATGCAGATTTTTGCTGTTACTCAGCTCTGAAAGGCCACATAAAACAGTTGATCACATGGTTAACCCACCTCATCTAGTTTCCTGGGTTTGAGCTGGGTTTGGAATTTCAGGGTTAAAGACAACTAATCCCAGCATGCAATGGGGCCTTTCAGGACCAGTAACGTAGACCACTGATCTAGACATTAGATAAATGACAAGCTGAGATAGGCTAAATGGTTTATTCTGATAATATTTTTTTTAAAGGAATGATTGTCAATCTTTTGACTCGTTACAATTTTTTTCTGCTGTTATTTCTCACTTCCTGTTTTTTTTTCTTTTGGAAATGGTGTTGCACAGTGATTCATGTCCCAAAATCGATGTCAGTGAAAGTATGACAATTTTGGCTGTAAAACTCATTACCAATCAGCTTCAGCTGTGGATAGCTGTAGGTAATTAACAGTGTTGTGCATCCATTTCTGATGCCTGTCTCCTGGCACAGCTTGAGCAATATATGTTGAGTGTTGAGGCAGATTTTTAAAGACAGGCAATTTGCCCAAGCAAGTTATTTGCTGAAATATATTTTTGGCATTTTTTTAATACATACATATATATATATATAAAGTACTATGTGACAACTTTGCAAATTGGAGGGGGTGGGGTCGATTCAGTGGAAAAGCAAGGCAAAACTTGCGGTCGTCCCCCAGAAAGTGGGGACTTCTGTTGAATCTACAGAGGGAATGCAGAGATAATTCTTTCAGCCCAGTGACTTTAATATTAGAAAACCGGAGCACACTTCAAAGTTCTTCAGAAGTGTGATCTCAGAACGTTGGGAGAGCACGTCATGGGGATATATCAGATCTAAATCCCCCCGACCCCCCTCTTTCTCTTACCGCAAACCCTTTTTTTCTCATCTTGAAGGCTGCCAGACAGTAATGCTGTGGGGTTAATGGCTTTCTTCCTTAAGCTTGCTTTGGGTCCCTGTTTCCTCGCAGCATTTTGCTGGATTTGTACTTTCTCGGCCGCGTATAATCCCTCACTTTGGCAGTAGTCTCCGGAATCGGTCGCGTCTGGCTAATCGGCGTGATTGACAGCGCTCTATCGTTGCCAGGAAATGACTGTGAGCCGTTCTCGTCCCCTTCCTCGAGCCGCCGCTGAGCAGAGCATATCGCGCGCGGCTCAACCATTTGTCAAGTTCCGCTGCAGTTTGTGCTAATGTTCCTGCATAAAATATGGAAAGGATTAAAAACGAACAGTAAACGATAATGGTTTCACTTGACGTTTCCAAAGCAAGTCAGACATACTACCTGTATTTCTAACAACAACAACAACAAAACAACAACAACATCACATGAGGTAGTAGTCATATTGATATGATTTCAATGATTTTTTTATATCACGATGAAGATACTGCATGCCGGATATTACTATATATATTTACAGCAAATGACTGCATATTCATTTCACATCCACGTTCATCACAGTAAGGTGCGGAACTGTCACTGTTATGGAATAACTGCAGTGTTTTAAAACTCACACGATAAGTTTTAGTTTCTTTAATAAACTACAACTAACATTTATACATTTAGCAGATGCTTTTACCCAGAGCTACTTAAAAAGTGTACATGCCTATGCACCATCCAGTTATACGGCTGGATATTTACAGAAGCAATTTTGGATTAAGTACCTTGCTTGAGGGCTCAACAGTGGTGTTTCACCTGGGAATCAATCCCACCACTCCTGAGTAAGAAGAGCAGCTGTTTACCCATTATACTACATTGCTGCTCCACCATTTTATTACTGAATGAGAAAACATGATATGTATTGTGTCATTTATAGCGCGAGATTTCCAAGGCTCACCAGACTCATTCCTGGGAATCTGGCAGACTACTCTTGTCCTACTTCCTTCAAAAAAACCAGCGGACAGTTACTATATTTGACTAATTACAATTTTGTGTCAGTGGGATTCAGATATGGAACACATATCCACAGCAAGAAAATCTCTTGTGGTGGCTCTTTTATCATAAATACAGACATATTTTTCTGGTTAAACAAAACACACTCTCAAAATCCATCAAATCTGATGGCACCAATAAGCTTGCCGGCAACCTATGACAAAATATCAATGCACGTTTTCCAGCTGCTCTATCAGAGACAGAGTGCCTGAACTCCAGACTTTGACATCCTTTCCTGTACCTGAAAAACAAGGGTGTGATGTCCCATGATCCTTTGCACCGCAGTGAGCTTGCATTAGGAGAAGGTTTGTGTTTACTCCCTACCTTGTTTGAAGGCACTCTGTGTGGGACGGCCTCACCAAACTTTTATAGTGCATGTCTATGATCCCGATGTGTAATAAATACCACGCTGCATTCTGTGGAACAGCACAGCAAGAACAGAGTAGGGTATACGCTGGAATCTACAGTTATATTAAGATTTAAGTGAGACTTTTTCTGGAGTTGAGCAGAATTTTACTACAATGCCACATTTACCAGAAACAGTGATAAATCAGATACAACAATTAATAGTATACTTCAGAACTAATTTGCTTCAAAAATGTAAAACTGGTCTGCTCTTCTGTAGGGTGAAACAGTAAGAGATTTTTTTTTAGTTTATTCTATTAAAACTTTGGAGGGACAGATGATACCATGAACTTATTATGAATTTATAAACTGCAATGTTTTTTGTTGTCATTTTTGTAAGTGTACGATGGGAATTGTGTGGAAAAGAAGTGCTTGTGACTTTGGGACCCTGTGGAAGCCTTGAAAATTCCTCCCCATTCTGTCCACTGCACACAAATTGAACATGACACAATAACGAAAGCGGTGCATCTGCTGCCAATTTGCCCCCAAGCAAGAGGCACTGAATTACTCTACAGGAGAACGGTTTAATATCCCTCCTCCTCTCTCCCCAGACTGCAGTTTAACTGAGGAGTATAAATAAAGACGGCCACTAGGGGGCAACGTTGCCTAAGCAGGATGATCCACTCGGACAAGCTAAGCACAGATGGCCAGTACAAGGACAGGAGCTCGCAAATTCGTAACAGCGGTGACTTACGGCACGTTAAAAACCAGATGCAGACGTAAGACTCAGGTCAGACGAAGACAGACCCAGATGCTTTCCTGTTGGGTGAGAGATGAGTGCTTGAGAGAAGGAGTTGCTGTAGTTGTCCATTTAAGAGAATCAGGGGAAACGTATTGATTTATGCATTGCACCCAAGCTTGTCATTACATGTTGCCTGAACAGCAGGCTGAATTGAGAAGTAAACTACTGGAGAGCAGGAAATACTCCTTCTTGTAGATTTGAACTCTTTGTTGAGAATTGGTAGGAGAATGAGGCTTCTTGGAAATCAAAATTATGCAACCAAACGCTATCAGAGGATCACTGGTTTCAACCAATGGTTTTGCTTGGTTGTGGAGAACAGTTCTGACCGGTTCAAACTGGTCAGTGAAAGACCTGCTCCTGTAGATCCACCCATTTTGGAACACATAGTAAATCAGTCCTCCATCATTACTGTTCTATGTATTAACATCAGCTGATGTCAAATGCACTTCAGGTGATTAAAGGTGATTAACACACGTTAGTTGGGGCCCTGCAGGTGGCTGACAGAGTGAAAAGGCCGATTTGAGGTTCAGAAGTGTGTCCTACAGCTGGGTGTTTGAGTCCCACCTGGACCATTATCTGCCATAGGTGGAGGTGTACATAGACAAGGCCTTCAGACCAGTTTAAAATCCAAAATAAAATACTCAGTGTCATCGCTCCCGAGTGGCCTCTACTGGCCAGACAACTGTCTGTAAGAGTTGTGAGCTTTTTATATGTTGACTTCATGTTCCTCTGACAGAATAGTAAATATGAGACTGGTGCAGTGAGACAGGAAACAAGGGCTGGTGACCATGTGATACAGGGTAATCATCTTTCTGTTACACACCCCTGAGCCATTCTAAATGATTGATTCTTAGTGACCTTCAGAGATAAAGGTCGCAGAATTCAGACCTCATTTCCTGTCCCCCTCGCCCAGCACCACACGGTGATATTATTGTGCTTCTGACATGAAGAGGGAAGGTAGAGAAACCCAGGAAGCGGAGACAGATAGGCATGGGATTTCATTTGAGAGGGCGCACAGACTTCAGGGCTGAGAGTCATCTGGAGCGCGCTCAGTGCGACCGGAGGAACTGAGAGATTGCATTTAAGTTGGGGGGGCCAGGTGATTTTTATGGAAAAGTGGGAGTTATGCAACAAATTATACAGTGGGGAGAGGCAATATGAGGGATGTGCAATGACTTCTCAGAACATTCTGGTCTTCTGTCGGTCTCATAACTAGGAGGCACAGGATTTTCTGGTAAGAGCTTCTTTTTATATTACAAAAATTAAATTACATTCCGGCAAGGGCCAGATTTCTACCATCCCTCACAGGTGGATTGCAGGCTCATGTGCATTTGTGCATTGATGTGTGTTTGTGTGTGTGTGTGTCTGTGTGTGTTACAGAGCGAGAGTGTGTGTGTGTATGTGTGTGTGTGTTACAGAGCGAGAGTGTGTGTGTCTGTGTGTGTGTGTGAGTGTGTGTTACAGAGTGAGTGTGTGTGTGTGTGTGTGTGTGTGTGTTACAGAGCAAGAGTGTGTGTGTGTGTGTGTGTGTGTTACAGAGCAAGAGTGTGTGTGTGTGTGTGTGTGTGTTACAGAGTGAGTGTGTCTTTGTGTGTGTTTGTGTGTGTGTTACAGAGCAAGAGTGTGTGTGTGTGTGTTATGTGTGTGTGTGTTATAGAGTGAGAGTGTGTGTGTCTGTGTGTGAGTGTGTGTTACAGAGTGAGAGTGTGTGTGTGTGTTATAGAACGAGAGTGTCTGTGTGTGTGTGTGTGTTAGTGTGTGTTACAGAGTAAGAGTGTGAATGTGTGTGTGTGTTACAGAGCTGAGATGTGTGAGTGTGTGTGTGTGTGTTACAGAGCGAGAGTGTCTGTGTGTGTGTTACAGAGCGAGAGTGTGTGTGTGTGTGTGAGTGTGTGTTACAGAGTGAGAGTGTGAGTGTGTGTTGTGTGTTACAGAGCGAGAGTGTGTGTGTTTGTGTATGTGTTGGTTTATCTATGTGCTTACATATGTGTATATGCACTCACATGTGTACTCATGTATTCACATATCCAAAATGGCATATGTGAAAGAGCCTGTATACTGACAGAAGATGAAAAAAGCACCAGGTCCCACTTTCTCTGACTGGGATTCTGGATGTCTATATTTATTATCACTTAATCTCCTGTAATCCATCATATTAAGGTGAATTCAGCTCATAATCACTCTAAATGTTACATATAATCCAGCGCTGCACAGTGGAGACTCCCTTCCTCAAATATACTAATTCCCCAACCTTCATCTCACACAGGCACAGACACACAGATGTTGAATCACAGGTAGGTACACACACACACACACACACACACACACACACACACACACACACACACACATATAGGTGTGCCTACACATACACACACACACACACACACATACATGTACATACACATACTGTATACAAATACATGCATGAGAGAAAACACACATGCATGTTGACCCACACTCACACAAATGCATAAACACATGCACATACAAGCCAGTAAAGCTGGAAGTCCACCAGCCCACGGCTCCCGAGAAAAGCGTACGAGCCATGACTGTGAACTGCAGCATATGTAAAAATGTTTTACATATCAGCATGTGATAAGGCTTATTGGCCTCACACCGTGCCACACAATGGGCTGCGGGTTTCCATAGCGATCGAACCCCGCCACAGACTCACAAACACGGGCGTGGAAAGAGTGCCTGCTTAGCATGCAGTGTTATGAAAGGAGGGAATGCGGGTGAAGAGTCGAAGGGTTAATTGCCCAGAAGTCAGAGAACGATCTCATACTCTCAGACCAGAGCTGAGAACTGCATTCATTTTACAACACTGAGGCGGCCTCTGAACTCAGCCGCCGCCGCTGCTGCTGCCGCCTCAGCTTCAGAGGTCTTATAAAGGAATAAGTTTGTGTGTGGGAGGATGGGGTGTTTACAGTACACATGTTTACATATGTATGTATGCATGTGATCATCCTGGCATGTGTTTGTGAGAATGTTTGTGTGCCTTTGTGTCTGTGTGTGTAATATACTGTATATACATATGCATACATATATGTATGTAGGTGTGTATATGTGTTTGTGTGTGCATGTGTATGCTTGTGAGTGTGGTTAAATATGTGTGTGTATGTGTATATATTATGTGTTTTATGCGTGTGGTTTTGTGTATGCTGTGTAAGGTATGTGTGCATATGTATGTGTGTGTATACCTTTTGTGTGTGCATGTTTGTTTGTATGTATGTGTGTGTATGTGTGTGTGCGAGCCCTTTTTGTCTCACAGCCAAAACCTCTGACTTATGGTTCAGTGCATGAGGCCCTTGAACTGGCTGACTCCAGAGCCATCACCGTCTCCTCTTAGCGCAGCGGCGTTGGCGGAGGTCTCTGCATACAACATGAAGTGGTAAACGTGGTGTTGTGGGGGGGTCAGGCAGCGGGAGGACAGACCGCGTAGCTCGGGGTCCTCTTCTAACAGTGAGTGACTGCACTCGGGAGGCCGTGTAATTGCCCGCTCTTCCGTTCTAATACCCCACTGTCTTCTGTTTCCCCTGACAGTGGCCGCGGGCTCCGGCGTTTTTCTTCTCCCCGTGTTAAACATTTGTTTGTTTTTGTCAACAGTGTGTTTCCCTCCCCCAACCCCCCCTTCCTGCCTCCTCCCTCCCCTCTCCTCATCCCTACACTAATGGCAGTTTGTAATTACGTTAATTTATGGGCTGTGATCTCTTTTTCATTATTATTAGTATTCTTTTTGGAGTCACAATTATTGCTGTTATTCTCTGGAGAACCCCCCACCCCCGTCCTTATTCCACCCCCCACCCCCACCCCCACCCCACCCCTTACTTTGACTTAGCTTTCATGGTTGTTTGGGAAGAGTTTTCTTTCCTCCCTCTAATCTGTGAACGTTTGTAACGAGACTGGAATTAATTAATTCAGACAGCAGTTTTAAAGACAAAAAAATACTGCCTGCAGCTTGAAGGAGATACAAAAAAGGAAAAAAAATAAGATGCTAATATGCAATAATATTCAGCTCCTCCAACTGCTGCACCCACACCTATGACCGGATCTCACTGCCTCTGCTATTGCCTCAGCGACTGTTGTACTGCTGTACTGCTGTCATCACCTTGGCTACCTCCCTCACTGCTTTTCAGTGATTGGTGAATTCTATGATCATGCTGACTGATGGTTAGGATTCCGGAATAGATCAATCTGATATTGAGGCTGGGGGGGGGGGGTTCATGTCAGCAATCAAAAAGCTTAAAACAAACAATTCACAAATCATTCTCTCTCTCTCTCTCTCTCTCTCTCTGTCACACACACACAAACACACATACACACGCACACACACACTCACACTCATATACTCACGCATATGCACGTGCGCGCACACACACACTCACACTCACACTCATACACATGCGCATGCACACACACAAACTCACACTCATACACTTACGCACATGCGCGCGCACACACACACTCATACACTCACACACACACTCACACTCATACACTTACGCACATGCGCGCGCACACACACACTCATACACTCACACACACACACACACACACACACACTCATATACTCATGCACATGCGCTCGCGTACACACACACACACATTATCCTTGATTAAATCAGCCTCAATCCCATTCAATCCAATGAGCATCACTGACATGGAACTACACAGGGTTGTTTGCTGTAGAGCACAAAATGACAAAATGCCACATATTCTAAACACAAATATTTGTAACCCTCACTTACAACAAGACATGCAGCAGCTTACTGTGTTAACATAAACAAGTTACCATGCTTTAGGAGCTTTAACACAAAAATATGTTCACTCTCTCTCTCTGCCAGTTCAATTAAGCACAGCTTTACCGGCATGACTGCACATAACAATACTGCCAAGACAATTAACATGGAAACAAGATATGAGACAATCCAAATGAATAACGTTTGGCTTTGTCATAGCACCCAAGCATATATGAAGCATAGCTATATCATCTGAAATAACTGTATAATTTAACATGCAAACACATGCCAGGAAGGATAATAACAAGGAAACCATTGGAGCTCCAAAGGCAGTAAGTCGACAGGAGCAAACTGACCAACAACATTGTACATATAAAGAAAGAAAAGTTTTTGCTAATAACACGTAAACCCCAGCAGTGCCGCTCAGTGTCCCACATTTTGTGGTGAGCGGAAACGCACTTTCCTTTGGAAAAGGGAGAACAAGGTTTCATTACACCACAAGGGCGGCGCTACCATGTCCTGACAGTTTCTGAGCTGAACCAATTGCTGAGTTTTGCTGGGAAGAGCAAAACCTTTTGATTGGTTGAAAAGAAATCAGTGACTGTTGGCTAGTTGTTCCATCTATTAGAGGATGCATGAAACCTCAATTTGCCATCATCATACAGTATTTGATTCCACACATTCTTCCTGATCCCCCTCTCTCTCTCTCTCTCTCTCATTCTCTGGCTGGAGTAGGTCTTAAGTGCCCATGGTGTACTCTTTCTCTGTCTCTCTGACCTCCATGAAAGAGGAATAATCATACAGCAGCTGTTATCTCCAACTGCACCCAGTCAGCCACTGTAAGCCCTCCCTGACCCCATAAACCAGAGACACGCAATCTACATCAGTACTACCCAGCTCAGGTACAGGGGGCCAGGGGAAAGAGTGTCCGGGGTGGGGGGTGGGCTTTGGCAGCACTGCAACGATCATAGAAGGAAGCTTTCAGGAACCCTTTGATGAATGGAAGGACAATGAGCTGTCAATTGGCAATCCCTCATTCATATTAACCAATCAGCATGTTTGTTCTCCACGGCGGGACTCACTGGTTGGTTCAACTCCGTCAGACACTGGTGGTTTATGGAAACTCCACAGGATTGTGGATTTGTCAGGAGGCCTCATTCCACCATTACTGGATCACAGTGTTTTCACTGAGTGTATCTACTTCCCACAAACCGCAAGAAGACGGGGATACCGCATCTGTACAATGTGGCATATGTTTCCCCCTCTCTCTCTATGGTGCATGCATTTCTTTACTGTACTTCAATTTGTTTTTGTTGGTTTTGTTATTGTTCGTTATGTATATCGAATGTGGTTTGGCAGTGTGAGTGTATCATTGTCATGTCAATAAAACCCAAATTGAACCGCGAGAGATGGAGGGAGTGAAAGAGAGAGAGAGCGCAAATGAAAGCGAGGGAACAAGACCGCAGAAACAACAGCAGCGCCGCGCCTGCAAATCTGACAAGCTTATTATTAACGTGGCATAATGCGCTCTTATAGAGGAATTAAAGAGACGCGGCCGGAGGTGACATACGAGCTTGTCTGAGTTTGTCACGGGTTTGCAGGGCTGGGCGCGTTCATCATACTGACAGACGCGGCTGTGGAGAGAAGGTCGTTATGCGCTCGTTGTTTCTCATACCCTTTCAAATGTGGCGCTACAGCTCGCCTCGCCGCCCGCCAAGGCAAGCCATGTGTCCCGCTTCAGCGGCCGGCGAAACGCGTCAGGCAGGCAGGCAGCCGAGACAGACATCCCGCGAGCGCGAACGGCGCGCGAGAGACGGAGAGAGGCGAGTGGTGACGGGAGAGAGTGAGGAAGATTACAGAAGACTGAAGAATCCTGACTGGCTACGCTCTGTCGTCCCGATACAGAAGACTCCTGAGTTGTTGCTTTGATGAACAGGTACAACAATATCTTCAAACACCCCATCAGTTACAAAAAAATATCTTTCAGTCTCCTTGGCAGGTGTCCCATCCACCTTCCTCATGGCAACCTGCTGTTCAGTGCTTGTGAAATACAACCTCATCATCTTTTGAACCCATTACTTGTTTAGAAAACACATTATGTGATTGTGGGGTTAAACTGCAAAAACTTCAGTTCACACCCTTTCCCCAAAAAGGCTGACTGTAGAGTGTGAGATTAAAGTATGATTAAAAGGCTAAAATAAAAAAAAGCCTCGAGCTGACCTGTCTGACGTGGGATGGGAAGTCTTTAAAACAGTAAGCAAGCACTGTACACATTTCGATGTTTTTGTCAAGAAGAAAGAATGGAAAAGAGGAGGAGAAAGTGGAAGGAGGAAGGGAGAGGTTCCGGCAAAACAAAAAGCAATTATGCCGGTGCCCTTTTCTCCTCCCAGACGAGGTGTGCAGCTGCAGTTCGGCCTGTCATCCTGTGCAGGGTGCCTAGGCCACCCCCCATGAGTCAGAAGGCAGTCATCATGATTATCCACTGGAAATGATAATGACTGCTGTGGACCGCGGAGGCGCGACCGTCTGTGTGTTCTCTTCCTTCCTCTGTGGAGCTCACTGTCTGTGAGTAATGGCCGCACTGCAGACGGCGACTGTGACCCCAGCCGACCCTCATCCGGACCGTGACCTTGGTCACGATTTGAGATGTCTCTACCAATCCCAGATCACCTGTTTGGTGGGCGCCCCCTACAGTTCATTTGGAGGTATGACATTACAGGACTCCCAGACATGATTGAGTTGCTCACAGTGAAGGAATGTGCATGTCCCAGCCTTTCCCAGAATGCATTGCAGGGCAGATGGGAGTCAGTGGGGCCTTAACGGCACAAAGGGATTTGCACAGATGTGAGGTAACAGATGTGTACATAGGCTACCTAATCATACAATATAAAATTCAATATAACGTTCTGATTTAAGGACAATGTAAGAAACAGCAAAAATATGTAAATATATTTCAAATCGTCTCAGTAGCCAAATGTGTCATCAATACATGGGCATAGTACCTGGCAACCACGGTCTCACAATACTGTATAAAAATATTCAGCAATTGCTAAAAATTACAGCTATAACTCCAAAACTGCTTAGCGAGATGTGCCTTCTAATATCTAAGATATTCACAGATACAAGTGTTTGGTTTATTTACAGATTTTTGCTGTACGTGGTTTAGTGACTAATCCAGACAAGTTAAATCAGAGTAAGTGGTAAACCTCCTAAAAGAAGAGCCCTATGGCTTCATACTCCAAGCAAAACAAAGTCATTGTAATAGAATAGAACATGAGAGAAACAGAAATATCCCGGACGATAAGATGGGCCGCATCTGTCCATCTCAGCGAGCCCAAAACCTTCATGCTTTTGCCATGTAGCTCATGCTTCTTTTCCGGTGACAACTTTTTTGAGGATTTCAGGGATGGACTTGAACTTCTTTCTGTTAGTTATCCACGCCAGACACCCTCCCACCGTACCACCTGAATCACAGAAACACAAAACAAGAGGACAGCACTAAAAAAAAAGCGGAGCCAGAGACAATACGTTTTCATCAATAACTGTCTCATTAGAGAGTGCCTGAACCTTTAACAATCAACGAGATGTTTTAGAGTCTCTTCCTCCATTCTGCTCACAGAAGTGGACAGATATACATTTCTGTTTATTGAAAAAGGAAATTTGATAACAAAAGAGCCAATCATATATTTTTTGAAAGTTCTGACAGTATAACAATCAATGGTACAGGAAAGTTGTTCAGAAAAAAAGTAGTTTAAGACATAGAATTAGTTGATGGAGTTGTAGTAGTACAAACAGTATAAAAACAGGGTAGAAGTAGTGGTTGAAGTATAAGAAAAGTATGAAAATAAGTAGTTTAAGTAGTGGTGGTAGTAGTAATAGTAGAAGTAGAGATATAAAAACAGTATAAATAGTGGTGAGGGTATTAAAATGGTTGAAGAAGTAGTAGTTATGAAAGGAAAAGATTTTTAGAAAATTGTGTTCTTGGTAACTGGGGCTTTGATAAAGTAAAAAAAAAAACTGCTAAGCTAGTTGGTTGCTATGGTATATGGTTGCTAGACTGTTTTTATGTGGATGTTACAATAAAGTTGGTTGCCAAGGTATAAATAGGTGACTGCTAATGCTAATGGGATAGTTAAAATGGTGATGTGCCCAACTAAATCGAGGGGTGTGTTCCAATACTTTTTCTCATCTCCTCCTTTCCTCCACTTGTTTCCTACCCTCCTTTCCTACCCCGGAAATATGCCGGAAATATGTGGAGGAAAGGAGGGGAGGAAACGAGTGGAGGAAAGGAGGAGATGAATCGAATATTGGAACAGCTAATCCGATTCCCCCGTCATCAAAGTCGACGTCGGCTATTGATGAAGTAATAATTTCGTCTGACTCTGAGGATACCAAAGCCAATCACGCTTCTTTAACGCTGCCAGCCCTTTTCATGCATTAAAATATGTTAAAATATGAATGTCAGTTTCTTGCATTCTGCTCATGATGTAACATAAACATTTGTACAAGGAATAAATAAACTTACCGCAACATAAACTTGCTCAGTTTTGCATTGGTAAAATTACCATTCCTACCTCAAAAACGTGAATATATCGCGTCAATGTGGATATGTTTGAAAACGCAAAAAGTTTTCCCATTAATGCAAATTACCCAATTACTGTTTACTGTTCTGGCACTTTCCCTTAAGTGTTGGTAAATCTCTTGTCATGTATTAGAACTTTTTTATGGTGAAATATTCAGTGGTATGGTCTTTTAATCTGACTGGTCATGAGCACAGTGATGTCACGCAGAAATGTGAAAAGACTTCCGCGGTAGGATACATCGATGTGTCATTCGTTTGGAGGAAACGAGGAAGGAGGAAAGGAGGAAAGGAGGAGGCGAGATTTCATTTTGGAACAGTGGAGGGAAGGAGGACACATAATCAGTTTCCGGGGCACGGAGGAAAGGAGGAGACTGCTTATATAGGGTGTCTGTGAGAAGATCTGATACATAGTGTATTCTGTGAAGTGGTTCACGTGAGGGGATTCGGCATAAAAGCATGGGAAAGAGACAGGTTCCCACAACAAACACCTAATTGTTTAGTTTGGAAATATATAATTATTTAGTGTAGCAAAATTGAGCACCTGTGGAGGGATGGTCACATAAGCGCGAGAAAGAGACAGGTTCCCATAAATGACACCTAATTCTTCAATCTGAAATGTGTGATTCACATGGATATGTGTGTGTATGTGTGCGTGTGTCTATTTGTTGGTGTGGATGGAAAGAAATGAAAATAATCTAGTATTACCCATTCATTATCTATGCCGGTCACTTTTGACCGGGAACACCACAGGTGCTACAAAGTTGATTAAACCACTGAAAATTCAGAGAATGTGGTGATCAGAAATTTTGTATGTTCAACTATCTAGTATGGAGGATATCATCAAGTCTTGGGGTAATCAGCAAAAAAATAAATTTTTTATGACCTTATGAAGTTGTAAATCGGTCATTTGACCCAAACATCATAGGAGGGTTAAGGAGAGCAGGTGCAGATATAATTATAAGGGCACATCTGTCATGGAAGTTACTGGCTAACAACTGCCATTTTGTTGACTCTCCCACCCATTCATGGTGAAGGATGAAAGAGTGGAAATAAAATAAAAATGAAGAAGTCAGTGTTTCATTCTTTAAGTTCCCTTCAGGTTTGATACCCTGTGTTGCTCCAGACGCAAAGTGGATTCCAGCGTGGTAGGAGTGGAAATCAATTACTAAGTGGCAACATGCAGGGGGCACATGGCAACTGAAATAACTGTAACAGAAACACATAGGGGTCTCCTAACTTTCTTTCCCTCATAAATTAACTCCTTCCTTGCAGCAGTAAAATTAAGAAGGTACATACACAATATTACACTGTATACCATCTAACATCATCCAGTGATGATAAATGAAAAAAAAAAACATGAGACGAGGAGTAAAACAAGGAGACACAGAAATATGCTTCATCCTTAAATTTCTTCCACAACTAGGGTGACAGTTGACTCACTTTGTGTGTTTGAGATGTACGAAATAACATTTTTTTATTGAACATCCCACTTGATATTGTACATATGTAATTTGGGGGATCTCTGCACAAAAAAATTATTTAGGTATAATCTGAGCAGTGGATTGTAGATAAGATAATTAATTTCCAACTAGTTCAACAGAAGACCTTGTTCCCTATGATAGCAGTGAAGCAATCTGAGATTGTGATAGGCAAATATACATAAATCATTCTTTTTCAGTAGGATGACCATTTAGACTTCACCCTTGAACTGTGGCTATGTGCTGTTTACCATCAATCCAGTTTCACCCTGTATCCACAATGCACTGTCTCTCTGTACTTTACTGATGAAGGACCTGAGCTTGCAACAGAGGTTGCAGGTTTGATTCCCAGGTGGGGCATTGGTGTGTAATTATTTTAACAATATGACTCCATTTTTGACATTTCTTGTAAAGGACCATGTCCTACTATTGTGTTAATATTTAACAAATAAAATGGAGAAGTGCACGTGTACTGATTATTGTGGCACTCATACCCTCCCAACAAAATATTTTATTTACAGACAACAAAGGCTGGGCTCAGCATAGCAACTCACCTGGTTTCCCCGGTGACTTCTGCTTAGGCCTATAAATTCCTAGCACACATAATCAAATTTTGCCTCTGTTATAATTTTGTGTATATGATATTGTTTGATAATGTTTTTAATGATTCCCCTACTATTGGCAGGTTAAAATAATTAGACAGTGTTGGAGACAGAATGGTAACATTGCAGTTGTGAATGTTTTCAAGATATATAAAATATTACCTCCCTAAATATTCCCTACGTTGTGCTGTGGCTTTACGCTGTGTACCATCAACCCAATCAATCCTCAATCCACAATGCATTGTCTTGCAGGTTTGATACCCAGGTGGGGCATTGGTGTTACATCCTTGAACAGGGTACTTAACTAGAACTACCCCAGAGAATGTCCAACAGTAGCAATCATTTACTGATGAAGGACCTAAGCTTGCAACAGAGGTTGCAGGTTTGATACCCAGGTGGGGCATTGGTGTTACATCCTTGAACAGGGTACTTAACTAGAACTACCCCAGAGAATGTCCAACAGTAGCAATCATTTACTGATGAAGGACATGAGCTTGCAACAGAGGTTGCAGGTTTGATACCCAGGTGGGGCATTGGTGTTACATCCTTGAACAGGGTACTTAACTAGAACAACTCCAGATAATGTCCAACAGTAGAAATCATTTGCATGCATGCTGGAAATATAAGCTACATAAGTCACACTGGATAGAATCATTTTTCTAAATTCCCGTGGCCCGTGTTTTGTTCCTTTTTGTGTCGTTTATAAAGCAACCATGTGAAGGCAGTTGAAACACACAACTGATAGTGAATGGATGACTATGCAGAAATTCACTGGTGTATTTATTTTTTCTTTGTGAGGTGAACGTGGATACCATCACGCAGCAGCGTTCAAAAGAGTGACATTTCTGTCTCCCTCACCTAGGGGGCTCCCTCTTGCATGGCAGGGTACCTCTCTCTCTCTCTGGCCTGAGGGGATTGGGGGGGGAGTGTGCACAGAGGGTGAGGAAGAGGAGGCAAAATGGACGTCACATCTTTATTAAAGTCCACTGTGAGCGGCGGTACATCCTTTTCACTGCCTCGCACGCTTATCTGCCGGGCCCAGGAGTGGACGGGCAAGGTGGCCATTTAGATAGCGCGTGTGTGTGTGTGTGTGTGTGAGAGAGAGAGAGAGAGAGAGAGAGAGAGGAGTGCTCAGCTTTTATTCCCTGTCCCCCTCCCTTTTTCTCTGTGCCTCCTTTCTCTGAGGAAAGTGCCGTGTCTGGAAAGATGCTATCTCGTCCTGAATTAGTTCTGTGAAGCTGCCCACAGGAATTCCGTGGTAGTAACAACATAAAAAAATAAACATTTTTTTTTCTAGTGGACTCTTCACATTTATGAGGGATGTCTTCCTAGCTGTGGGCCAGTCCTTAAATTTGTGAATAATCCCTCTGCCCTCAGCATGGCAAATGGACAGAGGTGTTCAGTGTGAGCCTTAAGGCAGCGGTGCGATAATTATTAAGTAAAGTAGTGCAGTCATTTGAACACAATTAGAGTACAGCGCTATAGCTTTTGCTACAAAAGTCATTTCAAATGTAAAGCACTATGAATGCCTTTGACCGTTACCTCAGGTTAACTGAACATACCTCATCTCACTGTGTACAATTCAAACTCACACCAAGCTGTGTTGCTGTACCAAGATTGTCAAACCTGAATTAAATATATGTGCATGTGTGGAATTAATGAAAGTGAAAGGTCTTCTGTCTTTATTTTCTGACAGGCAGCTTGCTGGGCAGCCTTCATGGGGCCTTCTGTTCTGTTCCAGGGAAGTGCTTGGAATGTTTACAGTGCTCTCTTACTGGCTGGGTGTGTGGGGGTGACACTTTCACTTTACCTTTTATTTTATTTCTTTTCTGTACTTGTTTGCGATTTTTTTGTCGGGGGCTGAGGGAAGTTATTTTCTCTCTGTTTGTCAGCTCTGGCCTGTCTGAATTTGTGGGGATATCGACGCAGACACAACCCCACAGAGACTGGGCACACTGCAGAAATGGCTGTCTGGGTCTCTGTTTTTCTGCGACCTTAACGGCAGTGAAAGTAAACAGCTCCGGGGGGCGGGCAGCGCTAATGGGGACCTCCATCGGAAAGCACTTAGGAATCTTAATAAATGAAGCCAGGCGGATCGATGAGGCTGCGGCGGACAGCGGCCGATGAAGTTATCGACTTGCGCTGGCGACGCCGACACCTGCTACTTCCTCGCTCTGCGGACGTTGGGGGCCTGATCCAGAGGAACACACATAAACCCCTCTCGGCCCCCGTTGGAGGCGGAACGCGGAGCGCTCGCTGTGCTGGGTGGCGACGGCATTTTGTGACTATTCATCATGCAGTGCCTGGAACGCCACCAACTGCTAAAGGGTTGTTAGTCGCTCGGCGGGGATGCTGTTTGCCGGGAAGCGCAGCGATGTGCCAGCATGCCACCATCCTGGACAGCGCCGAGCATTTACCCGTGCCTGGTTCTTCCAGGACGGGTGCCAGACTCTTGGTGAGTCTGCCAATATCTAGTGGCACCGTGAGCCAATTTCCAGATCCTTCCGTGTGACCCAGTTGGATAGGAAATCACAACACTCAGTGACTGGTGTCTAGGTGGACACTTGAACCCTTTTGGCCGCCGACTCGTTAACAGGCAGTTATGAAAGCCCCTGGCGCCCCCTCGCTTAAAAGCTTGAAGCATGAAGAGGCCAAAATCTGAATCCATCTAACTCTCACCAGGAAGAAAATGCAGGCGAATGGAACAACTTGCAAGCTTTTATAGGTGGGTGGACAGCCAGTCTCTCAAATACTTCCTGAAGAAGCCTTCAGAAGTGATCAGTGGCACTGTGACATCACAATGGCATTCCTGGCATGATGCTGATTTGACAACTGAGCAATCCCTCCTGGCATTGTATTGACATGGTGGTGTCACCGTGATGTCACAATGGCACTGTGACATCAGCGACAAGAGCTCAGGAAAAGGTGCTTTATGCCCCTCTCCCCCTCTCCCCCACACCTGCCATACCCCTGCCTCACCCACTTCACTCCACAGAGACCTGAACCCTCTTTTGTACTACGCAGCTGAGCATTTCCAGTTTCCAGGCCCTCTGACACCCACCTTCTCTGAAGAAAAGGAGAGGAAAAAAAAAAAGAATAGAAAAGAACAAGGAAAACTTCTTTAATGGCATCTGAGGCCCCCTCGGACTCTGTTCAGGTGCGCGCACCATTCTCTCTCAGCTTCAGCAAACAGGACCCGGGCTCCTTAAGAGTCCCTGCTTAAGTGCTTTCTGCCACATGCTTTTAGGCTTAACTGCTGTGAGAGCTTTTAGCCCCCGCCCCCACCCCTGCCCCTCCTCTGTGTCAAGCAGCTCTGCTGGAAACCCATGCTAACGCCATTATGTCTGAGAGCAGAGAGCCACGCGGCGCACAACTGTCAGCTGCCCTTGAGCAGAATTACAGGGGATCCGTCTGAAGACTCTCAGCAAACACACACACAGACAAGGGCGCCAGAAACAACTGCCTCTGTTATGTGGCGTAGCCCTGTGCCACTGTTGTTCCTGTTTTTTTTTTTTTAAGTACCTCCTTCTTTTATTCTCTTTGTGTTTTGAGAGCAGTACATATATGCTATCTAAGGTGCTTTCTCCCAGCAGACCAGCGCTGATGGGGCAGGAGGACAGGGTGAAAAGCACAGTTTGATAAACATTTTGAAATGAGCAAGGAGAGTGAACATGTGAGGTGTGTGTGAGCTTGTGTGTGAATGCCTGCATGCTGGCGTGTGTTTGTCTATTTGTATGTGAGCATTGTTTTGTATTTGCACATGTATGTGTACAGGTGTGTGTGTGTGTGTGTGTGTGTGTGTGTGTGTGTGTGTGTACGCTTTGTATGTAGGGATGTATAAGTGTGCATGCATATGTAAATGTGTATATAAAAAAAATATATATATATATACGTGTGTGTGTGTGTGTGGATCTGCATATGTATGTGTGGCTGTGCGTATATGTATTTGTGTGTGTGTGGCTGTGTGAGTGAGTGAGTGTGTGTGTGTGTGTGTGTGTGGTCTTCTAAATGTAATGAATTATTTAATGTGATGTCATTTCAATTGGTAGTTCAGCCAGGCAGGCAGAGATGGGCGATCTGTATTGCCTCCTTTATTTTCATTTTATTTTATTTAAAGCCTCTGTGATTATTAATGCATGGAATAAATTGCTGGGGAGCGTCGCCCATGTCCCAGATTCCAGCCACCAGGCAGACTCGCCGCGGTGTCATCTGCACCAGCTACCCTGCCAATATACACAGCCGCAGAGCCGAATGCAGGAAACCGCAGACTCAACACCTTTAAACAAATTACGATTCATATTTTTATAGCTTTTCTTAAAGGAAAAAAAAAAACAAATTTCACTTGCATTGAGATCATGACTACAGTGCCACATCCTTGTACTCACAATTACATTACATTATAGTCATTTAGCTGATGCTTTTATCCAAAGCGACTTACAGTTGATTGGGCTAACCAAGGACCATTCCCCAATGTGGGATTAAGGGCCTTGCTCAGGGCCCAACAGTGATGGTGTTCTTGCTGTGGCTGGACTGGGGATTGAGCCACCAGCCTCAGGGTCCCAGTCATGTACCTTAGCCACTAGACTACAGGCTGCCCCCATAATTACCCCAACATGTCTAAATTCTGTGTACTGCTGGTATCAGATATGGACTTTCTGATATGGACTGGTATTATGTAATGTTCCATAAGACCTGGATCACCCCCCCTTCCCTTGTGATATAATGAAATTACCTGTTTCATACAGGAGTACCTCTTTGCTCTCTCTCCCCAGGAATAGAGAGTTAATCTGTGATAAGCAAAGTGATGCAATGTTGGGGAGGCCCAGGCTTACACACTGTCTCTTATACTGGCTTACGGCATTATATATAATACATTCAGACATGACTGCTGTGTATTATAAGTGCTGTTGACTTAAACCCTTTAAAACTTAGGCTGACATTTTGTGAGTGCTAAGGGTTCATGACTGAAGCTGAACTGCTCATAGAACAGGGGACGGTTTTATGTGTGTCTGTGTGTCTGTAATTGTGCATATGTGTGTGTCTGTGTATACTATATTTGTCTGTTTTTCTGTGAGATTGTATGCTTATGTGTGTACAAACATGTGTACATGCATGCCTGTGTGTGTGTGTGTGTGTGTGTGTTTTATGTTGTAGTGCAGTAATCTATAAGCAAGGCCCTAGCCTGGTTTGCTTTCCTCATAACTGCTAAGTAACCCCCAGTCATACAGACCTTCCCCAATGACAGACCCCTTCCCCACATGATGATGTCTGTCCAGGCTCTGCTGGGTGGGAGGACCCCCTGTACCCCACTGTTGCACCCTGATGATGTCACAAAGCCATTCAGTAAGACCAGGCTCTGCTGGGTGAGAGGATGGTGTGTGGTGAAGCATCTGTTCTCATTAAGCCTCACTAACCCACCCCCGTGTTCACTACCACCCCCCACCCCACTGCCCACGTCCTGGTTTCCAGTAATAAGGACATTTTCTTCAGACTTTTGTCTCCATTATCCTCCTGCAGAGCGAGGACCTTTGACATAAAACCTGGGGTTGGCTTCCCGTAGTGGCCAAGCTAAATGGATGAATCTCCAGGACACTGTTAGCGCAGCAGTAATACACGCGTTTGGCCTGTTAATTAGCAGGGGCTGCCCTGAATGCTGAGCAATGCAATCAACTGAGTGCAACTGAGACAGGCTCAATCTGCATGGTGCTCAACCCTACAATTCATTTGTGCTCAATAATTACTTAGCTAATATTCACGGAGTAATAATTGTTAGGATGATTATTATTGTTGTTGTTGTTTTCTAGTTTTGCCAGCAATTAAGTGATTAAGTAATTAGAATGCAAATTAATTACAATTACATTTTTACTCATAAAATGCAATAACAACATGATGATGATGTTTATACTTCTTCTTCTTATTATTATTATTATTACCAGCAAAAATCTAATCACATTAAGTGATGACATTAAACACATAACCACTGTAAATGGTGTGAGAGGACGTACATGTGGACAGCCAGATAATTTCAGGGGTGAATAGCAGACGTGCAGAAACACATCAGTTGGACAAAAGCAATCAAACCCACTTCATCATGGTAGGACGGTTCTTTAAGGGCCAGGATAGGTCTTCAAAGCTAGATTGATTCTGGCCATTCTCAGCATCTTGGAACGCAGCTGAGAGGGTTCAGGCTAGGAATCATGGGGCATTTGACCCGTTTAAATGAGCAATTACGTTTTCAGTTTGTGCAGAGGACCTGAGCTGACGAGGACCCTGAGGCATTCCAGCCGTTTGGACTGTTAACCTGCGCATTTCTCTCTGACCTGCAGGAAAGCATCTCTCAGCTCACTGTGGTGCGCTCTTTTTCATTCTGGAACTGAATGTTGTGGCCCTGGATAAGAAGCTTGTAAATCATGCATAAAAAAATTATTAAGAAGCAACAATTTTGCATTCATAGATATTTTCTTCCTGGGCATTTTTTCATGAGCAATAAAAGTTTTTTTTTTCTGCATACAAGTGTGCACATGATCCCGAGTGTGCACATGATCCCGAGCGTGCACATGATCCTGAGTGTGCACATGATCCCGAGTGTGCACATGATCCCGAGTGTGCACATGATCCCGAGTGTGCACATGATCCTGAGTGTGCACATGATCCCGAGTGTGCACATGATCCCGAGCGTGCACATGATCCCGAGCGTGCACATGATCCCGAGTGTGCACATGATCCTGAGTGTGCACATGATCCCGAGCGTGCACATGATCCCGAGTGCACATGATCCCACATGATCCCAGTGCACATGATCAGTGCACATGATCCTGAGTGTGCACATGATCCTGAGTGTGCACATGATCCCGAGTGTGCACATGATCCTGAGTGTGCACATGATCCTGAGTGTGCACATGATCCCGAGTGTGCACATGATCCCGAGTGTGCACATTTTGTTCTTGCCATGAAAAGATACCTACTACATCAAATTATTGATGAATGCTTGAACTGTGTGCTCTTTTGTCACTTCTGTTAAAACAGTCCCTACTTTAAGAATACTCAAATGGGGGAACAGACAAAATTTTTGAATGGGACTGATTTAGAGCCAGGTGGCCTATGCACCTTGACAAGGTAATTTGTTAACATTACCTGCGTCATTACATTATGTCAGGTGAATCATAATGGTTCGTTGAAATTATGCAAATGTGCATGATAACTGAACAGATGCATAACCTCACTCTGTCACTTGTAAACGTTATATAATGATTAAAACATGATTGTGGAAAAACGCTATTTAGTATTTCTAAATTACATGGAAAATGTGTCTCGCGAGCAGCCCTGTGTGAATTGCCTTGCAGTTTTTGCTGATTAGTTGCGGTTAAATGTGCACTTGAGATGACTCAACGCTTGAGGTGCTGTAATGTGATGCTAATGATCTCTCAACAGGTGGCCTAAAGTGGAGGCTCACGCTCCCGCCCCTGGCACATGGGGTCAGGTAATTATCTCAAATATTTCAGCTTTTAGACGCAAAAAAAAAAAAAAAAAAATCAAACCTCTAGTGTGGGAATTCTCTGACCTTGAGAATTTTTTAAACAAAATATATTATTAAATTTTGTTCTTACCAGAAGTAAGATTAATTTTGTTCAGGATTTTTAAGTGTATGTAATATGCAGGAATTTTAATTGTGCTGTAAATGAATAAAGAATTTTTGTAACTTTACTTGAAGTGGGTCTTGACATAAGCTGACAGAAAGATTATAACTACTTTGTAACAGCTTTCATGAGTGTTATAAAGCACTGAACAATAACAGTATAAAAACAGTATAATAGAACAGAACATAACCTCATGATGCTATAAACACAGCATCACGTCACCTCTCATAATGGCACTACGAGTCCTACATAAGACAAACTTCAAGTTAAGGTTGAATGGAATTTCCTACAATGATTGTACCCCAGTCTGGCCCCTGAGGGGCTAAATTAAAGGCTATAAAGACAGGTGGCCTGAAACGCAGGGCCCTGCCTGGAAATGATGGCTTTGGTGGCAAAGCTCCATCCTTCAGTGTGGGCTCGATAAAGCTCTGTTATGGATGGGAGCAGGTCTGTCTGCAGGCGTCAGTGATGAGAGCTCTGTGCTGCTGTACCCTGCCTCACACACACACACACACACACACACACACACACACACACACACACACACACACGCACACACATGCACACACACATGTGCACACACTCACACACGTACGCATGCACAGACACACACACGCACACACTCACACACACACACACAAGCACTCACGCACACACTCACACACATACACACACACATACACACACACACACACACACATACACACACACACTCACACACATACACACACACTCACACACACTCACACACACGCACGCACACACACACACGCACACACACACTCACACACACACACACTCACTCATGCACGCACACACACACACACACACACACACACACATACACACACACACACACACGTATGCATGCACAAACATACACAGTCACACACTCACACACACGCACACACACACTCACACACATACACATACAAACTCACTCATGCACGCACACACACACACACACACACACACACACACACACACACACACACACACACACACACACACACACACACACACACACATACACACACACACACACACACGTATGCATGCACAAACATACACAGTCATACACTCACACACACACACACACATACTCATTCCCTCTGTGTCTTACGGGATCACCTGGTATAGCCGATGGGCTCCGCTGACTTTCCAGAACAAGTGCTCAAAGGCTTGAACTTTAAAGCACAAACCTTTTCAAAAGGGTAGAGCAAACAAATAATAATGTTATAGATTACTCTAAGCGCAAACAGCTGCACCACACAAAGTACTGAACTTTTCCCTCACGGGCAAAGAGCGCTGAGAGTAATCCATACAGAGACTTTGCCCTTTGGCAAATTAGCGTGGCAACTGCAGCATTCTGAAAGACGTAGATCACAGCTTGGGGAGCAAATGCTGATTTGTCACATTACAACAGGAAAAGAAAAACAACCGCAGCAGAAAGGAACATTTAAACGTCTCTCACAAAGGAATATCCAGAGGATCCAGTTTTGACTTGTTTAAAAATGAGAAAAACTAAATGGCAAGAAAAGCACATCAGAGGGCAATAAGCAGAGCAGTAAATAATGTCATCAGGGTAGGCGTGTTTCATGTAATGACACAAAAGGAGGGTAGCCATGGAGAAGTTGGCAGTGAAACTAAATGAAACCTTGAATGCTTAAATCGAGCTTTTTATTTTTTTTTCATTTTTATACTGACATGTGACACAACCCGAGCAGTCAAAATTTGATGTTTCACTCACTCAACCTCGAAAAACATGAAATATTGAGGACGGGCTGTGATACTCAGCTTATAGGGCTGTGGCCCATGGCAGAGGGAAGCGGATAGTCTGGGACAGACACGCAGCTCTATTCAGTGACACAGACTGAAGCAATGCGACTCAGTGCCATTGTGAAATGAGACCTGCAGGTTTTCAGGCGTGTGATTGGCTGTTTAATTTTTCATGGCGAATGAGAGCTGGTGTTTGATACGTAGGTTTTGAAATACCATGACTGTGGGTGATCTGACAATCACACAATTTTTAAAAGTTTAGAAATGTATCTGCAAAGCATCATGCTGGTTATGAATGTGATTAATTGATTAACAGAAATTACACAACTTTTAACAAATCCACATTTATGCAATGTTTCATATTAATTTTTTGCTGTTTTCCATATAATTTAGAATTTGTGGACTGGCCAAATTTGATCAAATTTGAATGCTAACTATTTTCAAATGAACTAGCCTCATTACACATGCAATTAGTAGTTGCATCAGACAAAACCAAATAATGGCCTTCCACTTTGCAGGGTATAGCACAACACAGTGGACAAGATTTGTATAACAGTAGGAGTGAAATAAAGCGGTGTGCTTTTGTACTGTTCTTCTAAATAACTTTTTTTAGATGGGGGAAGGTGGGGGGCAGGAATCGTTGCATTCCTCAACCTCCTCTGAACATTGCATACCCAATTGAAAAACCCATGGCATGCAACTGGTTATAAATAATGGAACACTCATACATTATTTATCTTTCCTCACCTCAAAATGTCGGCAGATCTCTGAGGCCTGGCTGTTTTTTTTCTTCCCAAAAAAAAAAAAAAATCTGTGTACACATGTTCTCACTCCAGCAGAACATACACTGCCCACATACCTGATATTTCTGCCTTATTGGGACATTGGCGAAAGGAAAAAGGTATGAATCAATGGAAGAAACGATGTGCTCTGAACGCTGCCCTGCAGCCAGGGCTTGGACAGAGGCGGCGGGGAAGGGGTCCTGAATGTGGCAGCCGCCCAGGTCTGAACACTCAGCTTGTGTTTGGGCCCCAGGCCTGGTTTTCTAATCTCCATCTCAGGCACAAAGGGTACCCTGGCCGAGGCACTGCCATTTTGGCATCGGCACAAAAACAATACGATTAAAATGCTGGAGCCCAAGGAAGTGCTGCATTAGTGAGAAACAACACTAATCAGCCAGTCCGCTCGATGGCCACCGCTGCCAACTGCACCATCTCATCTTTAATCTCATACTTTGCATTAGAACTGGCCCCTGGGCTTGTAACTCAGAGGTTGCAGGTTCGACTCCTGAGAGAGGCACTGCTGTTGTACTCTTGATGAAGGTACTGAAATGGATCCCTGAAATGCTTCGATAAATATCCAGCTGTATAAAACTGTGAAAGTTACTCTGGGTAAGAGTGTCTGCCAGGCAAATAAATTATGTAATGAATAAAATAAATTATGAAATGGTTACAGAGAAGACTTTTAATGAAACAGAAAATTTCACGCTTACAAAAACCTGATGTGATTCTTTTTATCGATGTTCACCAAACCTCTCCTATCAGCTTTAGGAGTCAGGGATAAAGTCTTTTTTTCTGGGTGGAAAATGAAGCACAAAGAATAAATTACTTTTGTTTATTTGGAAAGAAAACATTAAAATGGCTCATACACCACAGCTACTTGCTGAAAACATACTCAGGAATACAAACACTTGCCTATGGTCAATTCTTAAACTAAACTTCATAACTTTTAAACACTGCAAAAGTGCTATGTGAGTCAGAGTAAAATCACTTGGCAAATACACAAACTGCTTTCAAAAGAAAGAAAGAAGATGTGAAGAGTTGCAGAGATGCAGTTTATCACAAACAGCAACATAAACTGTTGTAGACATTGTTGTACAGCACTGAATAACTAGTTTTATGAAATGCCATCATTTCCCCTATTAGAAATTATTTATGAGCTTGGATGCATATCTGTGGCCATAAACCAATATGAAAATTGCATTCTTTTTCATCAGGTCAGAATCTGCTGTAACTTATCGCTTTTGTATTCCCGTTGGACAGGTCAGACTGTGCAGAGAGGAGCCACTCAAGTTAAACAGGTAGATGAAGGATGCTGGCTAGCCTAGCCTAGCCTAGCGTGCCAGCTGAATTACACCGGCTAATGCTGGCTGCCCAAACAAAGTAAAGTTAAACATTTGATGGTCAGGTAGCTGCCTTTGAGCCACACAAGCAAACGTAAGCAAGACGCTGTGTTTCCTTTCATTTTAGATCACGCATTTCTAAAGTATTTGCAAGATTACAGACAAACAGTGTATGCATGCGTGATTGCTCCAGACCCGTGCAGCTTAGATTAAAACCACACATGCAATAACAGATAAGTAGCTTGCTAATTAGCTACTCTCAGTGGTATCCCACTCGCCAGCTGTCAAGCTAGATGGGATAATGCAGATGGTAACATTTCTCTTATTTACTTCCTGTGTTAGCCTGATTTTTCAGGAACGGGTAAGAATGGCAATGACACGTCAGAATAATGAAACAGGAAATCCAGGCAGAGTTAATCTGGTAATGGGAAGGTATTTGTGTTGAATTGGGGGGTTGGCGTTTTAGTTAATTGGGAATCCGAAATGTTCCCAAACAGGAGACTTGAGCAATGACGGCGGATCCTCCAGCTGTGGCTTATCTCCTACTCTCACCATTATGGAGAAATTGACTGGCTGTCTGCGGCCAATAGTTGCTAATAGTTTGAAATAATGCATGGTTGGGATTTGCATTTTGATTAGGTGTGCATTACTCCAGTTGGTCTACCAAATGAACAGGATAAGCTATGATATTTTTCACTCAGCCTGGAAATGCAAATAAATACATGCGTTATGTGTGTGTGGTTTCTCAATATGTCTTTCCTAATGGAAAGTAATTTTGTCCATAGTGCAGACCGAAAAACAAGCACCCTACGTGCAGAACAGTTTGGTTCAGGTATGGGTTCAGTTACACCCCTCATACTTTTACAATGATATTTTGCTATTGAAAAATGTGAGGGGGGGGGAACACAAAAAATAATATAAAACTTTCTACTTAATACTAAAAAAGTCTGTAAACTTAGACATCTGTAGCTGGGTTTCAGGAAAAAAAAATATGTTTAACACAGGATATGGGCCATGTTTCCTTTTTCCACATTACTGAGAGCAAATCTTTTTGGAGGTTAGAAATCCTCCTCTGTCCCCTGTCCTTTGTCTTCTAAATCCACAAATCTGTTATGTGACGCGTGACCCAACCCCCCCGTCTACTATAAACGGATGTGAGGCGGACAGAACGAGACCCAGCAATAAAAACGATATCCTCCACAACAAATGCAATTCAGGTGCATTGAATTGCATTTGCCCTGACTAAGTTCATTTGATTGGATCCCAGCCTTACTCTTACTCCTTAAGGTAATGTGCAATTCAATCAAAACAGACTTTACATTACACCTTAACTCTTTTTTGTTGGACTATGTTATACTTTATTGCAGACAAGACACAATGAAAAATTCCTTTGGAGCGATTCATTTTCATTCTGAAATGGAGTAGCGTGAGCCCTCGGAGAGACTAAGTGCGTTTGATTGACTCCAGCCCAGGGTAATGATCCATAGACTCTCTAATGAGATACGGAGCTCAGCGATATGACGGCGGGAGCAGAGAACCAGCCTCGGGTCTCTGATTATACTGGACTTTGTCTATAATCCCTCCTGATCCTTCACCTTCGCTTAAATTGAAATGTGAGGCAAAATTAGTCATTACCATAGGATAATAGTTTGCTCTGAAGGTGCGAATGGGGAACAAAAAAAAATTCCAAGATGCTGTTTTCAGAGGTTAAAAAAAAAACATGTGGTCAGCATTAAGGCTAATTCATATTTTAGCCTCGATGCTTTTTAAGGGTGCTGAGCCGATCGCGTGATGTGGCTTTGCACTGTGAGAAAACCTGCACTCAATCTTTATAATAATGAAGGCACGATCCTCTAGCCCCACAGTCCCGAATCCTGCCCCACCCACTCCACCCCCCACTTAAAAGGAAAAGGGAAGATTTTCACCATTGACTGATAATGGAGGAGAAGATGCACAAATACCTTGGACTTTTTTAATGATTTTTTTTTTTTATCTTTGAAGAAGCAGAAGGATAACCAGCTGCCATGTTTGTTGCTCACAAATTCATCTTTAAAAATGTATTAATATTGATCTATGAGTCATGAGTTGAACAGGGGACTACTACATGTTACATCATGAAGTGTAGCCTACAGATTTCTGTCAAGGGTGAGTATGAATTATGCTCTTTGAGAGAAGGTTTTAGACATTGGTGAGTACGTACCATTTGAAGTGCAGAAGGCCATCACTGGTACAGGACTGGTGCAGGTAAGTCTCAATTCTGTGTGTTGGGAATTCTTGATAGCACAGAAATCTGAAGTTAGAACTGCTGGTTCTACTTTGATTTTCCCATATTGTACAACTTTTGAAAAATTAAAAAAAAAAAAACTAAATTTTCACCGAAAACATAGTTTTATATAGCTACGTGAAAAAGTTTGCAAACTTTAAGGAATCATGAAATTTCAAAGTTTGTGCACCTCACATACATACACGTTCACAGCTGCTGCACATTATATAGTATAAATGTTATTATAAGATAATTTAACTCTGTTTGTGGGAAATTATTATGAAGCAGGGGCAGTTGTAAGTATTATAAGTATTCATCAGACACGTTTGTCTAGGTCTTGCATGGCAGACATTTTAAGGTATCATCCGTATGTGCATCTGGATAGTGATGGACACTGCTTTAGAGTGCAACAGCGTTGATCTTCTTGGGAAGTGAATCTGCAGTCATTGACTTTAAAGCCCCGCATCTTAATGACTGCGCTACACGGCCACATGGCCACACAGCAGTCTCATTGAAAAGAATGGGATGAGGAATTTTAACCCAGAGGATCATGATGTCATAGAGAGGTACAGACAGATGAATATCCACAGAATCAGGGGCTCAGTCTGCATGAAGTCCACAGGATCATGGCCCAGTGGCGCCCCCTCTGGCTGCTCAGGCACTGTAGGGTTTGCTTATATTACCTGTAGCTATTTGGTGGTCTGAGTGTAGTAGTTTCGGTGACTCAGGAGAACAGGGTGATAAAGACAAGGTTGTTATTAAGACTGTGTGTTAGCGTGTGTGTGTGTTTGTGCGTGTGTGTGTGTGTGTGTGTGTGTTTGTGTGCGTGTGTGTATTGGGGTGCATATGTACAACACTTCCCTTTGTTTTGAACTAATTTGATTGCAGCTTTACCCTCCACTAGCTCTTGCGATGGTGATCAGATACACTGACTGTAAGACGATTTGATTCAGAGTGACTGCTAAGTGCTAACACTGTAAACTGTGCATTTGTGCTGCTGCAACCAAAAATAACCAACTGAAAATGTTTATTTTTTACTGAGCATGTATTGACAGAATCCTGTCTCTTCTTTGGATTTTAGAACTAGATTTTGGCTATTCAGCACATTTAGACACCTTGGCCTGAACTCTTTCCCTCTTTTTTCTCCGACCCTCAGCCAATCAGGGAACTAATTGGGTGAAAGGATTGATATTTATAAATGTCATTCTATGTAACAATTAATAATTTATTAAACTGTGCTGTTAAGATTAGCAACTTCGGTTTGATTGCTCAGCACCCTGGGACATGGTGGTGTGCAGTGTGTTGTATACACAAAAGCTTGAAATGGATTGGCTGACTGATTGGTGTGTACGTTTGATTGGGAGATTGCTTGGAGATGGGCGGAGCTGAGGAGAGCACTGAGGCTGCCAGGTCCCGCCCCCTGCCCCTCGATGGCTGGTCCATGTGGGGCAGAGATGGAGAAATCACACCTTTAATGAGGAAATATGCTTGCTGGCTCAGCAGGAAGAGGAAACAACAAAGTCCTTAATTTAGAGCAAGTAGAAAAGAAAAATAACATGTGTAGAGAGTGGTTGTGTGTCTATGTGCATGTGTACACACTTGCGTTTATGGTGTGTGTAAGTGTCTCAACAAGCATTTGTGTATGTGGGAACAAATATTTGTGGTGAATGAGTGTGTGTGTGTGTTTATGACTGCAGTGTCTGGGTTTGTATGTGTGTTAGCACATGTTACTATGTGTATGTGTGAGAGTGCGTGCGTGTGTGTGAGTGTATCTGTGAGTTTGTGTGAGTGAGTGTATGTGTGAGTACATGCGCTAAGTGTTGAGGGCATGGGAAGGGGGGGGGGTCATAAGAGCCACATTTGACCAATCAGAGGAATCCCCCCCCCACCTCCCTCTCACCCAGCACAGCAAACAGTCCCGCTGAAATCAGAACAAGGAGATGAGGAAATGCACTGCCCTTGGACTGCCACGGTGAATTATACATGGCTAAATCCGGCACAATACAAACAAAACATGAAACGGATTTGTCCCTGACAAATAAATGAAAGAAAATTACAACTTACCCTCTAACGCCTAGACAGCAGACAGAAAACCTTGGAGACAGAAAACGCTCTCTCTCTCTTTCTGGGAGCGTTCCTGAGAGAGTAAAACTCTCTCCACTGTGATTATGACAGTGTCATAGACAGACAGGAAGATCCCTGGCTGCTTCACCTGGCCCTTGGCCTCCCTCCTCCATCTACTCTCCACTCCTCATGAATGGAGCCTGGAGACTGTGAGGGGGCCATGATAGTCTCCAGCAGGGGGCAGTAGAGAGGCAGAAGGGTGGGTGTACTGCTTGGTTGGTTGTGCTGCTATCTCCTGTGTGCGTGTGGAGCACGCTCGGCATCATGGGCATTTTGTCGCACAGTGAAGAGGGGAGAGACAGAGTGAGGGAGCAGCTAGGGATGACATTTGGCTTGTCAGGCTGTGACTGTTTGGCCTACCCCCACGAGGGTGTGTGTGTGTGTGTGTGCACACACTCAGTGACCACATCCTGGTTATTGAGAGGGGCAGACGAAGCCAGACCTGGCTGCCCAGAGAGGACAGACTGTGCCCACATACATGACTGCCCTCAAATTCAAAACCTTCAAAATAAAAAAAACAACTCCCATTTCTGTTAGGGGAAAAAGAATGAGTGTATGGTATTGGAATGTATGTGTGTGTGTGTGTTTATGTGTGTGTTCACTTGGATTTATGTGTTTATGTGCACCTGTGTGTGTGTGTTTGTGTGTTTGTATATGTACATACGTGTGTGTGTGCTCCCATAATTTGAATAAAATGGCCCAGCCATCTCTCAAAGGTAAGACCTGCAGCACATGGCAGGAAGAGGAGCTGTAAGAGTGAGGAAAGGGGAGGCTGAGAGGGCTCCGAAGCTCAGAACCGCGACCCAAAACGAGCCCAAAGCTGAATGGCCCAACCACAGCAGAGCTGTCAGAGACGGAACGGAGGCGGGAGAAGTCTGAGCAAACATCCGAAATTTGAATAGCAAAGAGAAGCGCTCCACTCTCCGAGCTCCGCGCTGAACTGCCACACTTTGCCTAATTGAAAGAGAGGCTGCTGGGAAAAATGGAGATTTCTATTTCCCTCTTCCTCTTCTTCTTCCTCCTCTTCTTCTACTCCGTCTCCACTCTCTCCTCTTTTCCTGCGATGCGGCTCCCTGTAGCTGCAGTCATTTGGCTGCCCTCACTACACGAGGTTTAATCATGGTTTTATCAGACAGCTGACGGGGGTGAGGAGGGGGGAGTTGGGGGTTGTAGTTATTTTATTATTTGTGTTTTTGTATGTTTTTGCTTTGACAATATCGCTGTGGTTGACAAGGAAACTAAAGCACAGTTAATTGAAATTAATTGAATTGAGAGAGAGAGAGAGAGAGAGAGAGAGAGAGAGAGAGAGAGAGAGAGAGAGAGAGAGAGAGAGAGAGTGTGTGTGTGTGTGTGTGCGCGCGTGTTTTTTATCTGTTTGTCTTGTGTCCTGTCTCGCTGTTAATTGCTTTGGCAGGATTCCTTTATGCCGTGGTGCAATAAGGCGTTATTGAATTGAATTGTCTTATGTCTTGTTTTGTTCTTAATTGAGAGCCCGAGGGACATGGAGAATTAGACAGAAAAACAATAACCATTTCTGTGGTCATATTCATATTTATGTAAATATATATTTATTCAATGGAGTGTTAATATGATTTTGCGCTTATTATAATGTGCACATTTCATCCTATGCTCTGAGAACACATGTGTATGTTTATTCTAGCGAGAGAGAGGGAAAGAAAGAGAAAATATAGAGAGTTTTTTTTTACAATAAGTAGTCCTAGGAAAAGAAAATGTTCTATGATCATATCCCCCTTTGAAAAATGAAGAAATATCCAAAGCTCCAAAGGTAGCCAAACATGTTTCCACATGCCAAATTCCACATGAGGTATGCTAAGCTTTGGATGTGGACAGGTTTACTCTGTCTGTTTTACCACAACACAGGGTAAACAACACAAGGTGAAGAATGTCTACTATCCTCTGCCGCCCCCAGAAAAATGCCCCCCCGACCCCAGGAAAAGTAGAACCCCCCTGCAGTGTCATAGCGACAGAATATGGTCTACAGCATACTCTTGCTGCCGGGGGGAACAGTCAAATTACAGTGAATCAGAACCAGAGAGATTTTCCTGTGGGTCTATTATTTCAGCTTCTCTTTGAAAGTATGTGCCTGCATTGGAGAAGCTGTCTGAGTATGTGTGGCCTCTTTCCTTCTGTTTCTCTCTCTCCCTCTCCCTCCCTCCCTCCCTCCCTGTCTTCCTTTTCTGTCTCTCTCATGGTGCCACTCTCATCTGCAAATATGTTTAATTTTCATGATGAGCTAAGCTTCAAACAAACGCACACAGACGTTGGCACATTTGAGCGAAAACAACCACTAACAATCTGAATGTGTCTTCCTGTGTGTCTCTGTCTCTTTCCCCCTCTCTCCTTCCATCTCTCTCTCTGTTCACAAAGAGGGGTCTGAATCCCTTTATTTCGCTTCAACTCGGCTCTCCACCTCTGTTCACCTCAGCGTTCCAGCGCGCTTTGATCACTCTCCTGTCTCCGACAGGTACCGGAGCTTTGATATCCCAGCGAGTGTGCGCACAGGCGAGCAAGTGAGCAGGAGAACGGATGGGGGATGGAGCGGTAGGGGGTGGGGGGTGGGGGTGATTGCAAGGGCTTCTGGGAGCTGCGGTTTCTCTCATAAAAATGAGTCTATTGTGTGACACCACTGGGCTCCAGCTTAAACTTTCCCTAACAACCCCCGAGTGGTTTCTTTGAACACAGGGTTATTTTTTTTTTTTTTTTCTATTTTGGCTGCACCACATTCCGGTTTTCGCTGTCATGGCGATAATGAGGAAGGGAGAGCTTCACTGCGCCATGCAGCGTGGAGAGCAAAGCCTGGGCCATCCATCGAGAAATTATTATTTTTTTTTATGCTGAGAAACTTCTATCCTCAGCTGTAATTAAAAATCTCCCAGCATGCTTCGCTCACTTCTTTTTTGAGGCGCATGGTTTGTGATCAAGAGTGACAGGCCTCTTCATCTTTTCTTTAAGATACTGAGCAAATGCATGTGGGAATGTGTGTCCATGAACGCCGTCCTGTTCGAATGGAAGAAAGGTGCGATGCTGACAGGCAGACAGGTGCGCGGGTACCTGAATGTGCGAGTCGCTGCTTCGCTCTTCCCAGGCACCCGCGGAAGCACTTGGTGATTATGTGATAGCCTGAAGGGAAGCACATGAAGAACGTGAGGTGGAGTGACTCTGGGTTCTGCTGGAGCTTTCATCTTCATTAAGATCATCATTACGGCTGTGTGCTGTGAGAGAAACGGGCTGTATCTGACCTGTTCACACATACACATGCACACACAGACACACACACACACACACGCGCACACACACAGACATACATACGTACACATACACACCCTCTCACAAACACACATACACATGCACACACACACAAACAAAAATATGTATGCACAAACATATACAAACACAAACACACAGACAGTCTTCTGTCAAGTCAACTGGAGGCCTAACTCATTTCAGTCATGGATAACATGCACATTAGCAGCCAGCAAACCACCTGTAATCATGTTGCCATTGGTTACCTTCTCTGGCTACCTCATTGGCCACAACCTTGGCATGGGCAGACAGAGCGATGATGTCATCGCTCCTCAGAGTTCACTCAAAGGGGAGCAGTGTGGGAGGCAAGCTTAGGGAGATGCATCTGCCAAAGCATGGAGAAACAGAGGGAGAGAGAGAGAGAGAGGGAGAGATGGAGAGAGTAATGCCCCTTCCATTCTAGCACTGTATTGGCCCCCCATGAAATCATCACAAATTACTCATTAAATGAAATTATGCTGTTCATTACTCACTTGAGATACAACCCTCATTACTTATTTGACAGCAATTAATTCTGGTTATCAAGGTGGTGTGTGTGTGTGTGTGTGTGTGTGTGTGTGTGTGTGTGTGTGTGTGTGTGCATGTGTGTGTGTGTGTGTGTGTGTGTGTGTGTGTGAGTGTGTCCCAGGTTAAGGGAGGAGTACTCATTTGCTTTAATCATTATAAATGCACCTAAAGGTTATGAGAAATATACACCGTTCATGTAAACAGCCTGAAACTAAGAAATCTGACCAGAATTTGGAGGTCATCCGAGGACCTGTTCCCCTGCCAGGACCTGGGCCTAAGAAGTGTTTTCCCCTGCCAGGACCCGGACCTCTCAGGTGTTGCCCCCCTGCCAGGACCTGGGTCTCAGAGGTGTTGCACCCCTTCCAGGACCTGGGTCTCAGAGGTGTTGCCCCCCTGCCAGGACCTGGGTCTCAGAGGTGTTGCCCCCCTGCCAGGACCTGGGTCTCAGAGGTGTTGCCCCCCTGCCAGGACCTGGGTCTCAGAGGTGTTGCACCCCTGCCAGGACCTGGGTCTCAGAGGTGTTTTCCCCTGCCAGGACCTGGGCCTCAGAGGTGTTTTCCCCTGCCAGGACCTGGGCCTCATCACAGAGAACATGTCCAGAATTCACAGGCTGCTGAAACAAGATGCCGTTTAAACAAATTAATTTTGACTCAGTCTGTGGCAGAGGACAGACAGTGACACATCTCTCTCTCTCACATACACACACACACACACACACACACACACACACACACACACACACACACACACACACACACACACACACACACACACACACACACACACACACACACACTCCATATAAATCAGTGTGTTTATCTGTGTGCATGCCTGTGCGTGTTTGTTTCACACACAGGCCACTAATGAACAACTGGCCCAGACACCCCGGCTGAAGATTAGATTCTGAAATTAGTTTGGTGACTCAGCAAGGTGGAGGAAATACGGACCTGGGGAGATTAAATCAGGGAGCAGGCCTCTGTATCCGTATCCAACGGCCGGAAAACAGGAAGTCATTGGCGAACACCCCACAAACATCCAGCCAATCACACACGCTGGGGCTCCGCCCACCATCTCCCACCAGGAGCCCTCCATCGCCCGGCAAACCCTGAGAAGCTTCTGGCACATCGAGCGTGAAATGGCAATTAGCACCATATCCGGAGCCTGGTGCCTGCCCAAGACTTCAGCCGACAGTTTTGGGAATGGCTCCACGGTCTCGTCTGACATTTGAGTTTGTTTATGCGTTTGTAACTCGCCTGTGTTGCCTATTTCGAAGAATGCCGATGGGAGAGGCTCTTTATTCTTCCCCTGTTTGGGTGACCTTTCAGTAGGAGCCACATCCCCCTCCTGGCCCTCCTCAGCGGGCCCGCCGCTGCCTTCAAAATAGGGGCTCTGCTCCTTATTTCACCAGGCCTCCCTGCGGACACAGTCTGCCGCCTGTGCCCTGAACCCAGCCTTTCACTTTAGAGATAGACAGGGGGAAAAAGTCTGAATACATTTAGCTGTTAATATCTGACATGCTTTGAAGCAATCAAAATTTTTTGCTCCTCATAAAAACAAGATTGGTTAAAATCGGTGACTGGTACAACATGGTAGCTCCACCCATCATTCATATCTTAGTCATTTAATGGACCCCAGTATCCACAGTAGGTAACAGGTGCAGTATTTATCCAGCTCTGTATTTACAAGTGAAGAACCTCATGGGTACAATGGCAGTGCCCCATATGGAATTGAACCTGCAACCTCTCACTTACAAGACATTACAATGCAGACATTTAGCCGACACTCTTGCCCAGGCTACATTTGTACACAGTATCTGTTTACACAGCTGGATCATTTCTGTTGCTGTTCAATTTAGGTACAACGGCTCAAGCACAGGTACTATAGCACTGGCTCAATCCCCATATTTTCCCAATTCCCACACCTAGGAACTGACCCGCTGTGTCTGAGCTACAAGCCCAGCACCCTCACCATTATACTACTCAGCTGGCTACATGCCTCACTCTCCACCTCCATTACTGTCACTTCCTAGTTGGGGGTAAGGAAAGCCCTCTATCTGCCCTTGTGCTGTGAGGCTGTCGCCCCCCACCCCCCACCCCCCTGCTCTGCCTCCCTGGGCTGTCATCTCCGTGTCACGGCTGTCACGGTAACGGACTGATGAGCGGAGCTGACAGATCCAAAGTTCCGAGCTGCTCCGTGGCGTTCTCTGGCATAAATAACCGACTGGGTGCCTTCCCCCACGCACCCTGAGTCCACTGGACCGCCTCTGTTATTTCACACTTAAATGTTTTTGCTAATGCTTCGTATGTGGTACAGAGCAGGGTCTTTTTCCTGGACCGGACTCCCACAGTGAGCGCTGGTTTTTGTTTTCACCTGAAATTCCACAACAAGGTCACAGTCCGGAAACCAGATTAGGTGAGTTCCTTGTTTAATCAACTAAAGTTTTATTTAGTCAGGCAAAACAATAGTCCAACATTCTGGCAGTGAAACCTTTCTTTCAGACCAGCCTGTTGGTACCATTTTAATCTTTCTTTGGATAGGATGTAGCGACATGGTGGGAAGTCTAAACCAACAGCTGCCTTATTCCACTCAAAAGTCAGGGAGTAGGCCCTCTCACAGCGCCTCATCTTTGGGCCGCAGTGTAAGCTTGCTTTAACCGATAAAAAAGGTTGTGCTGAAAACCACAAAAAAATGGTTTAAATCAGTGTGTTATTGAATGCTTATGGCTTCAGGACCACTAAACAAAATCACAAACGTCTCACTCTGTGCTGGAGAATACTGAAATAAACACCGTTTTCTTCAGATTTCATTTCATTTTGTAATCATTTTGCAGAGACCTGTAGATTGATAAAGACTCCCACCCCTGCATGAAGAACCAAGCGATTTCAGGCTGTCATTTGTTTCCTCCAAGCTGTGACAGAAAAGACTCAGGATGACTTCAGACTTCCTCCTCAGGAGCTCAGGACTTTGTGAGAAAGTGAACAGCAGGACAACATCAGAGCTTCACAGTACAACATGGAAGTAGCAGGGAAGGAAAAAGGAAAAAAAAATAACGCGCACACAGAGTGTCTCATGCGAGGCGATGCTTCGTTACGAGCACAGTTTGAGAAGAAAAATTCCAGTAGAGCCACAGGCACCACTTTTGATTAAGAAACAAAACAAAACCTTTACTCTCCCGAGAGTTCTATTAAAAGGACAAACCTCTTTACAGCAAAAAAAAAGACATTTTTGAGTTGAATGTGAAAAGATGCGGTATCGAGGTGATCTCACAGCAATACGGATCCAGCTGCTGTGTGGTTCATACAGGCCTTGCTCGAGTGTGTGAATGGTCCCCACAGTGCTGCAAAGGATTATGGGGCATGCTCACACCGGCTGCACAAAAATACGGTAAAACCAGGGGTACACCCCGCTAGGGCTGTACGATATGATGATATATTTTGTGTGACAAAGATTTTGTGTGATGCTCTATCGTTTATTTCATTATATTGCAAATCACTCTCTTTATGGCAATATTTTTTTATTATTTGACGATGCTTTGTGTTCTTCGAGGATGGAACTACTCCTCTCCCTTAGACTCCAAGCCCAAGTGCATTCTCTATAATATCCCCTATCAATAAACTCATTTTAATGCTCCATTGTTATCTGAGAGTTCGTACTACTGAAATGGAAATTGGAAGATATTGTCAATGTTGTGTCTGTTTGTAGCAGATATACTCATTTCTGGGTGATGGAGAGCAGCGGAGTATACTGGTTTTTGTTGTTACTCAACACTTACTGACATATTAAAACAGCTCATTACGTAGCTAACACACCTCATGTGATTTCTTTCTAATACATATTTTATATTGTATTAAAAATGTCAACAATCAGTGACAGTTCCTAGTTTTAACAGAAAAACAGCTGGGAACAGCCCCATCTCATTTTCCTTTTCCTTAGGGAGGGGGGCAGTGGGCTGTTCATTCAGGCCCTGTAACCAGAGATTGATTAAACTCACAGCTGCAATCCCATGAGTAACCCCCCCCACACACACAAACACACACACACACGCACGCACACACACACACACTCACAAACACACGCACACACACACACAAACACATGCACGCACACACACACACGCACACACACACGCACACACGCACACTCACACACACACAAACACATGCACGCACACACACACACACACAGACACACATGCAAACACATGCACGCACACACACACACACAAACACACGCGCGCACACACACACACACACACACACACACACATGCAAACACACACACACACACACACACACAGACACACATCCACACATAAATCACAGGTCCAAACAAAGCCTTAGGTTCGGTCACTGCTGACAGCTACAAGTGCCCATATCATTTCTGCTGCTTTGGGAATTCCCATCTCACACCCAGGATCAAGCCTATGCGTTTGGCCTTGGGCATTCTCTGCTTCATCCCCCCTCTCTCATCTCTCCACCTCCTCATTTTAATTTCATGTGGCCGGTATCATTAACCTGCGCAGAGTGCACGTTGTTGTCGTTGTTGCAGGCAACTCCGTCCCATAGACCGCATCCTCGAGGATCTGGATGCCCCCGTCTGCTCTTTCCCCGCTGAGTGACTTCATCATGAATGTTGATGGCCCTCCGTCTTCTGGGTTCCTTTACCTCCTGCATTCTCTTGACTTCATCTTACCTTTGTCTACTGACAAGCACTTCCACATTTTATGCAAACTTATGTTTTGTTTATGGTGATTTTATGATCCTATTTTTTTTTTTTTCTTACAGGCATATTATGGTGCATTGTATTAATTGTAAAGATCTGTGTTCTGGTTTATCTAAATGTGTTAAATAAATGTGTCTCCTGTGTATTGAGTTAAATAAATTCTGTCTCTTGAGTCAATATTATATTTATATACACATTCATGTGGTCACTCTGAATAATTATTAATGACAGCTAGGACATTTCTCTGGAGATTTCTGTGCGTAAGATGACAGGGCTTTGGAAACAGAGAGAAAGGGATGTCAAAACTGCCTAATTCACAAGCCCCCGTCCCCGGGACACCCCCACCCCCCACCGCGCTGAACCCCGCTGCGCTCCATGCTTTGTTATCAAGAGTCTGGTCTCAAGCTTCTGGAGGGATGGAGGGATGTAGGGAATTTTAAAAAAAAAAAAAAAAAAAAACAGAGAGTGAGGAAAGTCCAATCTGTCTTCCTGCACACACTCACGGGCACGCCGTCCTCCTCTCGGCCCCTCGATCCCACTGCCCGCCGTTTGGGGGGGGGGCCCTCCGCGTTCCCCTGTCCGTTATCATTAAGTCATCCGGAGCCGGGCATGCTGGGTAGCGGCGGGAGATCGGCGGCGGCGGTGGCGGGTATGAATTATACTCGCGGTAGTGATGACCTCGCCGGAGCAGGCGGAGGCAGGGAGCCGCGTCCTTGACCGCCGGCCCTCCGAGTCTCTGACTGATGTCTCTCACACGCTACGCCTCCGCCTCACACAGCATGGGGAGAAAATGGATACACACACTCACCACCGGTCCCTTACAGAGTCTCATTCCCCTGTGGTCAGGATCTTTCTTTTTAAGTTTTTAGCATTCCAAGACAGAATTGGCTGAAGCCCTTGATCCTTAACTTTTTACTGTCCCCCTGTTTTCCGTTCTTATGTTGCAGCACACACACACACACACACACACACATACACACAAGCACACAATACAACCACATGCATTGACAAACACAAACATAGGTGTAATGCATACACACACTCACACACTCACACACACACATACAATTATATGCACACCCACAGTTACACACAATGCACACACATATAATACATATATGTATTACGTCTATGCATAAACACACACACACACACACACACACACACACACACACACACACACACACACACACACACACACACACACACACAAACATACATGTACATGTGGTATTGATACATTCACAGAAATACACATGTGTTGGTAACACACACACAAACATGCATATGTGTGCATATCAAATGCACCCGCACACACATTTGATATGAAAATATGCCATATGAAGTGATGTGGCTGACGCACTCCGTATGACATATATATGCGCAGATGTGCATGACTGCCGTGTCCTCCAGATTTGTGGCATGCATAAATCTCACCCGTTGTGCTGCTGAAGGATTTACAGTGCAGTTAGCCTTATATGAGAGAACTGGAATACACCGGGTCACATGACTTGGCAGTCACAATAAGTATGTTGAATATGTATATATCAATATGGCTGAGAGCTATTTCCTCTGATCTGTGGCTCATTTGCTGTAACATGCCAACTGTGCAAAATTAAGCATTTTTATGAGTCAATATAAATATGCTGACTCAACCGCGTGGATGTGGTTTGAGTATGTATATGTGTGTGTGTGTATATGCAGGTGTGTGTGTGTGTGTGAATGGCTTTTCTGCAGGTTTCCACAGTGAAATCCAGCACTTGGCTTTCCATATGCATAGACTGGTGTCTCCAATCTCGTCCAAGAAACACAGGTGTGAGCTCAAGTTTTTCTTATTATAAACCAGCATAAAACACCTGATTCAACTAATCAAGGCTTTTTAAATGGCTGACTGAAGACCATGAAATCTTAATTATCTGAATCAGGTGTTTTATCAGCGGGCTGGAGCAAAACACTGACCCCGAATCAGCCTTTTGTTCCAGATACTGAAGACCTCTGACACTGAAATTGTCATTATTACAGACAGAGACAGATATGATGTTCAAGACAAATGGAGCATGGGTCATTCTGTGTCTGTGTGTGTGTGTGTGTGTGTGTGTGTGTAGGTGTGTGTGTGTGTGTGTGTGTCAAGGACGAGGGGGTTGGAGCTCTGACAGCAGAGGATACAGATACACAGATTACATTCTGCAGTGATTGTATAGTAGTGGTCGCTGTCTGAGGTGGGGTGGGGGTGGGTGGTTGACCATGATCCTTCTATTTTCCCAGAATTCCTTTTGACAGGACCCTGTGGCTTGCAGAGACCCATTTGCCCAGATAAGTGGGTCACGGATTAGGGCCAGGGAGGACTCGGTGTGCACATCCACTGCTCCATCCACCCACCCACAGAAAAAAGAGCCATGTTTCTCCGCCTCCTGTTTTTCCTGCTCCTGTGTTTTTTTTTTATCCCTCCATTTCTCCGCCACTCTGCTCTGATGACAGGACAGATAGGGAGGTGGCAGCTCGGCCCTGTCCCTGTTTCCTGTTTCTCTTTCTTTCATTCTTTCTTTCTTTGCTGCCCAGACAGCCAGATCTCAGGATAGCAAGATCTCCAGATACTCTGACCTTACCTGTTTTTGGGGCAGCACTGAGCTGGCAAACAGGGAGCTGTCAGTCTCCCAGTGCTCTGAAAATCAACACTACCACAGTCCACAAGCAGCAGGACCGTTCCCCACCTGCTTCATCTTCTCTTTATGCGAGAGCGGACAAACTCTTTCCAGGAGGACTGATGCAAATGCATGTTTATAATGCCACCCATTACCCTGGTTCAACTAGCTCCTTAGCTACATACACCAATGCGGATGACACCTTTAGACAAAAAGGGCTTCCAAGGAAGAGAACCTGTGAGTAAAATCCATATCAAAGAAGAACCTCCACAGGTTCCCCCAGCAGGACAAGCGAAGAACCAAATGGATCCTTTTATTTCTTAGAGTGTAGGTTACTTTAGGGAAGCAGATTAAAACAGTCTTTGGCTGCCATTCATAAACTGACAAAGACCTTTAGTTTGAATATCAGATTAATCTAATTGGGTAATTAAGAGTGGAAGTTGGCATGAAATTCAGAAACGGATACAACTCTTCTTGTCCACCGTAGCTCTGGTGGTACTCCTGGCCTTAACTGCTCGGTTTGACGGCCTCATTGTTGCAAACCATCACTGCTCGCGCTCATTCCAGGAGGTCTACTCTCCAACATGTTTTACCGTTTACCCAATCATTTCAACACCTGACCCATATCCTAGCGAAACCCTCTGCCATACAGTGATCCTTGAAATGAGGTTTCATGAACCCCATTAAGGGTGGGGCTACATTCGGGTGTCAATAATCAACTTGGCTGACCCAATCAAAAATGCTCTTCTCTCCACAGACAATGCAGCCATTGGTCCACATTAATTAATTGCTGACATTTTATGGTAAGCCCCTCCCTTTTTGGTTCAGTGAAAAATCATTGCCCCATAACTCCTACGACACTCAGAATGGGACACACCCCCAGCACTGAACTTTGGTGGTCTGGTTGTACACAGTCTGCAAATGGATTTTTATTGTTGTTGTTGTAGCTGTGTTTATTTTTCACAGAGCGGCGGAGGTCCTGGGGGATGCAGTTCACACGATACCCCCCAAAACTTTCCTCCCTTTTCACTGCCATTTTCATTAAAAAAAGACTCTTTTCACTGTAAAGGTCAGAGCAGCGGACCATGAAGGAGACCGGCTCTAGCTCCTGTTCCGTTTATCGCTTAACCTTTCATGGAGACAAGCTTTAGAGACAGCACACCTCCTTCCCTCCCACTCTGGAGTACTAATGAAGAACCGCCTTTACCAAAGAACAAAAAAAAAAAAAAAAAAAAAAGAAAAAAAAGAGAAGAGAGTTGGCATTTTAGCACAGGTTGGTTTCCACCTCAGGTTCATTAGTTTCTGACAGGCTAACCTTCTCTCTCTTGCTGCACTCAAGAAAATTGGAACTGTGCTTGGATAGCTCTGCAGAACATTAAAAACTATGAAAAAAGGAAAAAAAAAAACAACAACAGAACTAACGCACAATAATGAGATTTTTGTCCGTTGTTGTTACAATCATTTATAGAGGTTTCCTGATTCAACCGCTATTAGAATGATGCTTCTAATGGCTCCTGATGTGTAATTTCAGAGGTCCCCTGTCTGAACATTGTTTAAATTAAATGTAATTCACAAGCAACCAGCCACACACCACAATAATATTTCTTATTTTACCACTAATTAAATTTCTTCCATGGTGGGTGATTTTGTGAAAAGAGAGAAAAAAATAACAAAAACAATTACCTGCCTTCTTGGTAAGGTCTCATTTTTCTCGAGATACAACCTCCCTTTCACCTGCAAAGCTAGTGCTGGTGACAAATGGTCTCCATTAGGCCAAAGAGATTATTTTAATTCTGGGAAATAGGCAAAAAAAGGAAGAAATACAGTTGGTTGAGTACACAGTTTTCTGCAGGTTGCATTCTGCCAGCAGAACAAAATGGGGAATAGGCTGAAAGAAGTTAAAACCCAACTCCACAGGTGTACATCCTTTGGAGTGTTCAGTCCATGATTGATGCAATGCTAAGTGCTAAGTACTCTTAGAAGACTATATTGTAAGCCTAAAGCCATTGGACTCAAAGTGCTTGTTCCTGGTGCAGCTGGGAGATCCATAGTGGTGTAATTAAGCCCCTGTCGAACTATTATAAGGTATAACCACCGGGCAGAAATGAGCTCGGCCTGGCTGGAGAAGAGCAGGGGGTGATGCTGCATTCCGGATATATCGGAAGCTTCCGACCAGGAAAGATCCATTGGAACATCCCTACAATCCGGAATCACTAGCTGCAAACTCTGGCATCATTTCTCAACTCCCCAATCCAGGACTTAGAGTAAACAAATATCACAGCAACATAGCGGCCTTCACAGTAACCAGTACACTTATTTATCTTCATTTTAAGTTATTAATGCATTTGCATACATTAAAAAAATGACTATATAGTTAATCAATATTACCAATGAATGATTTTGTATATTCAAGCCTGGCTGTGCTGAATGGTCTCTTCTGTGATAACCAAATACTCTAGTAATAAAATATATAAAAACCATCAAAAAATTCAAATCTCTCCTAAGAAAAGTGATCAGATCAAAGGGAAAATTTTATTTCATGACAGACTTTCTCATGCTGTACTCCAAAAAAAATTACATTTTCTAATGAATGATAAATCTACTCAAATATCTCCTGACAGTTAGCTCTTCCAGAGTGGGAACATGATAAAAATTGATCTGGAGTTTCACTGTGGATAGGACATTGGTGTGGATCCTGAGATATGCCAGCCATAGTGCTGAGGCACATAAAACCCAAAGGCATCTTTATGGAATAATGTATAACGATTCAAATCTGACTGATGAGAAGAAAAATGTTAAAATATTCAATATTCAAGGGGAGGAAAATGGGTTATGTGGTAAAAAAGGCGGCTGAAAGCATACTTTGAAGTTCTTGTGTGAGATAACTCCTTGTCTGATATAACAATGCAAGGTAGAACATTTGAAGATTAGACCTTATCATTTTATATTAGTCAAACCAGGAGTAGCATGTCATAGTTATCAAGGTCTTTTGGTGTGTGGGTTTTTGGTGTGGGGATTTGGGGGTTTTTGCTTCAATTTTTAATGTGAAGTAATAATTAGGCATGCCTGGAGCATCTGCAAATTGGGATGAATAGCATTGATATTAGCGCCCCCTGCTGTCTCGGAGGACCCCAGGGGATTTGAATGGAGGCTGTTTCTCCCTGCTCCGTTCCTGCAGGGGTGTAGAGGGATGTGGGTATGTGCTGACGCTGTCCCCTAAACTGCGCTACCCTCCAGGGCTTCCCAGCTGTGTTTAAAGACAGCACATCCATAATTCAGAGGCTCTTACATAATTCAGGGGGTATTACTGTCACAGGCGAGTGCTGCCCCGTGTTCAGAGATCCATTCCCAGGAGGCTCCATTTAACAACCCGAGACAAGGAGTTAACACACACACACACACACACACACACACACACACACACACACACACACACACACACACACACACACACACACACACACACACACACACACACACACACTCACACACACACACACACACACACACACACACACACACACACACACACACACACACACACACACTCACACACACACACACACACACACACACACACACACACACACACACACACACACACACACATACAGATGTATAAAGCATACAAACATGTACAACCCCACACACACAGACACACACAAACATTTCCACAAACCCATGTGTACAATGACACACATATATACACATACTGTTATGTACATGTACATGTAAACCATAAAACATAACAGACAGCTACCACACACACACACACACACACAAAACACACACACACACAAATTTGAATTTTCCAGGAAAATCCACCCTCAGCCAGATAAGCTAATTTGCTAATTATTTTTCCTTCCAATTTCCACCCTGTAAAGCTCAGATAATCACAGCAAGCTCAACTGTAAACACACAAACTCACAAACAAATGCTTGCACACACGCATCTGCCCTCCATCACACCAATCATAATTAAGGGACGGGCTCTGCGATGAACGCATGCACGGTACAGTATGCTGCGGGCATGTCCGTGCGGTTCCTGCAGCCATGTTTTACGAGCGTTAATTCATTCCTCCCGAGGCAGAACGCCGATGCAGCCTCATCATCCGGCCACCTGTTGAGAAATCATTACCCACAATCCCAACGCAGCACCTGAATATCAATTAGTCATGTAATTATTGCTGATTACCTAGAATTACACTTTTATGCAGGGGAATGGCACTCGTGGCTATTGACACATTTTCCTCCCAGAGCGGCACACCTCATGATAATATGTCAATTACCCAACCAGCCAAATCATGTTTTCAAATTGCCGTTTGGAAAAATTGTTAAATACCTGTGCGTATTCACATTTTAGCTGTGGCTATGGGGCTGTGGCTGCAGGCATAGATGTATTCTAAATCGGTAAAACACTGTTATTTTCCCCATCCAAAGCAAACCCTTTCTGTAATATTGTAGAAAAATTACAATAATATTCTGTGCTAGCTCATATAATATAATATGATAACATCTATGGTTTATTTTTAAGAGGAAAGAAAAACTTTGTTTAGATTAAAAGAAAAAGGTGTTGTTGAATACTGTCTTCCCACCCTAATTAGACCAATTGTAATTTGTTTTAAATACACCTACAATCTCACATATCCCACCCCCCACACTTTAGGGGACTAATCGGCAAGCTCTTGACCTGCCATGAACATTAGAGCATTTCCATATGGCTGTTCTGCTATGCTGCAAGCATTGACGAGAGCCGCTAGCCTACCGAATTGTGTGTTCACTGCACTTTAAAACAAGCACCCTGTAAAACAAGAACCCTGTCATGGGACAAAACATTTCCAGGTCTCTCCAGCTAAGTTATATTGGAAGAGAACATGGCTGCGTATGTGTCTGTTAATGTGGACATTTTGATTTCAGGGATTCTTTGAGAGCAAAAAATTGGCATGAGATCTAGAACAAGGCACAGCCCTCCAGAAACAGGATCCGATCTCCAGGAGTAGCTCAGTTTACAGCTCAGCAGTGAGAGACACTTGAGTACCAACACACAGAGCGAAATGGTAATCGTTGTGTACAGAGGGAAAAATCGATGGGGAGATGGATCTGTCTCTCTCAACAAGCAGAGGCCTGACGCACTCCCACCTCACTCATACCTGAGGGGATCAGTATCCTGGCAAATACCTGAGCACCTGTAGCACCACCTACATGTTATGACACCAGAGGTTTGTTGGGTTGTAATCTAAGGGGTCAGGGTGGCTGGGTGGCTCATCCTGTTAGGGGGTTGTTCCAGTGTGTGGATGGGCCCCATGGCCTACATCCTGTTAAGCTACTGTCCCAGTAGTTAGATTGGCTCCACCGTCTACATTCTGTTAAGGCACTGTTCCAGTGTGTGGATGGGCCCCACGGTCTGCATCTTGTTAAGCTACTGTTCCAGTAGATGGATGGGTCCCACGGTCTGGATCCTGTCTCTGTGCTCACCAGCACCCCCTTCTGGTCAGCCAGGAACCCACAGTTTATATAAACTCAAAACCTGCCCATGAGACCCTTTCCAACTCATGGGCTCTGGTGTGAGACGAAGCAGCAGCTGATATCGAGCTGCAAAGAGATCGCCTCTCTTCTCATGCTTCGCCTCCACCCCACCAGACTGATAGCAGAGGTTTCACTGATGAGCACAGCCTCAGAACAACGACCGGGAGTTTCCAAATTGGCAGACTAAAGGAGAAAGTTGTACAAAAAGAAAGAAAAAAAAAACACACACAAAGAGGAGTCAGGAAGGAGGGGAGGGGGAAGCAGCCCAGCCCGACTAACGAGACTTGGCTGTCTGTGGAGGAAGAACCTGAGATGGATAGAGGTGCCTGTACTATATCCAAGCAGCTGTGGCTCACTGAGATAGACATCAATCCACCCCCCACCCCAGTCCATAACAGTAGCACAGCGCAGAGGCCTGCCTGTGATCACTAAGCCCATCTAACAAGCAGAAAACAGCTCAGCGCTCAGCCTGAGGAGGCTTTGCCAATCTCCGGGCTGGCATGGGTCTTTAACTCACTGCCTTTTTCTCTCGCTCCCTCTTCCATTTTCTCTCAATCTTTCACTTTCACTTTGTTTCACTGGGCAGAAAAAAAAAAAAATTTGTATTTATATCAAGTGCGTTCGAGTAACAGAACTTCACAATTCAACAACCCACACTGGTGAAATTAAAAGAAACTTGAAAGTGTAAGAATTGTCTCTACAAATATAACTCTCTCTTTCTTTCTGTCATTCTCTCTCTCTGTCTCCTCTCGCTACCTAATTGATCATTTTGTCTTCATGGCAGTCTAACTTGTTATATCTCTCTCTCACCCTTTCTGCCTCTGTCAAAGTTTGTGCTCCATAAAAACAATGTCTCATTAGCGAGCACAGTCGAAGGGGGAAGAATTCTGGGATCCCTGTCCAACTGTTTGCCCACAATTATATTTTTACTCCCTGAGCTATTTTTGGGAGAACCTTGGTGCTTGTATAAACACACTGTTTATATGTGTTTTTCTGCCCTTTCAGGAGGGAATTGTGAGGTCACAAAGTGATTAACAGAAATCAGCAGTGTTGCAGAGGCGTGGGCAGTGTTCAGATGCAGGTATACGTAGGTAAAGGTCAAACAGTATCAGAAACACCCTTTCAGTAAAAGAGAGCCTCAGGGCCAGATGAATGCGGTGCTGTGCTGCAGAATGCGCCTTAGCTAACAGCATCAGCGCTGATGGTCAGTGCAATGTCCAGTTCTGGAGGACTGCAGTGTCCACAGGTTTTTACTTCATTGATGTGATTGGAAAATATTATTCATAATGGTATAAGTGATGGTGGTAAAGGGCAGTTGGGATACTGTGAAGCAGGATGCTTTGTAGTTCACTTCATGAGCAGTGGGGGTAGAAGGTGAGTGGGATACTGTGGTGCGTGAGGCCCTGTAGTTAGTGTTATCAATGGTGATGGTGGGGGTTGAGCGGGATACTATGATGCAGGATGCTCCAAAGTTAACTGTATCTGGGTGATGGTCGGTGAGGGGGACACTGTGAAGCAGGAGGCTGTGTAGTTAAGGGCAGCACTGGTACTGATAGGGGATGAGTGGGATACTGTGACACAGGATGCTCCAAAGTTAACTGTATCAGTAGTAATGGTTGGGGATGGGCGGGACACTGTGAGGTAGGAGGCTGTGTAGTTAAGGGCAGCACTGGTACTGATAGGGGATGAGTGGGATACTGTGACACAGGATGCTCCAAAGTTAACTGTATCAGTAGTAATGGTTGGGGATGGGCGGGACACTGTGAGGTAGGAGGCTGTGTAGTTAACAGCATCAGCAGTTATGACAGCAGTCGTGGGAAAAAACTCTGGTCCTCAGCGCCAGAAGCTAACGCTCCGAGAGCTCGCTCACATCCCTCCATCTTCCTTGGCAGAGATAATCAATCGCCTCAGTAGCCTGCAGCAATAACACTGCTTCATCCTTAGGCTCCATACCTAACAAACGCCCCCCGGGAGAGCACTTAAACCCCCGCAGCAAACAGGGCCAATGGCAGAGCTAATCCGCCTTTTGTGCGGAGAGCGCTGGAGTGTCAGGGACTGTGTCTGACCGGTCGTTAGGGTGGTGATGTTTTTCATTGGGGGAATTGAGTGCCTGTCCTGACCTGAGGAGAGGACTGAGGCTTACCTGTAAATGTCCAGGGCCTTAGGGGGGTGAACATGAGTTATGGCAGGGATTCCCAACCCCTGTCCTGGAGGCGTGCGGCGCAGGAGCTGTTTCTCACCGCTGCCCCGCCCTTTGATTGATCAATTAGAGCGGTCGATTGCACGGCTAACAAGCCTCGTCGCCGTACAGTGGGTCTAAATCAGTCACCGGGTCCAGGGTGAAAACAAACATCTGAGTGTGTTGTGCCCCTGCAGGAAACGGGGGGAGAGGCAGGGGTGGGTTGAGTGTCTGAGAGTCACGGCCGCATTATGGCTATCAAACCCTGGCTAACCTGTGTACCCCTGACTAGAACTCCCTGTCCAGGGGCTTCCCTGACCCTCTCTGGCCCAGCCCAGACCCCAAACCCCCCGCACTCTGCCAGCCATCTGGTATTTCTGCACAAACAGGCTGGGGGTTTGGGGGAGAAATATGACCTGACAAATATCATAAATAATGTATATATATGTATATATATAATGCATTTTAATCTTCACCCCTTCCCTCCCCCTCCCCCACCTCACCATTTCTCCACCACACCCCCCACCCCTTTCCAATCTTGCCCCTCCCTGCCCCAAAATATCAAAATATCGTCACTGGGACGAATCACCGCAGTAAATTGAACACACACCCTGTCCTCCTATAGACATACTTTTGAAAGGGAAATGACCAAACTGAGCTGGCCAAATTTTGCAGAATGTAAAAAAAAAAAAAAAAAAAAAGAGAGGCAGAAATGTTTTCTGCTTCAATGTTTATGTGTATATATTAATAATATTTTTATGTAAGTCTTATAATAATTGAGGAGCCCTTTTGTGGTTTTACTGCACTGTGTATCCATATTAGAGTCTGATGTGAATCACTGGTGCAGAATAAGTTAGCCTTTGAGGGTCGCAATCAAGTTTATCCCATATAATATTGCAATTTACATTCTTGTCTGCTGCTCTGCTCCATTGGAGTGTATGAAAAAGGTTGGAGGTGCAGAAAAAAAAGAAACTAACTTTTTCAGTTAGGGTGATTTTTATTTCAAAATTTTGTGTGTGCACTTTTTCTGACCTTGTCTGGCTTGTAAACTTAGCCCCGGCTAAAAGAATGCTGAAATATTTAACACTTATCCAAGTCCTCAATGTCCAACAAAGGCCTCTAAACAATGCTGGCCATATTTCCAATGTCAGAGGAGAACATGTTGTTTGACAGCAAAGCCCAGACACAAGCAAGGGTGACTGACAGATCACTCAGAGTACTTTCTGAAGCTGGCCGTTTGTTTGGAATACCATTTTATCAGAGGTACGTGGGGGTGTGACTGGACACAATATTGAGTATTGAACATGCAACATTTTGGCATAGTGACTGTCTTTTTAATCGTCTAAAGTTGTTGTAGAGTTGTTGACAAATTTCCATTGATTTTAATTTTACAAAACAGACAAATGTGATGGGCTGTCTGTTCTGTTGCTTTGTTATTGGGCAGCAGTGGCTTGAAAACTGGTTCTGACCCAACTGTGCAGGAGGGGTGTGCACGTTGGCTGGATTGACTCAGGATGACATGTTCCTGTATGTTTTAATGTTGTAATGTCTGAATCTGGGCCAGGTTGCTGTTGTAAAAGAGACACTGAGCCTCAATCTGACTCTCCTGATCCAGCAACACACAGCCTTATGACATTTTCACATGAACATGAGCTGGTGAATGACAGGTTAACATTCTGACTCCTCCCCCTGGTCACCATGGTGAACAGTTTAGAATCTTTGCATTAGCTCATGATGTAGAATGTTGAGGCTGTATATTTTTTCCTCACAGGGAAAATAACACCCACGCGGGCATCAGACAAACATTGTTTTATTTTCATAATTTTTTTTCCTCCGCTAATGATTCAATCCATCTCGAGACTGCGAGATGCAGATAAAGCTGTATGGATTGGAAATTAGGATGTGATAAACACCTCCCTGGGACCTCATTAAAGAGAGAGCTGCTAAAACACGATCTACTCCGATCCATCAGCTGACTGGGCCTGTCTTCCCTTATTTCCCCTTAACTAGGACTGTGCAAAATGTGTCACACAGGATAGAAACTATGCTGTTAGAAGCGCAGCATTGGGCTGAGAACAGCATTGTGGAGCAGCGGTCAGTGTGGAGCAGTGGTCAGAGCAGCAGTGTGGAACAGTGGCCAGGGTGGAGCAGTGGTCAGAGCAGCAGTGAGGAGCAGTGGTCAGTGTGGAGCAGTGGTCAGAGCAGCAGTGAGGAGCAGTGGTCAGTGTGGAGCAGTGGTCAGAGCAGCAGTGTGGAGCAGCGGTCAGGGCAGCAGTGTGGAGCAGCGGTCAGTGTGGAGCAGTGGTCAGAGCAGCAGTGTGGAGCAGAGGTCAGAGCAGCAGTGTGGAGCAGCGGTCAGGGCAGCAGTGTGGAGCAGCGGTCAGTGTGGAGCAGTGGTCAGAGCAGCAGTGTGGAGCAGTGGTCAGAGCAGCAGTGTGGAGCAGAGGTCAGAGCAGCAGTGTGGAACAGCGGTCAGGGCAGCAGTGTGGAGCAGTGGTCAGGGTGGAGCAGTGGTCTAGTCAGTAAAAGTTTGAGCTGGCTCCACACTCTATCCCCTGACCCCTAAAACAGCTTCCCAGCCTGCCAGGGAGCAGGACAAATGCCCAGGATCTGATCAGCAGCAGAGGACACATGATTAAAACCTTAATGCAGTGGGCCCAGCTGCAAATTCCCCCCCGCTCTGTCTGGTCATCTTTTACCCCAGATATTCAGTGTGCTCCAGCAAACCTCACCGACCGCCAGAGAGGGTGAGAGAATTCATCTGGAGCAAGATACTCATTTATTTATTTATTTAGAGATGAAACACTGACAGCAGCCTGGTTTTAATATCTTGGCCAAATAGGAAAATGCTCCCAAGATAGGAAAAAAATATTGGAGAGGGAGACAGGGCCCAAATATTTTAGGTTATTTTGCAATACATCTTGATAGCTGGTGCAGAGAAGAGCAGGGATCTTTGATTTAATGCCTGAGCAGGTTCAAATGGCAGGGCTAATCGATCAGTTGGCCTGTCTATATTTTTTTCTTGGTTTTTTGAGGCTTTTTGGAGTCCACTGGAAAACACCAAATGAATTCAATGAGTCAATAGTGTCGATACTGAAAGAACTCCGATTCAGCGCCATTTTCTGCACTTCTTTCTGCATTAGAAACCGGAGCATTAGCATCAACCAGACCGCAACATCCATGTCCACATTGGCGGCCTGTCATTTTGCAAGCTGACAGTTTAATCCTGCACAGTGGTGAAGTTCTGAAATTCCAGACCCAACCAAAAGACCCCCCGCCCCCACGCCCCCCTCTCATTTTTTATACATAGAACACCCAATGGCACAGGCGTTAACACAAAACACAGGTGAATTTTCAATAAGAACTTGCCTCATAAATCAAGTCACTGTTTAAAAACCATGAGGCAAAAGTCATTGTAATGTTCATTCGACTAGCTGTTCCTAAGAATGCGCAGACATTTAAACTGCTGCAGTCAAGAGGAGTACAATAATAACCTCTTCAATAACACTTTTCATTGAGTTAAACCTGTACTTCTGTAGTAATTTTGTACTAATTTGATAACACCAGATTATTACTGATAATAAGACAAGATTATGCTTGTTCATGTTTATTACATTTCAATAGATGAGTAATAACATCTTTTTTACCAAAGTAGTTATGCCAGAAATGCACAGGTGTAAGTGCAACTTGATGTAACGTGTTACCAACTTTTCTCATGTTAAACCCCTTTCAAATAGAGAAAGTGTAGGTCATTCAGCATCTGCGCTAAAGACTAAAAATTATATTTCAGCTTGAAGGACACAAGTTACTCTGCAAAAAAGGGAAAAAATACAATTGAGACGAGTTTCCCCCGGACACTGTAAAGTGATTTCAGACCCTTTAAGGACAATGAACATTCAATATGAATCCAATGATACGTAAGGCCAACTAATTATCAATGCTGTCATGAGTAATTGCGTTAGTAAACAGAAATTGTGTTTGAGTGGTTGAGGGCTAGTAAGAAAATAAATGACAGCAATAGCTGCATGCTCTAACCTTTTATGAGTGTAATTACAAACATAATCACTGACAGTGAGAGCCGTCCTCACACCCCGCCCCTAGGAAAATTGATGTGGGGGGAAAAATACTTTAAACGAAATGGATTAAGGGAACTTAGATAACCTCCAAGGGCCTTGTTACACTGATAGTGCTGATCAATGCTGCTACACACTCCGCGTCTTCGGCTCAATTAGAACAATGCACTCACACCCCCCTCTCTCCCTGGGGTCACCGCTGCAGAGCTGAGTCTGCGTGTATCGACATTTTGTAGCACATGAGTACTACAAACACCCAGAAGCATTTGTGAGCAATGTGCATATTGATGCAAACACACTAACTAACACACACACACACACACACACACACACACACACACACACACACACACACACACATAAATATACGTTGGCACACTCGCACACATACATACATACATGCATGCACACATACTGTTACACAGGCATATTGCAAATTAATTCGTACAGACAAACAGAACCAACCCTTAACCCCCAATGCCCCGCCCCCGCTCCCCCCCCCCCCACGCACCCAAACACACACACACACGCACACACACACACACACACGCACGCACATATGTTTATCACCCAATCATGTTTTAAGGGCCTTGTAAAAACCTCTCTCAGGAGTGGGAACAGGCCCATAGCGTTTGACGTCTCTATTAGAACATGACAATGGAAACTGCTGAACATTAGAAAGCTGCAGTGGGTTAGAAATATATACTCTCTCAGAGGAGAGATAAAACGAGAGAGAGGCCTGCGGGCCCAGCTATACTGCGTCTCTCACACAAACCCCCTTTACAACAGCAGCCTTGAAGAACAGAACAGAAAAAAAACATTTTTTATTCATATGAAAAGAGAGAGAAAAGAGGGTAAATACAGGGAGAATGAGGTGTAGGGAGGGAGGGAGGGAAGGAGGGAGGAAGAGGCCCACTGCAGAAAACAGCCTTGAAAACTATACCCTGATTTTTAATAATAGAAAAAGCATTATCAGAGTGGGATGCAGACTCTTAACAGAGGTAAGATAAGAGCTCAACCAAAACAGTCATTCAGGGATCAATCCCATTCAGTTTGAGATGGCAACTGCCCACTGTTTTTTTTTTTATAATTTTTTTAAAAATTTATTTTGCTTTGTGTACTTCCCCCAAAAATGTTTTGTGTGTGTGTGTGTGTGTGTGTGTGTCAACCCTGGCAGGTGGAGTTATGACTGAAATTTGTGAGTCATGGTACCAGAATTGCAAGCATTGTCTTGGGTTTGTTTTTGTTTGTTTGTTTTTCAACGATTAGGACATTAATTGAAGTCTGTGATTGGCTAATATGTCTATGCACCCCCTTCGCAAGGCCAAAATGTGAAAGGGAATTACAGAAACCTGGAGAAAATACCCTGTGCCACAGCAGGCTGAGATTCCTGTGCCGTGGTGGGTGTTGCTGCTGCCATTAAGCTTTTGTCCTTGAAGCGGTCTTTAAATGAATTACCGGAGACCGGAGTGTCTAGCCGTGACGTCAGTTTTCTTCTGGTCTGAATCTCCTTTTGTATCACTTGCTGAATCACCTATTTTGTTCTGAAACTCCGGTTTTATGTTTGTCTGTATTCACTGGTCCATGGTCCTCTGCAAAGCGTACTTTTGACATACATGGTTTTATATATTTATTTCACCTTTATTTCACCTGTAAGTTCCTTGAGGTAAAAAAGGCAAAAAAAAATGTCTTTCTCAAGGGAGACCTGGCCTTACAGTTTAAGGAATGATAAAAGAGATGGAAACAGAGGATGAAACAGAATGTGCTATGCTTAACTGCATTGGAAAAACTGGTTAAAATGGGTCACTATGGGACCAGATGCAAGAATCACCCTTGCCCCCATCTCCAGCTCCCCCCGAAATACCCTGAATCACACCTGGCCTGTTGTTCATTTATGTGACTGGAGGGTTTGATTAATAACATCTTTTCTTCATAAACATTTTCAAGGATCTAAAACGATGAGGTGTTTTAGTTTTTCCATTGTGCCAGCATCTTAACACTCAAAATGCTTAATATATTTTCCTGAGACCTGGTCAACTCTTCCAAGCTAAGCTACAATGGCCAGGCGTTCTCTCCGGTTCACCGTTCTGTGATTAGCTTTTCAGAAATACTGTAATGTGATGACAGGAGAAGTTAAAGTAGTGAGAAATATTGCTTTCTGCTGGCCACCAGCATACTTTTAGCAAGATATTTCACAATATGCTAGCAGAGTAGCGGTTAATATGTATCAATATTTTATCGATCTAATTAAGTTTCAAACAACCATTATTTCCTCTGGTATTAGGAACCGCCCTGATTGTCTCATACAGAAATAAAATGCTTGCACAAAAAAAAAAAAAAAAAACTTCATTATAAAATTAGAAACAAACAAAAAAAACTTTTGTACTGCCTTGTCTTGCTGAAAATGAATTAGACTTGCTTGGAGGTTTTCTGAGATAGTACAAGTGTTTTTATTCTTTTTTTTTCCGCAACGGACATTTATTGCAGTTTGGAGAAGAATGGAGGGAGAGCATTTTTAATTAACTTATGACTGGAGGTCACCCTCCTTTTATTTGGATGGGTTACCAAGAGATGTAAGTGCAGATTAAAAACCAGAGTGAGGCTGGCAGAGTAATTATTACGCGTGTGTGTTTGCTCAAAGTCTGAGCTCAAGCTTCCTCTTTCATTTACCCAGAATTTCCGTCACGGAAGTAAACATTTGAAAAACAAAAAAAAAAATTAAATAGCAATTTACAAGGATAATAGGCACGGCTACTCCATTTTGATGAATTCATGTTTCAAAATGTATTTCTGCTACAATGATGTGTTAGCAAAAACCTTTGATTGTTGTTCATGAATGAACTGGTAACATAACTTATGCTTAACATAACATGCTGAATACTTACATTTCATGTCACATACAGTGGTCATGCCCCAGCTCCAAGTAACAGAGTTACTGGTACACTGGTACATGAGACTTCCATAAAATAAACCACATTTTCACTGGGGATGGGAGAAGTAGGTTTTAAGTACACCCCAATAGGTGATCAACAATGAGCTAATAGTCCTGACTTGCTTAAACTTGTCTGCATATGAAAGTTGTCAACTCAGCTGAGACAAAACACAATGGTTGTTAAAAGTTATTGTCCCTAATGCGTATCGTTCCTTTGCCAAATTTTGGTTTGGAGGACACCACATTCTCCCAGCACATGACTACTGCCAAGCGAAGCTGTATTTCAAACCAAAGACAACACCAAGTGTAAATTGTATTTCAGCACAATGTTACTGCCAAACAAGAGCAGGCTTATTGAGCTCCAAAGCCCTGACAGCTATGTGGTATGGGTAAACAGGTCAGGTGTGATCTCCAGGTCAGATGGTAATTGAATAAGAAAAGGTACACAACGGCACGGCTTTTCTGCCAATATGGCACTCCTGTGCCGTTTTATTTTTGGAAGTGGGAGAGCAAACGATAACATGATAAACAAAAGTCACAAATAACGAAATGTACTGAGCAAGAGCAGGAAGGAAAATGAGGTTGATGACAGATTATCTTCAGCCTCTACAGTATATCTTAAATGACTGAATCCTGAAATGATTTACACAGATTTGCACACTGAGATGAATGCTTTTTTTAAAAAATAAAAATAGTTCTTTATTCATATTAATGTGTAAAATGTACTTCAGGGATAATTCCAAAAATAGTCAACCATCTTCCAAGTCCTAATTGAACCATTTAATCCTTAAGCCTGTAAGTGAAGACTCCCATTGTTGAGCTTTGATTTTGATATCTTAACCGCTTTCTCTGTACTGCAACATTGCTCTGAAACCCAGACCCAGAACATACAAGATGTAAGCACTCTTAAGTCACCCTGTGTAAGAGTGAACTGTGTGACAGCGTGTAACGCGCATCCTCGTTTTCCATCGGCGAGCGACCGTCTTCACATCTCTTCATTTGCATGCCTTTGAACGCAACACTGACGAGCCTCATCCGACAAGACAGGAAAGCTCACGGTTTCTCCTGATCTTTCATCTCACCCACTTCTGAAATCTGTAATGAAAACCATGTTGTGATGGCCTTCTGAGGCCATGCCAATTACCTCATAACACACTGATGTAGGTGTTGACAGTGTGATTCTCCTCCTTGCCCTGTATACCATCCTGGTTAACATGTCTCAAAATTATTAAAATTACTGTTAAATTAATCTGTAACAGTTTATCAGGGCATTCAGTGTGTAGGAGTGTAGTTTTCTTTAATATAGGCTGACACTATTTCTCAAATTAACCATAGTCAAACATTTTAATCTGACATCCATTCAGAAATACAGTTCGGTTTAGAAGTAAGCCAGCAGGCTAACTGGCTAACTAGCATGATTCCTTTCAACAAACAAGTTAATTGCTAATCAGTCCTGCCAACTAGCTAGGTAGGTAGCTAACACTATATGGCTGGATTATTTTCCCTCTTTTATGTGTTCAGTTTTATGCATTTCAACACATAAAATGCTAAGTCAGTAGCTAATTAGTCCAAACGCCTAGCTAGCTAACTAGCTAGCTAATGCTTTTAAGTGAAGCCTTTCACTGCTGCATAGATTTCAAGATACTGCAGTTTTCGACGTCTCTTCAGATTACCGTTGTTGTTTCCTTGTCAAAAATTATGGGAGCACACCAAGCCTCCCCCGTTTTAACTCTGAAAACTGTTCTGGAAGGATTCTTGTCAAAACTAAAGGACTGTCACAGGCTGTGCTTTTTTCTCCCTTGGGTTTTCTGCAGCCTGCGGAGTCGTGCTAGCAGGGCCTGCTCTTACTCTCGGTTGGGAGTGAAAGCATGCTGTGCCAGGCTGTCACTGAGAGGTGAGTGCTAATGATGAGCGGGTAGACACTCTCTAACTTTGCAGTCCTTTGTCTGAGATTGTATTTTTATTTTCTTTTTGCATCAAACTAAATAGGGAAGGACAATACGACAAAATTTTGATGCGTCCTCTTTGATGAGTTTGCTACTAATTTCGTCGACAGAATGAGCATTACGTGATACTGTAAGTCGAGCAAAAGCAATAAGCAGCAACTCAGGAGTAGTACTAAACACCCTGCTGAGGTACTTCTGGCTTCTCATGAACATCTACAATGAAGTTCATAACAATAAACGTGCCCGTTTCTGGAACGTAGGAAACATTTTCTAACCGTGTTTGTCAAGTCTGAGGCGGTAGCGACGATTCAGACAGGCAGTTTGGACACAAACTTTGATTCCCAGTGTACCATTGGGCTGAACTGGAAGACAAGACGCATGCCACGCACACCATACCTTCTGCAGTCCGCCGTCTGAGAATCCCACCTGAAATCTCTAACTGAAAGTGACACTCAGCGGCACAGGAGAGGTTTTTGAAGTGGGGGGGACCAAACTGTGAGCAAAACGTCTCAACATTTAAGCTTATAGAATTAATATTTTTTTTTCTCAAAAGTAGGGGGATCGGGATTCCTATGAAACAGGGGTGGACACATCCCCCCGCCATCTGCGCCCCTGGTGACAATAAATTGAGATCGACTTGAGATCTCCCGGCACCCGGCTCTGAGACTACTCCTCTCAGTAAGCCATTTTGTTTTGAGGTGCATTTTGCTGAAACGAGGCAAAACCCCAAACACCCCCCACCCCCACCCCCACCACCCTTTCCCTTAATTTCCCTCTTTTGTCATAAATGGCCCGCCTGTGCCTCACAATGCTCTGCAGGACAGAATATAATGTGTATTTACTCATTCTTTAAAAATAGTTTGCTTATGCCTTATTAGCTCATTTATCCTGCAGTTTCTTTTTTTTTTTTTAAACAATCGGCTAATGATGTAGCCGCATTCTCCCTTGGGTGCACGGCGGCATGCTGCCCGGACTCGTGATCGTAACATCAGTCACCCTGGCTGTGCCACAAGGGGATAGAAGAAAAGGAATAAAATAAAAGCGGATGTGTACAGCTGTTCTGGAGTTGAATGGTTCAGGTCACAGGGGAGGGAAGGGGAGGGGCCTGTTGCCAGGGGGAGGGGGATGTTGCTAGGGGGAGGGTTTTTGTAGGGTGGGGTTTGAGTGCTTTGTGAGGGATTGCGTTTATTAATTTCTGTGATTACTTTTCTGGCAGAGTTGATTTAAACAGCTGCTGGGGCCACCTCCCCCCTTTGGGATTCCAGTTAGGCCTGTGGTCTTTTTTTAAAAAAAATCTTCCAAGAGGTTTCATTTCCACTGCTGGCTTGGAGTGCCCAATAAGGCATATTGCCTTGGCTTTATATTTTTTTCTTCGAGAGCGTGGCGGCTGAAGACAGCCGAATACAGGCCATTTTGTTTTGTATTTCTTTTCTTTCCTTATTTCGCCCCAGAATCATATACCGTCACAGCGCAGAAGGAAGAATGAAGATTAACGAAGAGCTGGAGGGAGCCAGTGATTTGGATGGGGGCAGCCATTACTGAAAAAAGAACAGCTCCCCTTGCTCCCATTCTAGTCTAATAATGTTGGGAAAAAAAAACAAAACGTGTGTCTTGCTTGTTTCATAATTTGTCTTTATTGCTGCGCAATTAAGATGTACTGCCTTCCCTTCTCCCATGAAGACTTTAACTGTCTGTTTAACTGGGCTGGCAAAGCAGGAGCGCAGTCTAAACAAAAAATAACAATTAAAGTGTAAATATCCGTGCTTCCATTATCTACACTCACTTCACCCAGTTCTGGGGTCACAGTGGGCTGGAGCCTATCCCAGCATACACTGCAGGGCCATACTGACAAACATGTACTAACACACACACACACACACACACACACACACACACACACACACACACACACACACACACACACTCTCTCTCTCTCTCTCTCTCTCTCTCTCTCTCATCTATGGGCAATTTGACAATTGTAATACTTATCAGCATGTCTTTGTACTGTGGGAGGAAACAGGAGAAAATGGGATGAACTGGAAGTCTCCATGGATAAGGAGACTGAGCCAGGGTAATGCTCACAATGCTAGTTAATTAATTGAGCCAGGGTAATCTGTAAAAACAAACAAACAAAAACAAAAAAGAATGACATACTTACCAGCCCCCCAGAATCAGAGTTCCCCACCCCCCCCCATTGGACCCCTCCCACACACCCCCACAGATCCTCAACTCCAAACCTGCTGCGGGGAGGTTTTTTTGCCAATTTTAGAGACACGTGTCATCCTAACAGCTGCAGAACACCTGTGATAGCAGTTGGGGACCTGTTTTCTCTCAGGCGATTATTTTTTTTTTCCTGTTTATTGATGAATACAGGCTTATTAGTTTATCCAGTGTTATAAGGGATTAAGAAGTTGTCTGAATATTTTGCAGTATTAATAAATAACAAACCTAGACGTTTAGGTATTTGAGAATGTGGGGATGAAACATGTAAGATTTGAACAGAGATCCATCTGCACCAGAAGCAAGGGATGGATCTCCTTACAGGCCTTTGCCAGACAACTCTCTGGTGCCACAAAGCTACCCCCCCACAATGTGACTAATCCGCAGCACCCCCCCCCCCCACCCCCTCAGCCCCTAACTGAGTCCGATCTCTCCACTGTTTCAGCTCATTTGTTTTCGGTGAGATGTTGTCCGACATTCGTGAAAAATTGGAGGGGGGGGGGGGGGGGAGGGGGGCGGAGCGACGGTGGTGAATGACCCTATCGATCAACGCCAGCGGTACGGCCTGGCTTCATGTCACATGGAACCATTAATGATTGATAAATTGACATTCAAAAAACTTGATGAACGGATTAAAAAAAAAAAAATCCAATTATACCCAACCTTAATTATCGGGCAAATTAAAATGAGTGAACTTTCTAATTAACAGGAGACACACACACACACACACACACACACACACACTGCTCCCTCACTAATTTTCTCCCTTGCCAAAAGGGATGTTGTATGGAACTCAATTAATTTGAAAGCACTCCCGATAAGCGTCTGTGTTTTATCTTGCACCACCCCAGATCTCATCTGAAGATTGTGGACGCGTGCCTCTGCAAAGAAGGCTAATTTAATTCTGCGGCAGGTTTGATCCAGCACCGTGGCTTCACACTGGCCTCTACCTTTTCAAACATTACGGGACTAATTAGTCTGAGAAGATAAGGCTGCTTTATCCCTAATGAGAGAACTGCGTAGTCATTGTGTGTCAATAATAATCCACAGGAATGGTGTGTGTGCGTGCACGCCTGTGTGTGTGTGTGTGCTCTATACGTGTTTGTGTTTTCTGTATGTGTGTATGAATGTTTGTACGTGCGTTTTTTTGTATGTGTGTTTAAGTACATATGTGTCTTTCTGTGTGTTTGTGTGTAGTCACTATATTTGTATGTATGTTTGCGTGTGTTTTTGTATGTGTGTGAGTGTGTGTATGTCTGTGTGTGCTTGAATGTGCGTTTTTTTGTATGTGCTTGTGAGTGCATATGCGTGTGTGTGTCTGTGTGTGTTTGTGTGTAGTCCCCTTAGTGTTTTTCCTCCGCGTTGTTTTAACATTCTTATTGAGATCGCTGCTATAATTAGGCCCTAATTACTTGAAAACTAAAATTGAAAATCTGTGAGAATCTACCATCTACGCTCCTGCATTGCAGTCTATGAGACAGCATTTGGTGCTGTGCTGAAAGGTCATTCACCGTTGTCATCATTAATTATGATTAACTCAAATTAACAAAAAAAAATTATATATATATATAATATAATTTAATGTAAACAGCAGCTTAGTTGCCACTCCTGAGACTGTGTCCAAGGGATTATGTGATGTTTTCATTCTGGTTCAACTTGTTAGCTTCATAGCAACAGTTTAGCAAACAAAAGGGATACACAACTGGCCACAGAGGCACTGGGCATAAGATGGAGCATGTATGCTAATTTCCCATGATCCTCTTTCCTGTTGTGTTCACTCTGGGTCTGGCCTAAGTTCTAAAATCCATTCATTAAATATGTACATTTCAGACCTCGGTCAAATGTATACTTGTAAATACTTGAACTCTGTCCATGCTTCATACATTTCATAATTAGCGTCACTTTATCTCTGTAAATGCTAGCAAAACATTTGAAAACACTCTTTTCACAGGTAGAGCTGGTAATTTCAATCATACACCAATCAAATATACCCATGGCGCATGGTATTGGCTAAAGAAAGGGATTGAGAAAAAGGGCCTCTTCCTTCTTGTACTAGTATGGTGATGCTTGGCAATCTGAGGATGTTACATGTACACACACACACACACACACACACACACACACACACACACACACACACACACACATTGCTCATACACACACACAAACACACTCACACATATGTATATAACCGCTATGAGCTGAGTGTAGATTATTCAACATGATGTTTTTCCTGTTAATTATTTATGGAGGGTGACCTGTCTAAAGATTCAGGCAGCTTTTGTGAGTCTAGAGTACACTCATTACTTGTGATCAGAGTTGGTGGATTCTCATACTATTGCCTCTGCAGGGGGCTGAATGGAGATTAGCTGAGTGAAGGGGGTAATTCCAGCATAACAGCCAGGGGTCATTCTGCCATGTAAATACATGCAGGAACGTGTGAATAAACATCAAATTAAGTCAGAAGAGGGGAAAGGGAGAGGGGGTTTGTTTCACAGTGTTTTGCTTTCGCCACTGCTCTGCCATGACAAGACAGGGAGTCGTAATTACTGTTTTGCGTAAGGAGTGTCAAGGAGACTGGATGGGAAAAAAGAAAGAAAAAAAAAACTATCCTCTTCTCAAATCCCAGCTCTGAGAAACAGGCGTTCATGAGTGACTGATATTGACAGGGCTGGCATTACAGCCCTCGAGTTCAGTGCCCTCATTACAGCCCTGAGTTACTCTGAGTTTTTAGCAGATATTTGCATTCCCTCTTGCTCTCTCATGAAGATCCATTACTCACCGGGGGCCACTAATAACCAGAATTAAAACAACAACAACAACAACAACAGCAACAACAAGAGCAGCGACAAAAAAGCAGCGGTGGCAGAGATGTAGGTTAAGTGATGCCATTTGTTCTACAAGGACGAACACTTCCTGAGTGTGTACATGTGTCCCATTAGCATGCCCCTGGGATTGCCGCTAACAGTTCACACTCTCACAATCAACCCTTTTGTTTTAGTCTTGTCCCCCCCCATGTCTATTTCTTCCTTTGTACAAATACATGCATAAACACACACACAATACATACAGACATACATACATACACGTACTCATACATATACACAGACACACAAACACATACATACATACATACATGGAGTGTTCTATACTTTATTTTCAGATCAGGTTGTGCCGTGGTGTATTTAGCATTTATTTAGCATTTGTGCTGCAATGTTTTTTTACTCTGTTGTGTATTTTCTTCTGACAGCACCCATAAAATGTATCCATGGCATGTATCGATGGAATGCGCACTAGCCAGCAACGGAACTCCCCAGGCAGTCAGGGTTCTATCACAGTGAAGGGAGGCTAGTGAGCCGAACACCGCACAATTGATCCAGCTGTCCCTGGCGAAAAACTGTCGCAGAGACCGATCGGACCTGAACCGGACACCTCTACCTTTCGGCAGCCCCCGTAAACCTCCCCGCTCTGCTAGCCGCGCAGTCCGATAATAAAGCGTCTTTTCAAAATCCATTTATTGGACTATATCTCTCTTGGACACTCTTTGCCTTTAAGCGCAATCTCCTGTGTGTTTTCTAATGTCTTCTGTCAGTCTGACTGACCATTGGCTGCCATTTTAAATACCCAACAGTCATAGATTCCAGCGTAAGCCAGCGAATACACGGGTGATGTATTTGAATAAGCGTCCGTGCGTTTGCTGCTTGTGTATGCTCAGGGGTGTTGGGAAGGAGTGGGGTTGCGCAGAGTTCAAGGGACTGGACTTGGCGATAAAGGAAAAAGAAGACATTCAGAAACATGAATATGGAATTCACAAATAGCCCTGGTTTTGTTGTGCAAATTGAGGAAAAGATAATTGAGAGGCCTTATGCTGGCTGCAATAAGGGACTCCGCAAAGGAACCCCATTCTGACCACACCCATGTAATGGAGTACAGTAATGGAGTACAGTATCCACCATCTCCTCTATGTTTTCACCAGGCTGGAGCTATTTAAGGCTGAGTTACCCATGTTACCCATGTACACCCAAGAGCCTCTAACAGCCTGTGAGGTATGCTTCACCCAGAAGTGCTAGTGCCCCTCAGTGAATTTAAAGCTGCGGTTTTAACCCAATTCTGTGCAGGAGGAGTGCAAATATTTCTGGTAGCCCGGAACGGCTCATAATGGCACATAGCGGGTATGCTGTAATGCCCCCACCCAGTCTGGTTCAAAACATAGGTCAACCTATCCTGCTGTAGGTGTGCACTGTTGAATATTCTTTGATGATGGAACGATGACACAACACCCCCCCCCCCCCCCCGGGGCTGCCTCATCTCCATGGTGACCCACCAGCAATGGCTTTTTTTTATTTAACAGTCTCAGGAGAACAACTGGTTGGTCAAACCCTTCATTTAAATACTGGCCCTTTGGCTGAGATTAAGTTAGATTCCAAACCCAGGGGGGACTTATGTATACAGATGAATATAATATATGTATGACTAGGTTTGTCATATTTAGGCTGGCTCTTCCCTACAGTTGTGTGCGGACCCGGGGGCCTGGCTGAGCTCCACGCTGCTGACTGCCCAGGCAGGTCTCTGAGAGTCAGGTGTTTCCAGCACATTAAGCTGCAGTGAATTTCACCTCCAATGAGGCGGCACACGGCCGAGCTGAGAGGGAAGCGTAAAGATCCGCTCTTTGGGGCCCGGCTGAGAGATGCAGGGAGCTGTGCTCAGCACTCTCTGCAGTGTTATGTTAAACGCAGGTTTATGACACATTTACACTTATGTGTATATACCTGATCATTTGTGTGTGTGTGTGTGTGTGTGTGTGTGTGTGTGTGTGTGTGTGTGTGTGTGTGTGTGTGTGTGTGTGTGTGTGTGTGTGTGAATATGCAAGAGAATGCATGTGCATGTACTTGTTATGGGTGCATGAGTGCATGTGTGGATTTGAATATACTGTATATGAGTGAGTGTGCATGTGTGAATGACAGTGTGTGTGTGTGTGTGTGTGTGTGTGTGTGTGTGTGTGAGTGTGTGTGTGTGTGTGTGTGTGAAATGCTTGTAGATAGATGTATGTACATCTGTGTGCATACATGTGTATGAATACAATTCGTTGTGTCTGAGGTCTGTTGGTCATGAGAGAAGAAAACTGATTTTTGATGAAAAATAAAATTCAAAAGCTTTTTGTAATGCTTTGTATTGCTTCAGTTTTCAATCTTTTTTTATAAACATTGAGTAACATTCAATGACAGCAATTAGCTATAAAATAAAAATCATATCTTGTTTCCTCACCACAGTCGCATACTGTTGCACTCATACCTGAAAAGAACAACAACAAAAAAACATTAAAAAGTGACAAGAAAGAAAAAAAATAGAATTTCTTCAGAGAATGTCCTTCTTGTTCAGCTCAGGACGATGTGTAGATCAAAGCCGCAACGCGACACCAACCACCAGCTGTGAAATCACTGAACTCGACGTCAACGTCAAGCAATCACAGCGGATGACTCTCACTGTGTTCTCATCCCTTTCTCCCTCTCTCCCCCCTCCTCTCGTTCTCCGGCAGGGGCTCTGATACAGATGACAAAAGAGAGGGAAGGAGAGGGTGGAGGAGAAAAGAGGCCGATGTGGCGCGCTGCGACAGCATCCCATGGTGCACTCTTCAGAAACTCCCCGCTCTGTTCTCTCTCCCCTTCAGAATGTTTGGTGGAAGATTTCAGGATGACATGAGAGAAACAATAACGTACCTCAAAGTATGCATTTATTTATATTTAATTTGACAGGGACAGATACAAATGCACGTTGACATTTGGAATTCGCGATTATGAAACGTGTTGTGGCACAGCATTTCCAGCCTGCCCTAATTGTGTAACTGCAGTCCCTGGATGGGCTTTCAGGAGAACAAGAAAAGAAAAAAAAAAGAAGAAACAAAAGAAAATAAAAAGGAACTGAAAGCAGTCAGGAACTCGTCAAAGCAAGGGAGTTTTAGACATTCAGCTTACTTTAATTAGAATACTTTCTTGTACAACTAATACCCATTTGGAAGAGGTTTTATTTAAGGCCTATACTACATTGCACTTAGAACATTTTGATGTACATGGTTTTGTAACCAAGAGGTGAGACATACCTGGCCACACCTACAAGGATGTTGAGCCCCCCATCCTAACACCACCCCCCCCCCACACCCACCCACTGATTTGTATATCAAGACAAAGCAGGACAATTTTAAAATGACCTTGATATTACAAAAACATTGGTATTACATAAAATTAATGAATTAAAATGAACTAAAATACTCTCTGCATTAGTCCTTAGACGGCAGAGATTATCATGGTAATGTCAGTTCTGATCAGTTCCCTGTGAGAGACATAATATCATTAATCCAGGCCAGGGGAGGAGCACAGAGAATTGGACATAATGTTACTGTACCTCACCCAGTGAATTACACCACACGCAATTCAGTCTCTTTTTTAAAGGTGTCTTTCAAACATATACTGTAGTTATGATCACATGTTTTATTGCTTTATCTGTGTGTGCGTGTGTGTGTGTGTGTGTGTGTGTGTGTGTGTGCATGTGTGTGTGTGTGTGTGTGTGTGTGTGTGTGTGTGTGTGTGTGTGTGTGTGTGTGTGTGTGTGTGTGTGTGTGTGTGTGTGTGTGTGTGTGTGTGTGTGTGTGTGTGTGTGTGTGTGTGTGTGTGTGTGTGTGTGTGTGTGTGTGTGTGTGTGTGTGTGTGTGTGTGTCTGTGTGTGTGTGTGTGTGTGTGTGTGTGTGTGTGTGTGTGTGTGTGTATATATGTAAATATACACACATATATATGTATGTATATCTATCGTAAAGGTATGTATATATATGGCAGATTTCCGATACAATGTTGCCATTTTATATACAGCAGATGCAAAGCTGTCATTTAGCAGGCTCTGTTATAGGAATATAGAGGGGAGACTGACAGTGACATGATCACATACATTAATTTAATTGCTAATTACTTCAATGTTACATGCATACGTATTGTGATGTGCTGTCAATAAATGGAATATACAAGCACAAATGTATGCACATGTACACAATCTCACTCACACATGCACGCACTCACGCCCACATTTTGTTTTATGGCACAGTTGCAGAACTGTTGGAGAAATGTTGATTATACTTGGTTTGGCCCAAAATCTGTAAAGTCCAAACATAAGTGTCTCAGGATTGACTGCACCGTAATGGGATGTATTGATTAATTTTCTTATAACTGAAAGTCTGTCAAGTCATGACACACTTAATTGACCAATGTTTTTTCAAGTCACTATCTAATTCTGCTTACTTCTTTCTCACTAATGTTAAAATGGGTACTTGTGACTCATAAGCCTACAGAAAATGAGTGAATCCCTAGTTAGTCCCCAACAGCAAATCAGTGAATCCATGTTTAGCAGCCCACAGAAAATGAGTGAATCCCTGTTTAGTAGGCACAGAAAATGAGTGAATCCCTGTTTAACCCCCTACAGAAAATGAGTGAATCCCTAGTCAGCCCCCAACAGCAAATGAATGAATCCCTGTTTAGTAGCCCACAGACAATGAGTGAATCCCTAGTTAGCCCCCAACAGCAAATGAGTGAATCCATGTTTAGCAGCCCACAGAAAATGTGTGAATACCTCTTCAGCAGCCTATAGGAAATGAACGGCACCATGCTAACCAAACAGAAAGACTGTAGACGCATAGAATAATAGCATTCAGTCTCCATCTTTTTCAAAAAACAAATAAATGTGGGAAATGATTTAAAACTGTAAACCCCGAGCCCTAAGCAGGAAAAATTTGTCTGTGCAGATCTGGCCCCATTGCCAGTATATATTGTATGCGATATTTATTTGTCTCTTTCCTATTTCTGCAGCCCACTCGCAGAATGGAGTTATTCGCACACAATCCAGCCTCCAGACTGATTGCTCGGGACACAGAGAGGATAAAAAGCCCTGCTCGGGTCGAGGAGAGCCTTGTTGAAGACAGATTAGTCACTCTCTAAAATATCCTATGCCCCACTTTCGCCCCCGCCCCCCCTTTATTTCCCCCTCCTGACTCTCAGTTCATCTAAAGAAAAACTGCAGTCTGGAGACAGCCAAGATATGAGCCAATTCTCTCTACCTACCCCAACCAACTGCCCCCCCCATCCCTAGCCCCAGCCCTAGCCCCCCTGGCCTCACACACACACACACACACACACACACACACACACACACACACACACACACACACACACACACACACACACACACACACACACACACACACACACACACACACACACACACACTGACACACCTCGTCCTCCACCACCGGCACAAATTTGCTGCAGAATGTAATCTAGGTACCCTCTGTCTCTCTCTGCTGTCAGTGCTCTGCTCTGGTCTAACATTTCTCAACACCTCCCTCCCCCAACTCGCTCCTTGTTCCTGCACAGCAGATTCTGGCCATCAGTTGGGGGGGGGTGGGGGTGCTAGTGGTGGGGGGGCCAGGGATGGGAAGGGGGGTGTCTCTAGACAGATAAGGGGATGCTTGCAAACAGCAAATGTAATCTCGGTAAAAGTGTCTGCGTGCGTAGGAGACGTGTTTTAGGCGAGAGAGAGCGATTCCCTCTACATGTGTTCTGTCACCCCGGTGACGGCCGCTGAAATATGCCGGCCCGGACTGGAATGGAAATGTCACTCAAAGACTCCTTGCGGGGAAAAAAATAACATTCAGGGAATGTCAGAATTTACATCTGGGAAATAGATCAGAGAAATCCAGATATGACCGCATCAAAATGAAAATAGAACAACAGTCCTGAGTGCCTACAGACATAATAATAATAATAATAATAATTATAATAATAATAATAATAATAATAATAATAATAATAATTAAAATGTAATGATTCTTACATTTAGCTCCCTGATAAATGTAATAATTGTCAAATAAGTAACATTACATTGATTGGTCAGATGTCCTTATCCAAACTCATCTGCATAAATCTGCTCATATGAGTAATATAGGCAGACCTTACCTAACCATAGTCCACCAAGCAGCACCACTAAGCAGCAAAGCAAGCCACCCATGCAAGTCTAAATTACAACACAACCCATATAATACATCCAGGACATAATAAAAAAAATAAATTAAAAAATAGAATGATTGACCTCGGCAACAAATTTGAAATAAATACATCGCACAATCTTTAGCCATCTCTTTATCTTAAGAATCAAGAGTCCAGCTGTAACACACGCCCTGTCTGGGAGTGCAGCGTAGAGCAGGTAACTGAGTAGAGACAGGGTGACTGTTGACCAGAGGAGATGGCCCTGTCGATAATTATGGGGTCATTCTGTTTTTAAGGGGTCATTTCGCCCCCTGATGGATTCCTAAAGCGGCCAGGGAGGGGCGAGCTTGACGCGGGCGGCTGCCGGACCCCCTAATTTGTATTGATTTCTGTGTGGAGAACACGGGGGTCTGGAGACAGCACGGTCTTGGGAGAGATGAGGTTGTGCCCCCTGGGAGGAGAGTTTTAAAGTTCTGCACAGTTTCTAATGAGTTCTCAGACACTGGGGGCACCAAGGTTGGGAAAAAAGCATCTGCACAAACCGTCTGTTAGTCTTTCTCTCCTTTCATCTCTAAACGGTTACTTTTTGGGGTAAATATTTTGTGTTAAACTCATTTTCCCCACAGTGGCACCCGATAGAGAACCTGTCTGTGATGCAAATGTACTTCGGCAGTTCTCCTCAAGGTCAGGACTGTTTCCCTCCCTTCACTGGCGTGTGTGTGTGATGTGTGTGTGTGTGTGTGTGTGTGTGTGTGTGTGTGTTGTGTGTGTGTGTGTGTGTGTGTGAGGGAAGGAGACAGAAGGAGAGAGAGAAAAAGAGAGAGCGAGAGAGAGAGCGAGAGTGTGTGAATGTATTTAGAAGAGTTTATGTTTTTGTGCTCACATCTTTATGTCTGTGTGTGGATAGTTTGTGAGTGTGTCTGCCCGTCTTCCTCCTGTCACCCTTACCCCAAGGATAAAGCAGCACCCACTGTGAGAGGCCTGATACAGCACTATCCATTCAGCTTCATTCACAGCAATATATTCAACTGAATGAGTCACTCAGAGGAAACTATTTTCAACAACAGACACCTAAAAATAAATAAAATAAAATACACAAAATGTTAACCTTTCCCATTCATTTGGGGGTTATTCATTCCTCTCAAAGTTAGAATTAAAATAATTGATGCACAAAAGAAATTAAACGACAAAACTGGGGGAGCAATCTCCGGAAGCGCGTCTGGAGCCGAGTCTTGCTGCGTCCAGAGTGAACTTGTGCAAAGCTGGCAAAAAGTTTTTTATCTGCAAGCACAGGGGGAAAGAAAGCCGGTGCCGAACGTCAACGGTTCAGCAGCTGTGGCAGCGAAAGATTCCGTTTATTGCCGAAAGCCACGCTGCTGTCACTTGTATTAAGGATTTATGCCCAATAAATGTGATTTTCGTGTTTATTCTCCCGGCAGCTGTCAGTGGGAAAAACCTCGCAAGCCGCCTGCTTGGGGGAGAACAGCTGCAGAAACCGTTGCCGAGTCGCCTCGCAACGTGGACCAACATACATCGCGTAAGACCAGAGTAATACAACCACACTCGCCCCCAGGCTAGCACAAAACACTTCCAAGAACACTGGGGAAGATTTCCATAAGTTTCTTATTTGTTTGTAAGATAAGGTTACACCAAGAAGATTCCCTAAAACGTATTATTGTGTTATATGTGAAATAATTAAATCCTGGCCCAGAGACAATTAGAAAACCAGGCACATTTTCTGGAAACTGAATAAGATTGCCTGGGCTATCACCAACACCTCCGTCAATGCGTCCCCTTTAAAGGTCAGGGATTCCTGGCCATTTTCCGACTGGAGGGGTAATTAAATGAGACTTGATAGACTTCCAAAACATAATTAAGGAAGGTCGTTTTGTAAAAGTTTGTTTATTTTTTGTTGTTGTGGATACTTTTTGGCAGTTATGCATTCAGTTCTTCATTTCCAGGTAATGGGATAATGTGGATTTTGTCCGAATTTGAACAGAAAACATTTTCACCTGCCTCCTATTTCCCTGCATAATTCTTAAAAGTGAATTACAGCAATGTTCATGGATATTCTTTTGTTTGTGTTCAGAAAAAAAGGTTCTACGGGAGCTACTTTCCCGTTGCCATAAACATAATTTTTTGGTAATTATTTCCTTTTTGGATATAAGTTGTGGTACCATTAATCAACCATGTTGTGCTATGGGATATGTACTGCCGAGTGGTTGCTTGTGTGTCTTACATGTTCCTGAAGAAAATTAAAGATAAGAGATTAACAATTTTTTTTTGATGGTATTTATAACTTTTTTGAATTTAACAAGTTCTAATTTGCTGCAATTTTCACCATTTTTAGAAATCTGAATGTTTTTTTTTTTTAAGATTCCAGTTTAATAACCTGGTAATTGAATAACTGCCTTGTTTTCCCCCACATTGACTAAAATTGGTTTTGTAAAAAATAGATGATTTATTCATACAATTTATTAAAAAGCACTCCAGTCATTTCCTCTGTGCTTATATTTTCGGCTGAATTCAATTTTTCACTGAATAAAGATTGACCGATGAGCTCAGACGATAGATCCTGCCGGGAGTTTTGTCTAATTCTGTGAAATGTGCCGTTGAGGAGGCCGGCGCAGACTGAAAGGCTCGTACCCGTGATTTGCATGTCGTTAAGGTGATGAATGAAAGGGCATTTCCACAGCGTTACTGTACCACCCGGCCTTGCCTGACCTCAAGTAGACAGGGAGAGCCGTAATAAGGCAAGAATTAATTATCATGTGTGTCAGAATATTTTTTAATTTCAATGTTTTACCCACTGAAATGTTGTGCCTCATTACTGAGGGTATCCCTCCAAGGTAAAGGAGGTAAACAGTGTAACAGATTGTTTCAAGATGGTGGAACATTTAAATCTGAAATGTGTGCAAATGACCATATTGCTGCCTTTTATTAAAAAAAAAAAAAAAAAAACACAAATTTTCAAAATAATGGGCATCGTTTTGAAAGTAATTGACGGCCATCTTGAGATTTTCAGCTATGTATCACATACTATAGCTTAATAATGGTGTTCCGCAATGATGCTGTTTGATCAGATCAGCTGATCACGTCGTTGAAAGATTATTTCTGGCCATAAAATAGAATTATCCGACTTACTCATAAAATGGTCTCCCATGTCCTGTGACAACTTCTATGGGCATGAAGTAGCTTTTTGTAAAGTCACTGAGGAAATGTGGCGGTGTTACTTTTCAAACTACAGGTGACCCTCCCACATTGCCGGGCGGCAACAAAAAATTAAGTTTTTGGCTAACTCCCTTTTAAAATGTAATTGTCCCTCGAAACTGACTGACCATCTGAGCACTAGACAGCGCAGAACTCCGGTCTGGTTTAAAATGCTCGCGGCCCCCCTGCGAACCCCCCAGCTGGAGGTGTGCACTTCACTTGCATGTTCACTTTGCTCACCTGGGGGGGGTTATAAATTGCATGTGGTTTCTCCACATTGGGGGTGAGCCTGTTTCTCCTCGAACTCTTACATCGCCACACTCTGATTTTGTTATACTCTGAGTTATATTTTTTTTCCTTTTTAAGAGTAAAATCAGGAGGTAAGTTGCACCTAAGTGGGGGCATTTCAGTCTGTGTTCTGATGTAGTTTCATTGTTTTCTGATTCCCAAAGGAAAATGTTCAGGTATGAAACATTTGTTCATTTTGTACTCGCATAAACTCTCACCTCCCTCTCACCTGACACTAAGTTGCACCTGGAGCGATACCTTAGCTTGCTCACATGAGGCTCATTATGTCTCATTAGCTACAGATTCCCATTAGTGTTTGCTCCCTTAAGGCTGACTGGATAGGGATAGTGACAGTGACAGTGGCTGTCTCCCCTGAAAACGTACAGTAACCCCATTATTATCTTGTTTTCTCTTCGTTCTGTTTTGTTGGTTTTATGTCATAATAATAATTATAAGTACTAAATCTTTATTATATCTGGGCCTGCCTGAGCGTAATTGTTTTGAGGAGTGTCCCTGGCATAGCTGTCTTAATGTTGGCTATAGAATCACTGCTGCAGTACGTTTTAATAAGTCTCTTAATTATAAAGGTGAGTCTAAATGGTGATTTCAATAGCTAAAATCCATCAGGAAATGGGGGCAGCTGTAATTAGCTCTAGCTGTCAGAACAACACAGCATGATATCTCTATATGAGTGAACAGTGCAGTAAAAGGAACTGGGAAAACGGGTTCAAATTTTTGACATGATACAACAGCTGTATTCTGTATTCAGACCTACACTTCAGAACTAAGAAACATTTCTGTTGTGTTTATTTTTTATAGCCATTGGCTGGCTGTGGCTCATGAAAGCTATTTTTATTCATGCTGAGACACCATTAAACAGAAAAAAAACAACTCTTAAAAAAAGCTTTATGTTTTGACACATGTCAATCAACTTGTCTGACAGTTGCTAAAGGAAACAGCTCAAGATCACCCCTTCCCTGTATTATTCTTGGCATCAGCTAGAAGAGACTGGCACCATCATTTAAGTTTGTGTGTGTGTGTGTGTGTGTGTGTGTGTGCGCCCGTGTGTGTGTGTGTGCATAACTTTTCCATCCTATTTTATGTCTTATTCTTGGCACTCGTTTGTTCCGGTGATGATGCAATAAGGTAATGCCTTATTAACATGTCGGCTAGTATTGACACGTGCAGAGCGCAGACGCTAGTCATTCACCTGCATGTGAGGCAGGCTCATTCAGGGCTGCTTTGAACAGCTTACATTTTTGCGTAACCACAAGTCAAACAGAGTGCATTGCTCACGGAGGAGGTTATGGTGGCTTCGCATCGCTCTGAACCTCCTCTTAAATCAGGTTCCTCTCAAGGTTTCTTTATGTTCGCACCACCTCGACATCCTTCCCTGGCCTGCCGCTGTTGCTCTACACCTGCAACGTTTTGTGAAATGCGCCATGCAAACAAATTAGAATTGATTCGATGTGATTTACTCCAGGGCTGTCAAATGCTGTTAAAGCAGATAAAGGAAAGAAACAAAGGTCGGGATTCAATCAAACACACTTAGTCTCTTAAATGTAGTCTGCCATTCAATCAAGCAAGACTTTAATCTAGTTTACAACCCTCATGCTCATAAGGGCTAGAAAACCAAGAGACAGGAAAATGCAAGGTCTAAAAGGAGAAGCACATGCTCCAAAAAATATGTTTGCTTGCCTCCTGCCTCCTAACATTGTCACTGTTTCAATAAAACAGAACTCTCAAAAAGTCTCAAAGAAAAAATATTTAATTAATTACATTAGCTGCTGTCTGAAGAAGATATAAATGTGAATTGGAAACAGGGTCTACAATGAGACAACAACAGCAATTACATTATCTATTCCACCAACTAGTAAAGAAGCCTTACAAGTACTGACACAACTCATACTTGTACTTCAACTACTGGTACTACCTCAGCCAGTACTACTGCTACCTCTGCTACTACCACCAATACAATATTACTTTCCTTTACTTTTGATAATGCTACTACTACTGCTACTACTACTACTTATGACACCAGTATTACCACAACCAATACTACTGCAACTACTACTACCAATAAAAGTGTCTCAATACGATATTACTTGACATTACTCTGATATTACTGCTGCAGCTGCCACTATTATTACTATTACTATCTACTTACTTATCAGTTTTGAACTTCGTCCTACAGTGCAGAACCGAACATTCCCAGAATAAAAATGTTTAGAATACTTCATTACTCATACTGTAAAGTCTGTTACATTGTGACATGAGATGTGTATTTTTTGGGTTTGTTGTTTATTGCTTTTTTCTTCCTCTCCGCATTTTTTTTTTAAATCTTGAGAATGCACACTGCCAGTGCCAGTTGGCTTCCAGCAAGGAACTCATATTTACACAGCCTGTTAAATCTTATGTACAGTAATTTCCTGCTACTTCTGATTCTATCTGTTAAACGAGGAGTGCATTCTTATATAATCTTCTAATAGACCCCACTTAACACTGTACAGTTAGCCATCCAGATCCAATGCTAGGTGCCCACAAATGAAGTGATTAAACTATGTCTTTTACCTCTCAGCAAAAAAGTGAAAAAATAAAAGAATACTAAAAAGGAATAACTTTTCCAACATTAAAGCAGCAGAGAATTGTGGTTCTTAAAGGTGGATTAAGTTATCTTAATTGTTTTAATGTATTCCATAATACATTAAAGACCATTATTAGCCCACATTTCTTTAAACTTATTCTAGTTTTCCAAAATAATGAATTTTGTTAACGAGGGAATTAACTAAGCTCCAACAAACCTTAGTCAACTGTCGGTTCCATTGATGTGGCAAACAGCCCCAAGAATTTTATAATGCATCATTTCTGAATAATGAAAACATGATATAATATTTGTCATTTTTTCTAGTAGGAATTAGAAACAAAAAGCAACAATATTTAGAGGTATGCTATTATGAGATTAGGGGATAATCACCGCAGGATTTGCATAAAATTTATGAAATCAGGTTTCTGACTTTATCAATTGGTTTTGCTTTGAAATCCCGGGGTTAGGTACACTGTGCTTGCACAGTGTAACACAGGCAGTTATGATCAGGACCATTCACACTGCGCAGTCTTCCCAGGCAGACGCTGGCTCCCTTACAAAAACTGCTCTGAACAGGTCAAAAATAGACTCTCCCATCTGCATGGAGCTGTGAGGAAAATCATGAGAGATACCTGGCTCAGGCAGTGAGAATAATCACTGTGCACCTCAAACGCTGTTCATTTGAGTTTACAGGTACAGAGGGAGAGAGCCAGCAATGGGGAGAGGAGGAGAGGAAGGAGGAGAGTGAGAATATTGGTAAATGTGTTTTTGTTTGGGGTGGGGAGTGTTGCTATTGTCTTTGTGTACTGTTATTTGTAATTTATACTTTAGCAACACAAGATTATCTAGTCATTCCAATAACGCACATTTGAATTTGAAATTGAAATTGAATTTGAATTTGAAAGAAGGAGGAAGGCACAGATAGCATGAGAGAAAGAGGGAGTGCGAAAAGAAGGGAAATAGCAACCAAGAAGGTGGAAGAGAGAACACAAGGAAGCTAGAGACAGCTTATGAAAGAGAGAAAAAAAGATGAGGATAAAGCAAGAGAGTGAAGGAGAGAATGCAAGGAAGGTAGAGATGGAACATGAGAGAGAAATAAAAGAGTGAGCAAGCCAGAGAGAGAGAGAGAGAGAGAGAGAGCAAGCAGGAGAGATAAAAGAAAAAGGAAATACAGAGAGATGAAGCGCTGGAGAGAGTGAGAAGGTGAAATGTATCTGTATCCATGGATAATTGTTTTTTTTTCTGGTTCCTCTCTGGGTAAAATTGAAGAATGCAGTATCTTATGGACCCTAGCCTGAAACTTAACTCTCTACCCCCTGCAGAGCAACGCACCTGTGCTCCTCTTCCTCTCGTCAGTGAGGATGCACTCAGGAGGAGGAGAAATAATATCACATAGTGATGTTTGAACATGGGTACCTTTTTCTGTTTTCCTGGTTATGTATGAGCCTTAAAGACACGGCCAGAGAGGCCCCTGGGATACAGGGCCAGATCTTTAGCTACTGCCTACACTGTATAATTAGGCCTACGGTGGGAGCTACCGGACTGGAATATGGAGTTTAAAACAAAAAAAGTATGATGTGGGTATTATTAGCAAATACTCTGTAGTGCTCTCCTTGGCTGGTTACATCCGGCTCTGGCGTTTCCGCGGAGACAGACGGAGCCGCAGTCATCTTCCTGCTTCTTCGGCCAGGGAAGGCGGCAAAGTCACCTTCATGGAGCAGTGAATTACCCACAGAAGAAGGGCTTAAACTACTGAGTCTCTTCCAGACTCTAATTAATTCCAAAAAAAAAAAAAAAAGTATGGGCTAATTGTCTCCTGTATTAGTTTTACATTAATTAAAAAGGTGAACTGACAGAGGAACATAAGGGACTTGCTGTCCGGGGCTTGGTTCTGGTGTCTTTTACAGTTTTTTTTTGGAGAAAAAAAGTCGTTTAATTCCTCATCCCAGAAGACACTGGACTATGCGCCCTGTTGAGCATAAATAAAAAGAGGAACAATTAAAACATTTTTCTGCTCATTTACAATTTCCTTTTTTTGTGTGTGTCTGAGTGAGAGAGAGAGAGCCGACACGTGCGCGTGACAAACCCGCCGCAGCTGTCGTTGTCATGGATTTACCGCGGGAACGGGTATTATGGAGGGGAAATGGCGTGTGGCGGCGAATTGGCGCAGAGCTTTAGTTCGGGCAGGAGAAACTCACGGATCACGGCAACCCCATCCATCGCCACTGTCAGGCAGCTGTCAAGCCACCCAATCGCCTGGGGCCAAAGCCGACGGTTACCGAGGTGGGGATTTGGGGGTGGGGGGGGTACGGGGGCGGAGGGGGGGTCCACGTCAGGGTTCATCAACACCTTGTCAGGAGATTTTTATATTGTTTTGGGTATCTGTTTTGCTCTGGTGATTCATGCCAAGCTGAGATTTCCCAGCTCCCCCTTCACCAGCATGTGGGTGAATTTCGCCCTGTGAGAGTGGAGTCACAGACCTGAGAGGAACAGGTCTGACTCCATCTGCAGTCGGTCACACCTGAAGCCTCACAGTGGTGAGCTTTAAGGCGACAGAACTAAGTCATTTTCAATGGAGAAGAGAACAGGAAGTAGGGGCCATGCCACAGCGCTTCACAGTGCGAGTCTCTACCTTCGGCTCCACGGGCCCCAGCTGCTCACTGACAGGTTTTACATTATATTACATCACATTGCAGTCGTTCAACATTCCCTGGCTATTGAGTACGTATGAATTTTCACATGCAGTGGAATTAATATGTTTATTGGGAGCAGAGGAGATTGCATTGGGGTGTGTCCGAAAAAAGGGGTCATTTTTAGCTTCTGCTGTGCTAGTTCAGACTACTAGTATACTACAACTATGGCTGAGAGGCACACCAGACACACACACCAAACCAGCTGAACCTGTGCCCACGTTCCTCCACCGTTTTGTACGCAGCTGTGCTGGGAAAGAACCTAAATTACTTTGTGTTTCAGAGAAACAGGGTGATAATTATGCTGCGATAACAAAATTCACATTTTAAGAATTATTCAAATTTATGTCTTCGCTTTGGAAATGAAAAAAATATGAAGTGTTCACATTAGGATTTATTTTTAAGCTGCATTTGAACTGAGGGATGGTGGGGAGGGGGGGGCACATCCGGAATGTTTTAGATGAACACAAAGACAGAAAGTCCTGACTGGAGTTTGCAGGAGCTATTCTGATTGGATGACTCCATATCTGTGGGGGACCAGTTGTGTGTACAGATTCATACAGAAACTCTGTGGTCTGGCGACCAGGGGCCCCCCGGGCGCAGAGTGGGGGGTGTCTAGCAGACAGGCACTCCTGGGTCCCACACCATCGGTAACGGACTGAGATAACGGGCTCTGAGCTGCAGTGGTTCAGCCCATGCCCTCAGAGACTCTGCAGTTATAATGAGGACCGGCCAGGAACGGCATTCAAAGTCGACTGCGCTTTCCCTGAGTTCTCCCCGCTGCTCCTCCACAGAAAAAGGGCCGCCTTTTGCGTCAGGAGACTCAGGTGGCTCTCTCATTTTGCCTCAGAGCTCTTCAAGGACTTTTTGAAAAGGTATTTCAGGAGCGCCTTGAACAAAATAATTATACAAACTCAAATTCTGCAGTATAATGGGGGAAAGAAAGAAAACATAATGTTTTTCCCTGTTGTTGTTACGGAAACAAATAGCATTGTTTTGTTCTGTGTTACCTGTGATGTTAATACAAGAGAAGACCAAAAATAGGGAAAAGAAACATTTGGTTTTTTTTTGCACGGCTTCAAACTGAATGGTCTAATGAATGGTTTCCCAATGAAAAAGCAAAGAAAACCAGGCGTTCCACTTCGGCTGTGAATCATTCTGCATGTCGTGTTATAGAAAACCTTGACGGGGAACAGCAGGGGTGTTTCTGAGAAGAGAGCGATTACCTCTCTACACAATAACATCTGTGCTCCTCTGAACCTACGAGCGCATACTCAATCAGAGATAGTATTGTCGTGTCCGTTTCCCCACGAACAAAATCTGAGCTGAGCGATAAATGAAGATAGAATGTTAGCATGTCTTGAACATTCTTGAATCCAGTCTCTATCATATTTCTGGTATCTGGTACCGCACCTCCCTCCAGTATGGTGTTTTTGCACCTCTACCCCAAGCTCTGCACACATCTTCATGTTGTGTAATAAGTAGAGGGTAAGGTAGATACAAGCATATTGAGTATATCCACTTAATCTTCTGGGGATGTACAGTATACCTACCTATTAGCTGTACTGTCATTAATACATATGGGCTTTGGCATTACAGTATGCCCACCTCCTCAGACAGTATACCCACCTATTAGCCTTATTACCATTAATACATATGGGCTTTGGAGTTACAGTATACCCACCCCCTCAGACAGTATACCCACCTATTAGCCTTATTACCATTAACACATATGGGCTTTGGAGTTACAGTATGCCCACCTCCTCAGACAGTATACCCACCTATTAGCCTTATTACCATTAATACATATGGGCTTTGGAGTTACAGTATGCCCACCTCCTCAGACAGTATACCCACCTATTAGCCTTATTACCATTAATACATATGGGCTCTGGAGTTACAGTATGCCCACCTCCTCAGACAGTATACTCACCTCCTTATTACATTAATACATATGGGCTCTGGAGTATACCTCAGACAGTATACTCACCTATTAGCCTTATTACCATTACTACATATGGGCTTTGGAGTTACAGTATGCCCACCTCCTCAGACAGTATACCCACCTATTAGCCTTATTACCATTAACACATATGGGCTTTGGAGTTACAGTATGCCCACCTCCTCAGACATTATACCCACCTATTAGCCTTATTACCATTAATACATATGGGCTTTGGAGTTACAGTATGCCCACCTCCTCAGACATTATACCCACCTATTAGCCTTATTACCATTAATACATATGGGCTTTGGAGTTACAGTATGCCCACCTCCTCAGACAGTATACCCACCTATTAGCCTTATTACCATTAATACATATGGGCTCTGGCATTACAGTATGCCCACCTCCTCAGACAGTATACCCACCTATTAGCTGTACTGTCATACATACATATGGGCTTTGGCATTACAGTATGCCCACCTCCTCAGACAGTATACCCACCTATTAGCCTTATTACCATTAATACATATGGGCTTTGGCATTACAGTGTGCCCACCTCCTTAGCTATCAGCACACCACTGTTTGTAAGTCACTCTGGATTAAAGGGTCTTCTAAACGCTTGTACCGTAATATGCTTAAACCCTGGTGTGTAGAATCCTTACTGACAAATTGCCTGAATTGTGTTTTTTTCTTCTCTTCTCTTTCACTTCTCATCTATACCACACATCGTCATGTGTATGTCATGTGACCACACACTATCATTTTTAATTCACACGTATTCACTTGTGATACACACGTTTCCTTTTTGTTTTTTCAAATATCATAGTCCACAAGTTAAATTCGTGCTTTTTTTTTAATGTGACACCCTGGGCAGTTACCATAAACTCACAAAATAACTTGGCATACAAATGAATCATGATTATTTTATTGACTTTCGTGTCTATTGGTAATAGACACAAATCTTATGCTCTCGTGTTTCCCTTGTTTGCATTAGCCCCTTATTAAAGTGCGTTGGAGTACCTCGTAGCTCTTTTTTCAATGACATTTGTATTCATCTGATGATGGTCAGGTCTAGTGCTCCACCTCTAGAGAAGCTGAGAAGTGCACTCATCTGCTATTCATAAAACAAATAAATTACAGCCATGTTAGATGCTTTGCCTTCGTGACATCTGGAACACTAGATGCAATCTCAAACACTTACAGGATGATAATATCCAGCAGCATTCTATTTTTCATTTATTTATTTAGTTGTGCACAAGTACTTACATGTGTTCCTGCATTTCAGAGTTCAGTTTATTATATTATATTATATTATATTATATTATATTATATTATATTATATTATATTATATTATATTATATTATATTATATAAAAGTGTGATAAAAAGAATAACAAATATGCAAAAACATGAAGCAAAGGATGAGATACCTCTGAAATCTGTACACCCAATCAGAGGGAGCTAGGGCAATCTCCGTAATCGATGTGAGCTTATAGTCATAATTTTATTTCATTCTGTTCCGGTAATCTGGGTTTTGAAACAAGGCTTTGGTCCAGAGAGTCGCCCTGTGTTCTAAGCGTTCTTAATGCCACTGCTGACAGTTATTTTTCCACCTTGTTTTTCCGTTTCACAGCCAACTGTTCGCTGCCAAATGCGCTCCTCATTTTCAAAGAGGAAACGGCCGCAGCAAACACAAAACTCCACAGGGGGTGTGTACGTTGCAAAGCTGAGGAATTGATGATGTTAACAGCGTATGCAGCAGAATCAAAATGCTGGAATGCCCGGTCTTCCATGCTCCCTTTCTCCCTCCCTCTCTCTCTCTCTCCCTCTCTCTCTCTGGGTTGTTATCTGTGCATTGTGTTATTTCATGCGGCCCATTCTAATACATATGGCAGTGAAAGCAACTCAAGCCGCCCAGGAAAGATGCTACAGGGATGTACATTCCAAGTATGGCTTAGGCAAAACAGACACAGGACGTTGCTGCCTTCACTGAGTCACATGACATTAGTCATTAGTCATTACAGGTCACACCTGAGTGAAACTACTTAATGGAACAAAAAATAAGAATAAAAGATATAAAAACAAGAATATCTGAATGCATATATATTGCAACAGGACATCCAGCCCAGCAATCTATAGAGTATTCAGCACTGTGTTTAGCCTTGACTCCAAGGAACACTGCCTCAGTCACATGACCTTGTGACCTGTTCCGGGGCAGGTCATGTGACTGAGGCAGAAAACCTTGGGGCGTTGGCATCCATGTGGTGCTGGATACTCCGGAGGGTGTAGGTGCTGAAACACAGAAGGAAAAGCTGATGGGGAGTCAAAGATAAACTCTGTCTTTAAGGGGGCATGTTCCATACAGGGCCTCACCATCACCATCCACAAACCCCACTGGCATTTATACAACCACAAATATTCATGCTATGCAGAAAATACACTGCGACAATAAAGGGAAGTGAACAACCATCACAATCCTATTTGCTCTCTCGTCCGCTCCCTTTCTCCTTCATTGATATTTCCTGTCTTACGCTGGCTTGATTTTTATCTCTCTCTGTCGTTCCCACTTCTTTTATCTATCTCAGCATGAGCCCTGATGAAACCTTACAAATTACATATGTTGGCTTTTTATTTCTCTAATGAATGAAGATTTTCAAATTCCTTTTCTGTTCAAAATGGGATGGAAGTCTTATCCCCCATCCCCCTCTCTCTCTCTCTCTCTCTCTCTCGCTCTCTCTCTCTCTCTTTCTCTCTTTATCACTTTCGGTTTGGCTTCTCTCTCACCTCTACCACTTCATCTCTTTTCTATCACTCTTTCTCTCTGCTGCCCCCGTTTGATTCACTTTCTTTCCCAAACTTTTTTTTTTTTAAATGTTCCTTTTCGCAGTCTCTCACCCGCTCCACTCTAACATTCCTCCTCTCAGATTGTTCTCTCTCTTCCGTTTCTGTCTTTCTTTCCCGCTGCCTCTTTCAGGCAGGATGTGGGAGGAACTGAAAGGTGGGGGAGAAAACCTAATTAGGGTTTTATCATTTGCAGAAATTAAGCATTCAATTATAATAAAAGTGGCGTGGGGGAGGGGGGGGATAAATTATTATCTCTTCATCCTTCTGCTCTCTCTCTTTCCCCCTTGCCTCTTTCTGCTCCCTCTATTCCTGCTGCTCTCACTCTGTCTCACTCCCTCTTTCCACATCTTTCTTTCTCCTGCTCTCCCACTCGCTCTCTCCCTCTATCATTTTTGCCATTCGCTCTTCCTCACTCGCTCTGTCTCCCTGCGGCTCACTCTTTTTCTCTCTCTCTCCCTCCTTTTTTTGCTGGTTTCTCTGTCTCAGTCCCTCTCTCTGTCTTGCGTCTGTATGGCTGGTCTGTCACTGTGCCCCTCTCTCTCCCTCCCTCCCTCCCGCTCTCTCTCTCTGCACAGATCACAGCCTTCATTTTCTATTAAACCCTCAGATAAATATGGCAAGCACATTACATGCAGACTGCTGATCGGATGGAACTAAACGGGACTCCCCCTTCCCTCCCCCCTCTCCCTATCACCTCTTCACTCTTAACCCCCCCACTCAACCCACCCCACCCCCCCCGTCCTCTGTCCAGCTTTCGTGTATTTATTTCCAGTCTCGGATCAGTCTAATTGCAAGGCTGTGTATCTCGCTGAGGTCACACTACATTAAGCAGCCATAAAAAGAGAAATATGAAAACAGTAACCTCAATTATCCATGGATGTGAGCACATGATGCTGGGAGAGGGGCGGTGTTAACCCACGCAGAAGGTGCCTCTGGGTAGTATTTCACAGGCCACGCCGTCGCCGAGGCAGTACGCTATATGCAAATGAAAGGGAAAGAGAACCACCCAGGTGCTGTGATTCACAACACATACACACACACACACACACACACATACATACACACACAGACACACACATGCACACACATACATACACACACAGACACACACATGCACACAAGCAAACACACAAACACACGCACACACACACACACATACACACACACACAGTGACATCGGTCACACTGCTGGTAGATTGTTTTCCCATGTAACATTCCTGACACACCACGTATGTAACATTTATACACACACACACACACACACACACAAACAATCAAATACCCCAACACACATGCACACACACACACTCACACTCTTTCTCACGCACACATGTCCACATACAAACACACACAAACACACACACACGAGCACAAGCACACACACACACACACACACACACAAAGCACACACACACATGATTCTTTCTCTATGTTGCCAAAAACTCAAAACAGAGGAGGCTGAAACTCAAACATCAAACAGATTGCTGCTCTCGATCTGTTTTAATTTGGTTAACAGATGCGTAGTCTCTGATTAATCAGTAACCGATAGGCACACGATTCCCTTTTCACTTCATCACGTCTCATACGCCAGCATTCCTCTCCGTCCTCCTCACGCCTGGGTCTGTGAACGATAAGACGCAGCTCAATTTAGAAAATAAAACTAATTGAATCATTACAAAGATGACATTTTTAACTTAATAAAATAAATTGCCCTGCTTTCACATTCTGCAAAAGCTTTGAGGGCAAAACACCAGAAAGGCTTGCAAATACAATCCGAAAGTAACGATGATAATAATAATAATAAAAATTAGCACAGTTTTCATGAGCTGAATGCGGCATCATCTTCACGAGCGTAATTATCTTTGCGGTGTCGGCGTAGTCAGACTGTGTGTGCAGAGCAAATCAATCCAAATGGCCATAAGATTAATGGGAGGCTGGAAATGCTGCGGTGTTCCTGTGAAAAATAATGCAACAGAGAGATACAATTAAGAGAAAGGGAATTAGCTGCAGACTGGTGAGGATTACTCAGCTAATTAATCTCTCGATTGTTAATCAAGCAGAGCGAATTGGAGCGAGATCAGCTTAACGGTGGCCTTTTTTTTGCCTTCTCTGTTTCAAGCTCGAGAGCCGTCACTCGTTCTGCGCAAAATGATGTACTAGAAGTGTGACCTGAGATGGTCCACCGCTTGCAGAGAAATCATGTAATTTAGTGTTTAAAGGGTGGCATTTGACCCAGTGGTTGCAGGTTCAAATCCCAGCTGGGCTACAGCAAGACATGTAGTCACACCATGGAGCGAGAAAATGATTAAAATTTACTTCCTGAAGAAACTTGCCTAGAAGACCTCTCCATAAAGGAGCAACCACACACAAGAGCTTCTCTTATCTGTGTGGTGTTTAGCATCACCATTATTTACACTGGAAATACTATACCCATCACATATTGCTGACGCCCTCAGAGGAACGAAACTCGTGTCAGTATGTTCAGCTTATCAGCCTGCAGTTCCATGGCTGACCAATAGAGGCTGCAAAAGAGCAATGAGACTGATGCTTTCAGCTGGCTCATCCCCTGATTTTTCATTCCGTGAGGCTGAATCCATCATCACTTCACTAACATGGACCTCCAGCCATAGTCAGTAATAGAGTGACTGGAACTTGAGACCTATAGCCAAGGGACACACATAACACGAGGCTTTTACTTCCAGAGCCTCCAGAATGCGCCATTATACGTATGAATTATGCTGTGTAAGTGTCTGCAAGGTTAATACATTATTTAATAGAAATAATGGCTGATAAAGATGCAGCAGTCCGACTGGGTTGATGGAGCAGAGAGCACAGCCGTGAGTCTATCTCCTGTTAGACTCTGAGGGCTGGGGGTTAGCTACATGTACTGCAAAAAGCAAGTGATTTTTTTTTTTTACTTAAAATGGTGGAAATTTATAAGAGAAGAATATTAATGTGAAGTTGTGGGAAAGGAAAGAGACTGTAAAAAAATGGTCTTTTCGGGAAATGAATTATTCATGAAACTCTCTGACCTAGCAATGAGCACAAACACAGTGCTGGATGAGAACTTTGTGTGTGTGTGTGTGCGCGTGTGTGTGCGTGTGTCTGCCTTTGCATGTGTGTACTCATGTGTGCGTGGGATCAGGAAGCCGTCTGCTTGACCTTACTACACCTCACAATCAGTGTGTCCTTCCCACCTAACTACAAACGACATTCGCTCGAATTTAACATTTATTTTCCCGTCACCTTCTGACAAGAGAAAGCTAAATAACAGTAAATTCTTAATGATTCTAGCATGAATTTTAATGAACGTAAAGTTAACTTCCAGGTTCAGATGCATCTAACGTCAGTAGCAATAAACACATACTCAACTTGGTTTGTGGGACAAAGGCAACATGAAACCATAAAGTTAATATGAGTACTCCTCTTCGAAGGTCACGTTTTACCAATTTTGGTTGCACTCAAAGACTCACACACAAACACACACAGGCAGACACATACACTCACACACACGCACGCACACAAGTCTCACACACACAGAAACACAACAGAAAAAAAAACTGCTCTTTCTGGGTAAACAAAATGATAATCTGAGACAATATAGAAAAAAAGGAAGAAAAATGTTTATGAAAATAAACTTCAAAATAGTCTGGAATAAAGCAGCAAAGAGACTACCAAATGAGATGTTTCAAACATCACGGCCAATCAAGCTCCACTCTTTCTGAGTGTAGTGAAGTATCTAGGTGCAAGAAGAAAGCTACTCAGCACATGAAAGTACCTTTGTGAGGAAACATACTGTCTTTCTCCCTTCGTTTAAAGAGAGGCAATGACACGGAGGGCAAGCAGAAACTTCAATCAGCTAAAGTCATGATACTACATATATCATGTGTTTATCAAAGATACCAGACACTGTGAAATTCATAATCTACACAATTAATTCATATTTTTCACATTCTGTGCATTTCAGCCCCGGCATTCAAACAGAGCTGAGAATAAATACTGTCAAATCTGTTTACTTTAAATAAAATTTGCATTTTTATTTCAGCACCCAAAAAATTAGCAACTGAATAAGGACTTGAGGACTTACACATGTATGCAATGATAATGACAATATTAAATTGGCTATAAAACTTATGATAAACAATATAAAAAAAGACATAGAGGATATAATCAACAGACTTAGCAAATGACAGTATAGCACCTCAAAGTAGGTTATGGTTTAATGCAACTGTGTCTCTATAAGTATACACTTCTATATGCACATCTAGTAGATGGAAGGGTGAATATGTAACATTTTACATTAAGTTGCATATATACCAGAGGTATTACATTGTAATTACTTTGGTAACAGCAGGTTATCACTGAGTAATTACAAATTATGTAGCATGGATCAAGTGGTTCAGTGCTGTTCTTAATTACACATTTGAAACAAGCCCAGCCCAGTCACATGCAATAAAATGACAACTTACATGTAACAGGGCTGGATTTCTGTTGCAATAATGACATAGTTACAAAGGTATAAATTTGACATAATGGGAGGTGTAAACCAAGTGAGTGTGCAGTTACACTAACATCAAAAACCAGTTCTGTGGTTTTTGATAGATATAAGTTGTCTTAATTAAATCAATAAAGTTGTATTTGGACCCCATAGTATTGTGGGTTCTACACTACTTTTTCCATTGAATTTGACTCAGCTCAGCATACGATGGGATGTTTGTATGTCCACCACTTTTCAGTGGAGCTAAGGTGTTACCAACATTTTACCCATCCAATTAGAATGTGTAGCCATGGTGATTCTAGGCTTCAGCTTTGCTGTGTTCACTGTCACCTGTTTCCACCTTGTATTGATATGCAAATGGTATGTGCTTGCAGTATTCAGATAAGAGGAAGTGCATTTTACACTTGCATTTACTCCTGGAATTAAAATGCATGAACACTGGCTGCTTTGTGGACACCCAGTGGTCAGATGTCTTTTAACGTATTCATTTTTACAGCTCTCATTCTCCACATGCAGATACGGTCTTCCCATTCACCCGCTGTTTAGCATCAACAATCATGGCGGGTTCCTGGTTTTTAGCAGAGCGTCGTGATGTTGCTGTCTGAGCTGACGTCCAATTACAGTCCGAGCTGGTCAGCCACAACCAATCACATTCTCAACCCTATGTCCATTGGACACATTTCCTCATGACAATAACATGCTATCCAAACATGTTCAAATGTTGCCATAATAATAGCAATAATAATTATAAATGTGGCCCGATAATAGCATTTACACTGAGCTGACGTCCAATCATAGTCAAGCTTGCCCACCTCCCAAGCGTACATCCATACAGGTCACATTTTAATTACAGGCGTAAAAAGGGTCTCTGAGACTCATAAGCACTCATGCTTTGCATTGCATTTTGGGTATGTGCTACTCGTCTGCATCTCCAGTCGTAGGCAGGGGATTAGTCCTTTGAGAGCCCGTGAGATCACAGTCAGCACTCACAAGTCTCAGGAGGATGGCAGCTTCACACCTGAGAACATACTCAAAACCTGCTCTACTATTCAAAGATTGTTGACTGGTCGCTAGGTGTGGTCATTGCTGCAGGTGCAGAGTGGAAGGCAATCCTCACCAACAGAATATCAAAAAATATCCCAGCCCCATCTCAGAGCCTGCATATTTTGGTTTGGGCACTTAACAAGTGCTCAGACTGCAATCAAATGCTTGGATGGAACAAAAACCAGAAACCTCTGCCACAATTTGGGCCCTTCAACAGTCACCCCTGCACTCCGGGACCTTCAGCAGTTTCTCCCGCACTCCAAGGCTTCAGCAGTCTCTCCCGCACTCCGGAACCTTCAGGACTGTCTTCCACACTCCAGCACCTCCGGGAAGCTCATGACTTAAACCACTAAAACCACATTGCAGATGTAATGGGGAGTGGGGAGTAATCCTGTCTGTGATGCACAATCTCGCCCTCATGGTAATGTATCCTTGCCTTGGCCGTGAATATGATTTCCCTGTCCCACAGGAGCCCAGCGTGGCAGCATGGCGTGTGAGAGGCATTGATTTGTGGCCGAATCAGGGTCGAGTCATAAACCCAACATCAATCAGGTTTTAAACCCACAGAGGACATCCCTGACCTGCTCCCGTTACTTACTTCACAACTGTGACGGATGCCACTCACTGACTGGAGAAACCTCTGAATAATACATTTACTGTCAATAAAACGCACCCCCCAAAACGCATTACCTCCAGCAAAGATTCAAGGGTATGGTTTTTTTTTTTTTCAAAACCATTTTCAAATTGTGCAAGTGGAGGGAGAACAAGAAGATCTCAATTACAGTTGGAGACTGTGAGAGGCTTTTTTTTCCTAAGTGGTCCACAGCCAGGTGTCCTAACTCATTTAAAGTTGATTGGCCACCCAACACCATCCGGGGTTTGCGGGTAACCATGGCAACCCCAACGCGCTCTTAAGGCAGGCACATTATGAGAACACAACGGGGCGTGCGAGAACAAATTCAACCAGGAGAGAGAGAGAGAGAGAGAGAGAGAGAGAGGAGGGGAAGCAATGAAGAGAAAAACACAGGTGACACTTTGAGTTGATGCTGACACTCATTTATGGGTTCAGGGGGAACGGGAAACACCAGCTCCTGGGGGTGGTATGATTGGACGGCGGCTGATGTATGAGGGACATTCGGATCAAGGGCTCTGCGGTCTAAATGCAAATCGCCCAGCCACCAGACTGGACCACATCCTATGAAAAATCAGGAAAGGGGTGAGAGAGAGAGACAGAGAGAGAGAGAGAAAGAGAGAGTGAGAAAGAGAGAGTTTTATTGCTAATAATGTTGTCATGTTACTATGTATTTATTTTCATTGTAATTATTTAGAGCTGTATTGTTGTTGTTCTTGTCATTTGTTTTAGAATTATTTTTGTGTATGCTTTGGCAATATGTATTTGAATATACTGTATTTCATGCCAAGAAAGCATTTTAATTAAATTGAAAATGAAAATTGAAAAATGACAGTGAGCGAGAGAGAGAGAGAGCGAGAGAAGGGAAAAACACAGTGAGAAAAATGGGGGAAATTGAGGGAGAAGGTGAGGAAAAGGAACAGAGAGACAGAAGAGAGAGAGAGGGAGAATGATACACTGAGAGAGAATGAGAAGCAGGCAGGGATTGATAGGGATGCGATATGATAGGAGAGAGGAGAGGGGAGAGGATATGACTTAGGCAGTATAATAAGAATAGGGACTCAAGGGGATTCAGAACAGAAGTCTCCTCCGTGAGTGGTCTGCATTTAAAATGAAACGTCTTAAACCAAGATCCAGCCCACGTGTGGCTCTGCAGCATTTGCTCAATATGTCATTCCCCAGCGTGCACCCGGAACACGACCCTGCCCTGAAAACCACATCACAGTGGGGACATCTGGAACATCTTCAGGGTCCTAATCAGCCATTTTGGTTCGAGTGAGTAAAGAAAAAGATCAATTAAATAGCAAAGTGCACACAGCACAAAATTACGTCATCGGTGTACTTTTAAAGGACCTCCAGGCACCCGTAAATACTCAGCAATTTAAAGATCTCAGATAGGTCACAGTACGTTGCTGAGATTTACGGATTGAGGACATCATACTGAAAACAAAACATAGTTTCCAACACTGGAGCTGCCCCATGAATTCAATTAGCAGCACCTGTGCAACAAAAGCAAGTCAAGGAATCAGCTCAGCTTGTCAGGCTGAAGGCGGTTGTTGTCTGGTCTTGCAGGGAGGACAATTTGGCTCAACTAAGCTCACCATTTAATGAGAATCCAATTCTGCATCATGTCTAGACTTGAACACAGCAAGGATGTTTGCCTCAGCTACATGCGATCCAGGCAATGTATATCTAAGACAACATGACAATCTATATCCAAGTAAAATAATATTTCCTACTGCCAGTATGGAACTTACTCTCAGCTAGTTTCCATATATGTGCCTGGCTGAACTCACCACAGATGTTTATTGCGGTTCACCTATTGAGCCCTTTCATAAGTGTAAAAACCCCCATCAAATCTCAACCTAAGTCCCCAAACCAGGCTGTGCAAGGTAGGACCAAAAACATGAAAAACCAAAAAAAAAAAAAAAACGAAGGTAGCGTAAAGCCGCCTGTTTGTCAGCCCAGGTGAGACGTGCCCTTTGGAATCTGCGTGCTTACCTGTCAGCCGCGCGTGTGTAAAGTGTGTTTTTAATCATCAAACGCACAGTTTCTGCACCGTTTCCGCTGCGGAGGAGGCCACAGGGGTCAGAAAATCCTGAATTCTGATAACCGGCTAAACGGCGAAGCAATCAGTTCTGTGCAAAGGTCATTTTTATCGGGGTTATGGCATTTAATTTCCAGTTTGGGACACAAATGATAAGTGTTTCCCCCAATGATTGAAAGGGGGGAGTTGGGGCGGGGGGGAGGGTCTCTCAAACACGGCGTGAACAGAAATCTGCTGGTATTTGGAATTTAAAAAACAAAACAAAACAAAAACAAATCATCTTCTGAAGGATTTGATGTGCGCCAGGAAGGTACGCCTTGAGATCAGTGACGGCTGGTGAACTCAAAACGGGAGGAACAAACTTTACCTTTATACCTATCATTATGTTCAACCTGTTCCCATTTATCCTCCTTGATTAACAATAAAACAATTAACTCACATAGTAATCTACACCAATTGATGTAAATAGAGTAAATGGTGTCTAGTTTAATTTTGTGATAGTAACCTGTTGTAACGTTATCAACACATGCAGTATTTGTTATAACTACATATTATTGTAGGGTAATTTTTGTTTTACAGTTGTTGACAGATTAAAAACGGCAAAGGATATAACATGTATATTATTAGAAACTGTAGTTTCTAAATAACAGCAATTATATTACAAAATGAAATTCGTAACCGTTTACTCTGTTTACGTCAGCTGGTGTTGAATTCTGTGACTGTGAATTCTGTTTGTTTTATTGTTAATCAAGGAGGATAAATGGGAACAGGTTGAAAGTAATGAAAGGTTTAAAGGTGTGGTTTGTTCCTCCTCTGTTTCCGGCTCACCGGCCAATGCTGCTTGAGATCCTTTCGCCCGAGACTGTCATTTCTTCCTTTTTCAAAGAAAAAAAAACAAATGAGCAAATACAGACCTCTGCCTCTTGAGAGAGTGGAGTAATCTGAGAGATGATGGCAAGAAAAAAAAATATTTGCCTTCTATTCAAATTCCCTGCCTGTCTGTGCTTCATTTACATAACAAGCAGAGCTCTGTAAGATTATATGTTTCCCCTGATTAGGCTGAAGGGTCAGCACTAAGCTCAGAAAGGCTGTCATAGCTACAGTCTCAGCGGCCCTGTGTTTGCTTCCTTCATGGTATCATTTACATGCACAGTTATCTTGATAAAGAATGAAATAAAATAAAATAAAAAAAAAACTGAAAACGCTTGAATAAATTACTGTCACGGATTCATTTTGTGCCGTATTTAAAAGTGTCTGGAAAGTGTGAGTGAAATTCCTCCTAAAATGTACATATTTTTGGTGTGGGGGTGGATGCAGCTCTCTCCCCTCACAGTGGGGGGAGACTGACACGCAGGGGGTGACGCTCCTTGAGCTAAGACAAAGTGGGTTTTTTTTTATTCTTTTAACTCCCCATGGGAAATAAACTGGCGCAGTTACCCAGGGCTCATCCTCAAACAGAACTCGGATGTCTCCGTTTCCATCTGATCGGTCGGCTGTTTCTGCAAGCTGTCAGAAATTTTAAAGCCGCGTCCGCATCAAGAGCACGCACAGTAAAAAAGGGTCATAAAATCTGTATAAAAATGCGCTGGAACCCCAATATAAGCTTTTGGATTGAGCACAGTGGGCAGGTTCATTTTTTTCTTTTGTAAATTCCCATCCCCTGAGACAGTAGTTACTGATGCCTGGATGTCCATTTTCTTGTTTACCCCCCAAAAAAATAAAAACAAAACCAGGAAAACATTGAATGGGACATATGGATCACTGTGATAAAGTCTCTAATAAAACCCCTAATTAAGGCAGGCGCCAAAACAAATAGAATGCAGACAATTAAAGCCATACACATTAAGACATTTGACTCTGTGGGAGGGTGGAACAGGTGAGGTGACCTCAGTGTCAGAGTATTACTGTATGGAGGTCAGGAAACCACATTACAAAACTCTGGAATGTTCGTAACTGTGAAAGTGATGTCACAATGACGCTGGTTCTGTCAGGAAGACTCCTGAATTTGGATGAAAAGCTTCACTCCCATCATAGAAATGTGTTGACATGAATGGAATTAGTTGGAAGAGACAATTTCCTCAGTAATGGCAAGCAACTTTTCCAAGCCCTTCTATGTCTTTCTCAGGGCATGCTGGTCATGGATAGACACAGTACTCTATCTGGTATCATTCAAAGGCATTGTATTACATAAACACAACAGCCTTGTTTGATTTTATGCTCTTTCTTCTTCCACAAACCCAGAATACTGATTGCCCCCTTTTTTTTTGCTTTGGTACAGTATCCGAACCTAGACAGCCTTAGATTCAGGGTAACAAGCCTACATGTGTCTAAATGAGTAAATCCCATAAATATGCCAGCCTTAAATCCTTATTGCTGACAATGTACAACTTTGGTGAGTTTTATTTTCCAGGCACCTGATCAGCCCTGTAGTCTTTTTTTAAATCTCCTTCAATAATTCCATTACCTTCAAAAAGTGTTTCGCTACAGCCCTGAGTTTTGTCTCATCAGCAAAAATGACACAAAGCTGCCATCGATGTCTTTACCAAGGTCGTCTATTTAAATGAGCGGGAGCAAGGGGTCCAGCACCTCTCTCACCCAGAGGGACTCCATTTCCCAGAGCTCCTTGCTCAGATGTGATCCCTCTCATCTTTTGCCTTTGTGTTCTCCCCTGAAGCACAGTTTTAATACACTTTGAGATTATTCCTGTGGTTCCGAATGGTTTTAAGTATCAGCACAAAGACCTGAGTGGTAATATGCTAATATATAAGTTTCAATACCTCCACTTCATGATCTTTCAAGCTGTTTTCAAGCACTGATAACTCTCAGTGGGAACAACTAAATTCCTGACATAATTTCAGAGGTATTATTTACTTTGCAGTTTTACATTTGCAAGTAAATTTACATTTACGCATTTAACGGATTCCCGGATCTGGAGCAAGTGACACAGCCTGCATTCACAATCCATTCATACAGCTGGATGTTTACGGAAGCAATTTAGGTTAAGCACCTAGCCCAAGAGTGCCGCGGCGGCGTCCCACCTGGGAATCACACCTGAGGGCACTGAGCTACGGTCCCAGTTCAGTGATTACACAGCCTCTGTTTTCATGTTACCGTAATTATTACACAATTCCCAGACGTTCCCATGCCTACATCTGAAGAGTTAAGATAGAGTATACAGCATATTTATATATCTACATTAGTACCATACACATATGCAGCGGTGTCGTGTTAACTGAGAAGCTAAGCATACTGTTTGAGAAGGCATTACACCTTAATGTAACTCCAAAGCCCATATGTATTAATGGTAATAAGGCTAATAGGTGAGTATACTGTCTGAGGAGGTGGGCATACTGTAACTCCAAAGCCCATATGTATTAATGGTAATAAGGCTAATAGGTGAGTATACTGTCTGAGGAGGTGGGCATACTGTAACTCCAAAGCCCATATGTATTAATGGTAATAAGGCTAATAGGTGGTATACTGTCTGAGGAGGTGGGCATACTGTAACTCCAAAGCCCATATGTATTAATGGTAATAAGGCTAATAGGTGAGTATAATGTCTGAGGAGGTGGGCATACTGTAACTCCAAAGCCCATATGTATTAATGGTAATAAGGCTAATAGGTGGGTATACTGTCTGAGGAGGTGGGCATACTGTAACTCCAAAGCCCATATGTATTAATGGTAATAAGGCTAATAGGTGGGTATACTGTCTGAGGAGGTGGGCATACTGTAACTCCAAAGCCCATATGTATTAATGGTAATAAGGCTAATAGGTGGGTATACTGTCTGAGGAGGTGGGCATACTGTAACTCCAAAGCCCATATGTATGAATGGTAATAAGGCTAATAGGTGGGTATACTGTCTGAGGAGGTGGGCATACTGTAACTCCAAAGCCCATATGTATTAATGGTAACAAGGCTAATAGGTGGGTATACTGTCTGAGGAGGTGGACATACTGTAACTCCAAAGCCCATATGTATTATGGGTAATAAGGCTAATAGGTGGGTATACTGTCTGAGGAGGTGGGCATACTGTAACTCCAAAGCCCATATGTATTAATGGTAATAAGGCTAATAGGTGGGTATACTGTCTGAGGAGGTGGGCATACTGTAACTCCAAAGCCCATATGTATGAATGGTAATAAGGCTAATAGGTGGGTATACTGTCTGAGGAGGTGGGCATACTGTAACTCCAAAGCCCATATGTATTAATGGTAACAAGGCTAATAGGTGGGTATACTGTCTGAGGAGGTGGACATACTGTAACTCCAAAGCCCATATGTATTAATGGTAATAAGGCTAATAGGTGGGTATACTGTCTGAGGAGGTGGGCATACTGTAACTCCAAAGCCCATATGTATTAATGGTAATAAGGCTAATAGGTGGATATACTGTCTGAGGAGGTGGGCATACTGTAACTCCAAAGCCCATATGTATTAATGGTAATAAGGCTAATAGGTGGGTATACTGTCTGAGGAGGTGGGCATACTGTAACTCCAAAGCCCATATGTATTAATGGTAATAAGGCTAATAGGTGGGTATACTGTCTGAGGAGGTGGGCATACTGTAACTCCAAAGCCCATATGTATTAATGGTGGTAAGGCTAATAGGTGGGTATACTGTCTGAGGAGGTGGGCATACTGTAACTCCAAAGCCCATATGTATTAATGGTAATAAGGCTAATAGGTGAGTATACTGTCTGAGGAGGTGGGCATTTTGTAACTCCACAGCCCATATGTATTAATGGTAATAAGGCTAATAGGTTAGTATACCTGTGTACATCTTGGACTTGGACTATACCACAGCCAATACAAATTTACAGTATATCCAATGCCATGTGAATACCCATTGATGCCCCACCCACACGCGTAATCACCCTTTTGTCCGGATACCCGGATGATAAAACATTCCTGGAGCCGGGCCTGATCTGAGACTCACCTTCTCACCTTCCTCGCCGCGGAATATTGTCACGGTAACCACAACACGACCGCAGATCAGCCCACCGCCCCCCCCCCCCCACCGCAACTCCTCCATGATGGGTGATAGCTGAAACGCTGCTCCACACGGCTCTGCCTCAGTGTAACTCAGAGCTCTCTGCACTCCCAGCTACGCGGGTCTCCCCCTGCGGTCTGGTCTGGCAGAAGAGGCAGACAGAGGTCTGAACTCTGCTGTTCCCCCAGACTGGGACAGGTTCCCACTACACCCTCTCCTGCTGCTACCACCGAACCTTGGCTGCCCGCCTGTTTGTTTCTCCTCAGTGGTTTACGGAGCCATAGTGCTGTGTCAAATCTCTGCTATTTCATCTCTCAGCCCCAGGCTTGGATGCCCCACTTTTTACACATATCCCCACCCTTCTGTATTTATTTCCTGTTTCCTTTCCCTCTCATTTACCAAATGATATTATTTTCATTTAAAGATTTGTTTTTAAGCACTTTGTTTAAGCTCACTTAAGCATTTTATTCCCACATGGGAGATGACCCTGCAACCCTCTAGTTATTGTCCTCTGGGGACTTATTGACTCCACTACATCATCTTGCCAGCAATCCAATCAATAAAAGGACAAATCAGATATGAAAAAAGCTGCCATGGGAATCCAGCTTCGGTGAGAAAGTCAATGTGCTTTACATCAGCGCAATAACAGGTGATTGGAATGATACAGATTATAACAGAAAGACCTTTGGAAGAAATGTCTTTGGGTGGGCAAACCTCTCCCATTCATTTTCATATACTTATTTTAGCACTGCTAATTACTGTACAGTGAGCAGCCTATTACCAGCCAACTCTGGGATAAATGTCATTAGCATAATTTTAATTTTCAGTGCACTTAAAAAAAAAAGAATTTATACCAAAAAAAAAGGAAATGAAATTCCATTCACTCATTTCAGTGGGTGGAAGAGAGCCAGAGGGATTTTGTTGCTGAAAAAAGGAGGGTTTTTTTGGGACTAATTTGAGGCAGTAATGAAAAAAAAAATGTTCAGTGACTGCTAAAAGCTAATACAGCACATCTATGACTTTACACTCTGAAAACTTGCAATAGGTCAGGCATTTATTAACAATGAACTTTTGGTAAGTATTTTACCGCCTTTTCAATTATTTTAAATTGGTACAATAAAAATCCTCTCATAAATTCGAGAGTGTGCTTCTGGTCATAAAGTTATACAATCTGGAACTATAAACAAAGTATCATTTAAAGCGAACTAGTTCCGGTCTCAAACCCTGATCTACAGTACACATTCAGGTACTATATGATAGACTCACATAAAGTTCATTACTCACTTATGATGATTATTTATCATTTTAACAGTTTTTTTTTCTTTTTTTTGCTTTTAGTTGCATACTGTCTTTATTGTAGTGCCTACTTGACACATTACAGTAAGATAAACCGTATTTGATTTACAAATGGGTAGGTAATACGACCCATGCGATTTATTACAAATTGATATTGCACTTAGCACATGTCTGGTATAGATCCACAGAACATGACACTATGGTTTATATGTGCCTCCGCTTAGCGGCGCGCGGGAGAGATGCTGCGTTCCCGCCTGTGATTTGTGTCTGGCGCGTGGTTATCATTAGCATCGATCAGCGGCTCTGGGAAGGCTGGAGGCATTTTTTTATCCCGCTGGAAACGTTTGATGCGCTTCACCACTTATTAAAGAGCAGTCTGACTCATCCAGATGTTTCTCTGCTATGTATCACATCCTGTGGGGTGAAAATGGCTTTGCACGATGTTTCAGGTTTGACAACTGGTGGAAGTATGAGTGCGTAAGTCATAAAAATACATTTTCTGACCGCCTCCTAAATTTAATGTGTATTCTTGCATGTGATACCAATGTGATGTAATGATCCTGTTTGTACAGTTATGGACCAATGGAAGGGGCATTCTCATGACCTCCTATGTTATCTCTGTCTGTTTCTCTTTCGTAAGTGTTTTCTTCAAGTAAAATCAAAATGGAAGAGTGTAGCTGGAGCTGGAGGGGGCCTTTTATTGGCTGAAGAGTTCACACACAAAGTTTCCAAAATCTTCATCAGCCTCTGACTGAAAGGAAACCACAGGAACCTGCAGACCCTGCAGACCTCAGGGACCTGGGTTGAGCTCTGCGGGGGGCAGCATTTTGGGTGGGGGCTTGGATGGGTGTGCGGTCACCACTCAAGAGCTTGAGTCACAAGTCAAGAGTGACTCCTGTGTTGGTTACCTGCATTAAACTCCAAGACGTCACACTCAGCAAACTTCATAATCGTACGTAATCCAAGCAAGATCGATGTCAGCCATTATAACAGGAATTTAGCTAGACTGGTGAAGGGGATCCAGGAGGGAGGCGGTTATATTTACATGGAGGCATTTAGCAGACGCTCTCGCCCGGCTGCGGATTACGCGGCAGCTCGCGTTCACAGTCTATTCATAAAACTGAGTATTTACCGAAGAGGTTCAGGTTAAGTACCTTGCTTAAGGGCACGACTGCAGCTTCCCGCCTGGGAATCAGACTCCAGGCCGATGGGTAGCAGCTCCAGTTTCCCATCCTCCTGTTACCGCGGGAGATATTCCCATGCCTGCATCTGCAGGGTCAAAATGGAGTGCACTGGCGTGCCCTGGTAGCTCATCCAGCAGCGTGCCTGCCATGTAAAGCCGAGGCCTTTCCGCAGCAGTCCAGGCTCAAATACAGCCTGGGCCCTTCGCTGCATGTTCTCTCTCTCTCTCTCTCTCTCTCTCTCTCTCTCTCTCTCTCTCTCTCTCTCTCTCTCCTGGCGTTCCTGTCTGCCTCTCTACTGTAACAATAAAACATTCATATATATGACTTAATAAACTTTTTTATAGAATATTTTTTTTTTTTACCTTATTACCATTACTAAAATATCACAAGTTAATATTAGCCATTATTCAACTATTATCTGCATGGTATAGAGATAAGGTCTCAATCTTTCTGCAGGCTAGCCTGCTGGCCAGAACATACAGTTATCTCCAGAGTTACAAAGCACCTTGATGAAGATGGGCAAAAAGAAGAACAGGATATATAAGATGTATTTCCAGCTAAAACATATGGGTGGAACGCATTGAAAATATTTTCCATGTGTTAAAGAATAAAAATGGCTCACTGTCTCTTATTTATTTAATGGAACCTTTTTTGTTCATATTCATCAAGTGTACTAATAATTTTCCATATATTAATTTTTTTTAACTGGTAATTGTCAGTATCTATTCTGCTGAGCCTTTTTTTGCTTGACATTTGGAGACTGCAATTTGCAAAAAAACGTATGAATTAATGAAGCTTAAGACGTTTAAAAATAGCACTAAATCAGGTAGTTTAGACCTGTCTCATAGCAGGGAGGCAGATACACTCATGTGAGCAGGAAAACATCCTGTTTGTCTTTAATAATGTTATTGTTTGTTGTTAAATGTTTACTGCAAACTTTCCTTGTGTTTAATGAGACTACAGTAGAGATGCAAGCTGTGAAGGAAAAACAGGTTTCAGCATATGACAGACAGTGAAACCTGTATTTATTACACTATAAAAATACAATGCTTAAAGGCAGATTCCAGCCAGACTGACTTCTTCATTCTAATCAACAATACTCATATAAAAGAGTACTGGTGATGTAAGAGTTAATGGAACTATTTCCCTGAAAAACGACACCCCCTCATTCCCGTAGTAGCTTTATGAACCAAAGAGCCGCTCAACATCTACAGAATGTAATATACATCTGAAATGTGGCAGGAAGAGTCAGACAGGCTTTTAAAATGGTTTGATAATGGAGACTAAGGGAGGTTTTTATGCGTTGAACTGCAAAAGATCTTTCAGGTTGAGTTCAGTGAGCTGATCAAGCAGGCATAGATGGAAGTAAGACAACGCTTACGACGTCCTGCTTAGTCATGTCGTAGTCACGGACACCCTTGGAGTGCTTAATTTATGGGCTGGGGCGGTTCTGGATAGTCTGAAGATTGTATGTAAATGTGAAGCCTTGTTGGGCTGAATGGTGTGTTTTTATTCTGTCCATGTCAAGTGTTGAAAATTCACAGCCAGCTCTAGCTTTGACCGCTGTAAATGTTTCTTACTGAGTGACGGAGATGGTCGTGAAGAGGAGACTCTCTACTATAATGGGTAGTGAACCAGGCCTGTAACTTCAGGTCTCTGGTTCACATCCTAGGGGAGACCCTGCTGTTGTACCCTGGAGCAAAGTGCTTACTCTGAGCTGAGAATGGGTTATGAATGTAAGCAGTGCAAGTTGTTCCTGGTAGAGCATGTCTGTCAAGTGTGGATGTAAGGCTGGCTTTAAAAAATAAATAAATACATAAATCCGCCAAACCAAAACCATAAAACCATGCTGTGCTGTTAAGTGTACAGCATCTCTTGTGAATTTATTTATTTATTTTTGGTTTCCGTGGGCGTGGAAGCCGCAGCTTAGCGCCATTCTTTCATTACGGTCCTGTCCCTTCGCTTCAGCCATGTTCAGAAGCCCCACCGCCTCACAGCTGGGCCGTGCTTCCTGTCCACTCACAAACGCAGCAGGAAACCCCTGCCTCAGTCTGCATCGCAAACACAGATAAAAGCACCTCATTAACCGTTACAAAACCTCCACACAACACACTCTGACCTGCAGTGAGACGGCCGGTTTCACAGGTGATAAAAGAAACCTTACCCTGTGGTACGGGACTTAGTTATACAGGTGAGGAAAAAAAAAAAAAACTTCTGCTAAACAAACTTTGATCTGCAATTGCATCAATACATAGAGATAGTGCTAGATATAGCTATAAGCATCTGCAGTCCTGCAGCACAGGACCTTATTCTCTCACTAATGAGACCATAAATACAAAATACATCAGGCAAAGTGCAGTATCAAACCTGAAAAAGGAAAACAAAACTAAAAAAAAAACACAAAAACTTTAGATACAGTCATAGCCAATCATTATGTAGTGTATAGTTTAATTACAGAGGGTGATGAGAAAAGCATCAATTGCTTTTAGCTTTGACTAAGATGTGTTTGTAAAAGAATAATAAGTACTGATCCTTCTATTAGGTGTAAGTATCGCATTTTGAAAGAATTTGCTCATTCTGTGTCATTCTGTGTGTTTTTTGTCTTTCTTTTATTATATTAATATTATAGTAGTTATTGTGGTACTGGTAGTCATGTCATCATCATTAGAGGTATTATATAAATTATTAACTTTTTGTAATTTTCCACAGTTATCATTATTCTCATCATGGTGTTTACTCTTCATCTGTTAAAAATATACAAATGTCTTTCCACTCTACTACTTCCAACTTACTACATGTTACTAATTGGCCATATTTTTTTTTATTTATGCTTTTGTGCCAATAAAATATTGTTGAGACAGAGAGAGAGAGAGAGAGAGAGAGATGTGGCGAAACCTGGCGCCCCAAAAAGGAGAGTATATGTGATCATTATTTACATGTTTGTTCCTTTTTTTTGTTCTGTTATTAATTGTGTTAATTGCACCATTTGCTCCACACTGAAATTGAAACTGAAATTGAATTGGGAGACAGATAGAGAGACAGAGAGAGAGAGAGAGAAAGAGAAAGAGGGAGAGAGAGACTGACGACAGGCTCAGTGGCTACAGAGCGTGACTAAGCCACAGAGGTGCTCCAGGTATGAAAGGATAACACTCGCACTAAATCAGCCCTCACACACCTCTAAACCAGTTTTCCACTGCAGCAAACACTTCATAATGAAGTTTAACGTCTTATTTTATTCATTTTTTATTTATTGGGTAGGATAAATTGCACCAGCCCATTGCAACACGGCACATTGTCCTGTCAACATTTCCCACACTGCAGTAAAGTTCCGGTGAATTAAAATGTTCTTACATTTTTACAGTGTAGACATGATATAATATTTTTACCTCCCTCAAAACAGCAGCTTTACAGCTATGTTATTTATAAGTCAAAGAGACACATGCTTTTCATCCCTGCAAAAATTATACAGATGTTTATTATTGAACAAATGTTTCTGTTATCCAAAATAATCTAAAAGTGTTATTTTATCAACTTGGAATAAAATTCTCATTCCCTTGGTAAGCAAGCAATTAATTTTTATGGTTGCTTGAGGATTAGCCCGAAAACCGAGATGGTCGGCAAGAGTCTCTCGCCATGCATTCTGGGAAAGGAATTTGCTGTGGCAGCCACCACCTCCCAACGCAGACGCAGCTCAGATTGTTCGAGGGTGTCTTGCAAAAAGGAATTTTGACACATTTTAAATCGTCAGCTTCACCTTAGACCTGCATTCAGGAGCCTGGCATGTGCGTGGCCGTCTGCTTTCTCACGTCTCGGAAGCGGTGAATTCTTCAGCAGGATAGATCGGCTCATTGGTGCTTTAGGGATGAATCTCACATCTAAAGCAGCTCTGCCTTCAAAGCAGAACGGCTGTGATTGGTTGTTTGGCATAATGGGGATGATGCAGCTGAACTAACTACTGCTAAGGAAGTAGTTTGCTGCTGGCAGTGGAACATCTAGGAAAATGTCAATCCAAAAAGGACCCATAGGGGGATTACATTTCCTAAATTATTGTGGAGATCTGTCTCAAAACATACCAGAGTTTTTTTTTTTTTAATATAAAAATGTAACAAGCCATAAAGGTTTGCCCTTGGTGTTCCATTTGGTTTCTTTTTAAGAAAGAGTTTGACTTTCCTAGAGGCAAATTCATGTGAAAATAAGACTCAATCCTAAAAGACTCAACGACAAAAAAATCCAGGATGGTCTACGGTGTCCAGTTTAGGACATCTTCAGCTATCAGCTATGAGCTCTTAAAACGCTCATAGCTGATAAAAGACATTAGCCCAAGAATGTAACCCTGTCTGATCCCATTTCTCATCCAAAATGCATTTATACACCAGCCAATGAGCTTTCTCTTTTCACAGCCTTATGTTACACGTTTTCAAACAAGCTGTAATCTCATTACCCGTCTTCACAAATGCCTGCATGCCCCAACCGATAAGTTAATACTTCATACACCCTCCTCTTAAAATCCTTCATAACTCAACCGATAAGATTTTACAGCCAAATTCTCCAGTAAAACATCTTCATCCTAAATGTCATCAAACCCAAAAAGGTGTGATGCCAGCCTTTCTCTGCCACCTGTCCTCTTCTGTTCCAGATCCTTCCATGTGTGACGTGAAGCAGGTGCTTCACCCCCGTGATTTCGGCAAACAGTCTTGCAAGTGTCAAGCTTCACAGAAATGTGGAATATATAACAGACAAGACATTTTTATTCAGAAGTGTTTTTTTTTTCTCTTCTCACCTGGCTCGGGCTGGAGTGAGTGACTGAGTGACTGAGTGGTCAGGCTTGAGAGTAATCTCAAACACCCACTTCAGATAAAGTGGGCAATATACTAATCTTATATGATTATTCTTGATGTAATGTTTACCATAAAATATTTACCATAAAATGACAAATGCTACAACCAGATTTTATACTTTAAGATATATATATATGGACCTGGATGTCATACAATTACCTTTTGTTCTGTGTGTTTTAATTTTATTTTATTGTGTTTCTCATCATTTTATCCAATTAGACAGGCTGGAAAGGTGCCATGTAAATGAGTTATAGAGTCAGACTGATACGTCAACGCTGACCAAATTTAGACCCCCCTGGCCGTGTAAGCTGAAGGGGTGACAGGAGCATCAGCTGATTTCTTGAAGCCCCCGCTGCTAAGTCTTTATAGGAGTTATATAAATAAATCCTTAAATGAATACATGAGTAAGGAGAACGGGATGGAGACGGGCATCCCTGGCAGATATGGACCCCCTTGGTCACAATGTAATGGAGGCTATAGAGCATTATCCAATCTGTTAATCACCCTGTGCTAACATGCTGAGAAAGAGCTATATAAGTAAATAGATAAAGGAAAAAATAAGGTGCCTCTACCAGGCCTGGTTCCCCCCCCCCACACACAACTGCCCCCCCGGCCGCTGAAAACCAGACGATCACACAGGGCCTTCAACAGGGCGGACAGCGGCAGCACACAGGGCAGATGGCAGAGTGGCAGCTACATTCTCCGGGCTTATTGTGGAGCCTCTCTGTCGCCGTGGTAATTAGAGAGCGTTTGAAGAAGCCATCGCTTTGACAGGCAGAGACACCAGCACCCTGCCCAAAGTGCTCTCTCTCTCTCTCTCTTTGCTGCCTAGAGTAGCACTGCTTCCGCTTATTAAACTCCGACCGCAAAACACATACACACACACACACACCTCCACTCACTCACTCTCTCTCTCTCTCTCTGACTCTCTCTCTCCATCAATCTCCTTCTCTCTCTCTCTGTCTCCCTCTATCATTTTCTCTCCATCAATGTCTCATGCTCCCTCACTCTCTTCCCTCCCCCTCCCCTCCTCTCTTCTCCTGTCTCTCTGTGTCTCACGATTCATTTTAATTCATTTAAATCTTCTTTATTTTCCTGCTATACAGATAATGCAGATATATGCCAGCATAACAGTAACATGAGAAGCAAGTACACAATGAACCAATTATCATGGAAGACAATGTAATTATAATAACTGTAAAGCGGAGTGTAGCTCATCTACATCGACTCACTGTGGGCCCGTGTGCAAGTTTGGAAGATGAGAATGAATTGAAACTGTGAAACTGCTTTTCCTGGTCATCAGCAAACACGAAGCGCAGCTGAAGCGAGTGATTGAATACCGTTTGCAGGCTCAAAACGGTGTGATTATCAAATGGCAAAAACCTTAAGTTCACCGAGACAGGCCCTTCAGAGAAAAAGTAAATAGCCAAGCAGAAGAGTAAGGTTTCACGATCATTCTCTATGTACCGTAGAAAGTGCTGTCTTGTTGGTTCAAACTGAAAATGGTACACAGCTGGTAGTAGGTTTAAAGGTAAGATTTTGAATATATTAGATACTTCTTTTTTACCTTATCCAGACAGCAGTTTGATAACAAACTTTATTTTTAAAATTTCTCCCTTTTTTTTTATCTCAGCTCTGAGTACTGTGATTTCATTCCTGATAAATAAGACACTTATGCCGTGTTTATCCCCCTAAGAAGAACAGAGGTGATGAAAAACAAACAAGCAAAAAAAAAAAAACAAAAATCTGTCAGACCTCTCTAGTGTGCCCCTTACATAATGGCAGCCAATTATGAGGGAAAATGTGGCTCTCACAGTTAAGGTGATTCATTGGAGCAGGTGCTGTGGCGTATCAGAAATGTTACGCAGGAAAACAATGTACCAGCGGCGTGACCTATGTCTGTGTGTTTGTGTGTGCGCATGTGTGTGTGTATGCGTGCATATGTTTGTATGTGTCTGTCCATGTGTATGTGTGTGTGTACGTGTGTGTGGTGTGTGCTTGTATGTGTGTCTGTAGGCTTGTGTGTGTGTATGTGTGCGTATGTGTGTGTGTATGCGCGTGTGTGTGTGTGCCTATGCGTTTTTGTGTTTGCTTATGCGAGCGTATCTATGTGTGTGCGCATGTGTTCGCGTGTGTGTGCGCTATCATGGCTGTGCCAGCGTTATTGTCTGCCCTAAATCAGTATCCGCAGTGGGATGCTTTGTTACCGTGGCGATAGCTGACAGTGGTTAACATGATAAAGAAGCCTGAGTTTTGCAGCGGCCCTCTTCGGGGAGCGCGCCTCTCTTATTTTTAGCTGGAGGAGACTATGAAGTTCATTGATCAAACTGTGGGGTGTCAGCAATACGAGAGCCCGGCTGGGGGTACGCTTGTGTGTGTGTGTGTGTGTGTGTGTGTGTGTGTGTGTGTGTGTGTGTGTTTGGTGCTGGTGGGAAAGAGGTTGGGGGTTGGTGATTAGTGCCAGTGCTTTGGGCGCTGGAAACAGATGAAAAGGTCACAGAGACTTGTTTTCTTCCTGACACCCACCAAAGCATTATGGGAAATGAAAGGGAGTTGTCGAATGCAGGGATGTGAGGGTGTGTGTGTGTGTGTGTGTGTGGGGGTGTCAAGCTAACCTTTCACCCCCTCCTTGAACTCCGACCTTGTGGATAATGTTTTCCCGCTACTGTAATCAACTCACACTGGTACCAGCACAGAGCTGGAGGAGGATAGATTGTGAATTGCTCTTTGCTCTGGAAACTGTGCTAACAGGGATTTTTTTTTCCAATTTTTTTTTTATAAAGAAAGGAAGAGAGAGGGTGATGGGATAGTGAGATAGGGGGAGGAGGAAAAAGCAACACAGAGAGAGTTTGTCTCCAGAAATTTCACCCCGTCACACACCAACACTTTTGGAATTGGAGCAGCCAGGCCCAGAGAGGGTACCCTGGGGTACGAGTCCTTAATAGCTGCTCTCCCTGTCAAAACGCCACTGCTGGAGATAACCGCTAATCTAGCGCGACTGAGTTCGGCTCTGTGCATTAATGGCCACAAAAACATTAAAAATAGATACTGCTGCGCATGTCTCACAGGCGGTGGGTGCTAAGTGGGGAGTTAGCAAAGTCACAGGCAGCTCGGTGGTTAAGCCATGTTTAATGTAGATTGTTTTTAGAAGATACGAGATTTGACAGATAAGTGGAGTCCACCCCCACCTCTTCAGATTAATTAGAATTTGAACTGAGATGATACATCACCCAATATAACCAATACAGGATGTGTGTGTGTGTGTGTGTGTGTGTGTGTGTGTGTGTGTGTGTGTGTGTGTGTGTGTGTGCTTTTCTTTGCATATGTTTGTGCCTGTGTGTGTATGTATGTGTATGGGTGCGAGCATCTTTGTCTATGTATACATGTGTGTCACATCACATAAGGTTCACAGCAGCATGAGCCTTAGTGCTTTACCTTCAGTTACTGGAGTAAACAGCATCAGTCCAGCTGTTGTTTCATTACAAAGTTAAAGAGCACAAAACTCCCTTATGCATCTCATGGGAATGTCACCTCCAGCCTGTCACAGAGAGATCAACGGCTAAATTCCATAAAACCAAAGCCAGAAAACAGGTGCAGTGCAATGTTTTTATAAGACGTTGAGACCCACTTATGTATTTTTTTAAATTTTATTCTAAATTGTGTATCTTGTAATGCAGGAAATACAAGAAAATTTTAAAAAACTACAGGCCATTCAGCAGAATCAGTAATATTTGTACGTTACGTGCAATCTATTGCCATGTTCCTCACTCCAGGTCCTGGAGGGTCGCAGTGTGTGCTGGTTTTTGTTCTCACCTGAAATTCCACAACCTGGTCAAATCCCAGAAACAGTTTAATCAGTTTTTTGTAATGGTTATTAGTACCAACAATTAAGGAAGGTAATGAACATTCTGATATTTTTTTTTCTCATGAAAGGGGGGAGGAGGATAAAACAAATGTAACCAAAACAACAGCCATTATGTTTGCTTGTATCAACACACACACACACACACACACACACACACACACACACACACACACACACACACACACACACACACACACACACACACACACACACACACACACACACAATATTACTATTGTGACCAGTGCCAAACTGTTGACATTTCCCTACAGAAATGTTATTATGAATAGTGTGCTATATTCTGAAGTTCTGATGGAGCGATTACTGGTTGTCCTCTGCTATGAGGGAGAGAGAATCTGGAGGGAAAGTCTACTGTGCTAATACCCGAGCAAGTCTGAGTCCTCAGTGACCCGCATGGCTCTGCTCCGAGAGCCAGATCGGATCTCAATGCCTTGGGCCAACTTGGCTTGCAGCAGGGTTTCTCAAAATCAATAATTCATTGCAGTGTACTTGTATGTATTTGTCTGTGTTTGTTTGTGTGTGTGTGTGTGTGTGTGTGTGTGTGTGTCTGTGAGTGCACACGTGTTTCTGCGTGTGTGTAGGTCTGTGTGGGTGCATATGTGTGGATCTCTTTTATTAACTGTTTTACTTCACAGTACACAATATGGACAAAGTCCACAGTGAACTTTGCAAAACTAAGCAACACGGACAAAGTGCACACTTAGCAGCTGAGATGAAATACACACTAGAACAAAGTGTACACTAAGTCATAGGGATACGCTGTATATGATGACTGATTTTCAAATCAAAAACATACAAAGTGATAGTATGCTCCCTATAAAATCCACTCTTACCTCTCTCAGCTCACCCTCCCTCCCCCACACACGGAACATGTGCCTACAAAAATGCAAATACAGGTCCAAGAGCAACCTCTCGAAAGCCCCACCAACAGACATTTTTGGGACACAAGGAATTATGGGTAGCTTTCCCAGTTGAAGTAAACCAGGACATGGTAATTAATTTCTTAAAAAGAAAAAAAAAAAAAAACTATTCGTGCTTGACTGTACTTGGAATTTAAAAGCAACACAAGCCTCTCTGCCTCTTTTTTATTCATGACTGCAGACCGAGACGGTCTGAATGGCCTGTTCAGATCATTTGGTATTCTTATCTTCCCTCTCATCTACCCCCGTCCCCATAACCCCCCCAGCCACCACCCCCGTCCCCATAACCCCCCCAGCCACCACCCCCGTCCCCATAACCCCCCACCCACCCCAATAACCCCCACCCACCACCCTCACCCCCATAACCCCCCCCCCCCCCACCACCCTCACCCCCATAACGCCCCCACCCCCATAACCCCCACCCACCACCCCCACCTCCATAACCCGGCCACCACCCACCACCTCCCCCCACCCCCATAACCCCCCACCCACCACCCACCACCCCCCCCATAACCCCCCACCCACCACCCCCACCTCCATAACCCGGCCATCACCCACCACCTCCACCCCCATAACCCCCCACCCACCACCCACCACCCCCATAACCCCCCACCCACC